>CM077520.1:9229416-9829416 GCA_039654895.1 Mongoloraphidia duomilia | reverse complement strand
TCAGAAGCTCGTATATCTAATTAGTATTCGAGATAAAAAATTATTTAAATAAATTTCAAAAATTACTTTATATGATCGCGTTTTAAATATCCAGAAATCAACCTGATCCATCATTTTTAAAAATAGTAGAGAGCTTTGAATCCTTGTCTGTTCTTTAAAAGATCGCAAATGAATGATTGTAAATTATAGACGCTCGAGAAGATCGTAATTTCAATAAAATAATCGATTTCTTGTTCAGTTAAAAAACGTGTTTACAAATTTATTTTCAAAAAATTAACACTGTGTGTAATGAATGATTGTAAATTATAGACGCTCGAGAAGATCGTATATTCAATAAAATAATCGATTTATTTCTTATTCAGTTAAAAACGTATTTTCAAATTCATTTTAAAAAAATTAAAACTAAAAATATTAAATATTATAACAAAATTTTTTAAATTACCTACCTGTATGCATTTTCAATCAGTTCTGCCCATTGAAACGTAAACAAAAAAAAAAAAAGTTATTATATTATCAACTGTCACTTAAACGTAAAATACACGTGATTTTCACCAACAATATAGTTCCGTAACATACGCGTTACGTTCGTAACCACAACACCAACTGTTCTACCTGTGTTTACCTTTACTAATAATAAATGAACTGCCGATCGCGGATCCCCCTCCGTAACAAAGAAAGGTGTGCTTCCTCGAGTGCAGCGGTTTTAGATAGATAATGTAGAATTATAGACGCTCGACAACAGAGCGTAACGGTTTTGAAGATTCGTATTTTGAATACTGTTTTTCTTTTTTCAGGCTATTGGGGTTTAATGTGAATTTATAGTTTTAATTTATTATTATGTAATCTATACATATTAGGGCTTGAGAATAGCCGAGAGTGTAGCAATGCTGTTGTTTACATAGCGTTGCTATGGTTCCTCTATGACAAGTCCCCAGTTCCCGGGTTCTAGCCCGAGAGCTGGTAAAAGTGTCAAAATGGATTTTCAATTTATTATTAAAAAAAAAAAAATGAATTGAAAATATGAATTGGTGCTAGGCCCCAAATAACCTTAGCTGTTGGTGGTCTTTAAAACACACACAATCCATACATATTATAAAAGAAAGTCATTACGTAGGTGTCTGTCGATTGTCTGTATAGCGGCTAATTTCGAGAACTACTGAACGGATTTGAATGCTGGTTTTACCATTTATTTATTTATTATAGATTATAGACGCGTCGACATCTCAGGTCATTAGCGTTTTTCAACTACAGTAAATAAGCAACTTTCTTAGAACTAGAAAATGAATAGATAATAATAATGCCGTTTAACGTCCGTTTCTGCGACATTATGTCATAACAGACGCCATTCGCACCATTACTATTTGTCCAGTGTTTACCACTTCCCGTTGTTTTCTACATATTTTAAACTTCAACTTTTCTTTATTACGGCAATGTGCGAATGGAGGAATTATAGGAAATTAGGATAAGGTAGGCAACTTTGGCGAGCCATAGGAGTTCTGACAGGTAATCGGCCATGGGCCTTGAATAAGGAACCATCTCGATCCATTCATCTGGAATTATTGAGGGAAACAATGGAAAACCTCAAACAAGATGGCCGGTACAGGAATTACCGTTTCTCGGCGTGAGGCAGTAGGAAAAAGTCCTAGCCACTTCTGCCCCCACCGGCATTCGAACCCAGTATCTTCCCAATGCGAGTCTAGTGCTGCACCACTAAGCTACATCGCTGGGTTAAAACTAGAAAATATCACAAAACATTCATGAGCGCAGGTGGGATTCGAACCCACGACAGTCTAGTCTAGAGGCTGCGGAACCATATACGCTATCCACTGGGCTACACTGCCCTCCACCGTTTACGTAGATATTCATACAAAATACCCAAAAACCTATACAAAAAAACGAAATCACAGACAAAGGATCCGTTCCTATTTTATATAAGTAGTGCTAATTATAATAAATATACTTTGCGAGCGTTTCTGATTTCACAGAAAAAAGCTTTATATTTTGTTACACGCATCAAGAGCAGTGGTGCTTCAATTCGACTGATGACTATTGTACTGCCGATTTAGGTTCACTGGCGTATAACCATAGACAATTACCATAACCATAGACTATAACGATAAGGCGTATGTATTCGCCTAGCGGCACTGGCGAGAACTAATTGTGCCAACACGGCACACGGTGCATGGTCTCCAGGCGGAAATGAAGGGGATTGGATTGGGGCATCCCGGCAAACGGCGACGCGCGTTCCACACGTGTATAACTACGTAGCTAATAAAAGTGTATTTTTACGGACATAATAAAACGGTATAAAGAATTTCCGTAACAATTTTCTTTCATTTTAACTGTCCAAAGGTTATAAAATAACAGTTCCGAATTTAGGGTTGTGGAGGCACTTGGGCAGTCGAGTCGGTTTGGACTCGTCTTCAATATGAACATTTCTATAGAGGCTCCTGGCCATACTACAAATTCTTCTGGTGAGAAATTGAAAAAAAAATCCTGGAAAACTTACTGACTTTTTAAAAATTACGTAATCTTTCACACGTAGCCACAACTTTTTTTCAAAAATTCGCCTGTAGTATCTATGTGTGTCATGTTGTATGGACCAACTTAATTTTTTACTTCCCACCTCTACTATGGTAGGGAAGTAATGGATTTAGTCCGAAAAAAATATTTCGAGATTTTAACAGAACTTCACGTTTTGAGACCCTAGCAATCGTTTAAGATCATTTTCTGACTGATATCTGTTTGTGTGTGTGTGTGTGTGGTCAATTTTTCGCCTTCGATATCTTAAGAACGGAACAACATACGGGCATGCCGATTGTTCTATTGTGTTTATCAGCCTTTAACTTAGATCTGATTAGATTTTGAGTCAAATCGGTTCCGTGGATTCTGAGATATTCAAAAAAACGTTCTCAATGTCACGTATTAACATAGGTAAAAAAAAATATAAATGAATTCTAGATGTTATAATATGAAAAAAATGTAAATATTTTTTTCTCTAAAATGTATAGTTTTCGAGAAAAAAAATATTTTACTAAAAAAAATAAAAATTGTACGTAAATCAAGGTAACCATGATTTTTGCTATATTAAGCTAGCCATCAGTAGATCACCAAACAAAAAAGAGGGCCATGCTTTTTTCAAAGAATAAAAATTAAATTGTGTTTTAAAGTCCACCAACAGCTAAGGTTATTTGGGCCTAGTCAAAGAATAATAAAAAAAAGAGTGTTTATTTTTTGCAAATATTTACTAGGTGGGAAGTATAGGACTGGTCATCAGTCTAATTTTTTCAGCATTTGTTCCGAAAAAATAAAGAAGTTCTTATAGCAATAGATGGCCAGTCAACTTGACGTCAAGTTGTATGGACCACGTCCTAATAACAACATTTTGAGAACTTTTATTATGCCAATCGTTTGTTCTCGATTTGTTCCGAACGCCTACAAAATGTCAGCGTTTGTTCCGAAAAAATAGAAAAGTTATCTATTAACAAAAATAGATGTGAAGCCACTAGTATATGTACGCTACTAGCCCAAAGTTTGTCGTTTGACTTTTGCCCAGTAGTGTACATATACTAGTTGTTGGTCACCTATTTTCGCTAATAACTTTTTAATTTTTTCAGAACAAACGCTGACATTTTATAGACGTCCGGAGCAAACCGAGAATAAACGATTGGCATAATCAAAATTCTCAAAATGTTGTTATTAAAACGTGGTCCATACAACTTGACGTCAAGTTGGCCGGGCACCTATTATTGCTAATAACTTTTTTATTTTTTCGGAACAAACGCTAAAATTTTGTAGGCGTCCGGAACAAACGTAGAACAAACGATTTGCGTTGAAAAATTTGACGAAATGTAAGTTAGTTCATACAACTTGACACACATGTAGGCAGAGATGCGATTTATTTGAAATACTTCTATTTAAAATGCAAATACAAAATGCAAAATACCTATTTTGTATTTTGCATTTAAATGCCTTTTAGTAGAAAACATTTTGTATTTTATTTGAAATACCTTTCGAGATGTATTTTGCATTTTTAATATTCATTTCAAAATGCGAAATACTTTGTGATTAAGTTTAGCCAACATCACCAGTCAAACAAAATGAAATGAACGAATGACGCTTGTATTGCCGAATTATTTTAAGTGAGTATTATTATTATTATTATTAACATAACAGAATTTATTGATACGCGTACTGATAAATATGACCAAAATGTCATGCATAAGGTGCCATGTTATTAGACGTTTTTGTTCGGCTCGGCATTGTGTCTCTATTTCTCACGATAAATACCTAAAATAAATAAAAATGTCTGAAATTTGGTAAAAAGGTATTTTATTTTGAAAAAGTATTTTGAAAATACCTATTTTGCATTTAGCATTTGAAATACAAAACGCAAAACTATTTGGTATTTTGCATTTGATATAGTAAATCTGAAAAGTATTTTGCATTTTGTATTTAAATGCTTTTTTTAAAACCATTTTGTACATATCTGCATGTAGGTATAGTATCTGTAGTGTGATTCTTGGTCCTTCATTTGGCGTTTACCGGAACCCTTTAGCTTTAAAAATAACGTCGGGAGAGCTGTAACCGTTTTTAAGCCAGGGGAAAGGATTTGAGATGAAGAGTGCAGGGGGTAACTTCCGGTATTAAATATTTGCTTAGGTATAAATAAAATACTATCTACGTTGTTATTTCTGTCTTAGCCGATCAGCGAGATATTTCTTCTATTCTGCTAAAAAATTTGCTTATTGCTGCCTTAGACTATA
The DNA here is from genome assembly GCA_039654895.1 of Mongoloraphidia duomilia. Lineage (NCBI taxonomy): Eukaryota > Metazoa > Arthropoda > Insecta > Raphidioptera > Raphidiidae > Mongoloraphidia > Mongoloraphidia duomilia. The sequence continues at coordinate 9,824,650 of CM077520.1, read as the reverse complement.
CATGACAAACAAAATAACTTACCTTGTTGATTTGTTTTGCTTTGTCTATACTACTAATATTATAAAGATGAAAGATTTGTATTTTTGTATTTGTGTGTGTGTGTATGTTTGTAATGAATAAACTCAAAAACTACTGTGCCGATTTCAAAAATTCTTTCACCTATAGAAAGCTACATTATCAGCGAGTAACATGGGCTGTATTTTATTTTCAAAAAAATTAGAGCGGGTGGGGGTAATAAATCATAAATTCTATCTCTGCAACTACTAAACCGATTCTAAAAATTCTTTCACTAATAGAAAGCTACGCAGGGGGAGAGATTCTCACGAGGGGTACTCGCGGCGGGGGGGGGGGGGTAATAAATCATAAATTCTTATATCTGGAACTACTAAGCCGATTCTAAAAATCCTTTCACTAATAGAAAGCTACGCAGGGAGGGGGGAGATTCTCACGGGGGGATAACAAATTAACAATATACTAAATATACGTGAGCGGAGCAATGGGTGACCGCTATTAAATCATAATTACATACCACCCGGGCGAAGCCGGGACGGGCCGCTAGTCTATAATAAAAAAATTCGACTGATGACCAGTCCTATACTTCCCACCTAGTAAATATTTGCAAAAAATAAACACTTTTTTTTTTATTCTTTGACTAGGCCCAAATAACCTTAGCTGTTGGTGGTCTTTAAAACACAATTTAATTTTTATTCTTTGAAAAAAGCATGGCCCTCTTTTTTGTTTGGTGATCTACTGATGGCTAACATAATATAGCAAAAAACATGGTTACCTTGATTTACGTACAATTTTTATTTTTTTTAGTAAAATATTTTTTTTCTCGAAAACTACACATTTTAGAGAAAAAAAATATTTACATTTTTTTCATATTATAACATCTAGAATTCATTTATATTTTTTTTTACCTATGTTAATACGTGACATTGAGGACGTTTTTTTGAATATCTCAGGATCCACTGAACCGATTTGACTCAAAATCTAATCATATCTAAGTTAAAGGCTGATAAACACAATAGAACAATCGGCATGCCCGTATGTTGTTCCGTTCTTAAGATATCGAAGGCGAAAAATTGACCACACACACACACACACATACACACACACACATACAGACATCAGTCAGAAAATGATCTTAAACGATTGCTAGGGTCTCAAAACGTGAAAATCTGTTAAAATCTCGAAATGTTTTTTTCGGACTAAATCCATTACTTCCCTACCATAGTAGAGGTGGGAAGTAAAAAAGGTAAAATGGGGTTAAATATGAAATAAAAATTCCTTTCAAAATATCATTCAAGTTATTTATAATTTCATAATTTATAATATATTATAACAACTTTTAGAAGGTACATTTATATTTTTCTTTGGTATTACTTAAAATTAGAAAAACTGTGATTTGATAATGATAAAAATATATATATTTATAACAGCTGCATCTAGACCACTATTGCACATTATCTGTATTGTTAAATTTATATATATTTTATAACGAACTCAATACAGCTCTCAAAATTATTTAAACATTTATTCATTAATTAATGTATGAGCTGCATTGATTTCCAATTAATTTTTTACCATTGCGATGTATCAGAAGTCAAAAATTATAATTATCTATTTATTACGTACTTTATGAAAAATAGAAGAAGTTTTGATATATAAGGTGGGGCAGAGTGAAGAGCGATTTTGAAAAGCACGGGAATCGTGCTGAGCTGATGGAAGGTGGTGGGGATGCAGTCGGCCATATTCGTGACTAGGGATGAGCATCGATGAGAAAACATCGATGTTGACCATCGATGTTAACATCGAACCATAACATCGATGTGTGGAAAACATCGGTCTCTAAACATCGATGTATTTCGGTGCAAAACATCGATGTTTTAGGAAAAAATCATTTTAAAAAGGTAATTGTAGGAATATACTAAATACAATGAAATACTCTAATTTTATATTAAAAATGGGTCTTGCCCGCCGGTGTACAGGCTACTCTAGATTTATTTAGACAAAGAGTTAAGAGTGTTCTTAAAAACTTTAAGTGTTGAAAATAAAATTAGCAATTCCGCGTTTATAAAACATCGATGTACGAAAACATCGCTGGTTAACATCAATGTACGAAAAACATCGTTTCCTTACCATCGATGTCAAAAACATCAAACATCGAGATGGAAACATCGATGTTTTAAAAACATCGACCATCGATGCTCATCCCTATTCGTGACACGTTAGCATTCAGTAGCGATGGAGCGGTGGACACCTCAGCATCGCGCGTACGCTTTCAAAGCGTTTTATCAAAATGGCAGTTCTTACGTGCAAGTACGTCGTGCTTTTCACACCCATTTTCAAATTTTTTGTAGGGTTACCTGAAGAGCAAAGTTTATCAGGATAACTCACCAAGAACAGTTGAAGCACTGAAAGAACGTATCCCACAGAAGGTGGTTCAAATCCCACTAGCAATGCTGTGGAATGTGATGAATAACTTCAAAGCTAGTTTGGAAGAATGTCTACGCCTAAACGGGCGCCATCTTACTGGAGTTATTTTTAAAACTTAGTTATATTCACTTAATTTTCTTGAATGCTTTTTTATGTACTTTAAGATGGTAAAAATACAATTTTGAAAAATTGATGGCATTTGCTTTTAACAGCCTTTTCAAAATCGCTCTTTAGTCTGCCCCACCCTGTTTAGAGATACAAGGTGTTGAAATTGAAAAAAAATTTCGTTTTTTTCGAATATCTCCGGAACTGTTTATCGTAAAAAAACAGCTTTTGTAAGCATTTTCTACTCATAATAAACTATGCATGTTTTGTGCGGAATTTTTTTTTTTAAGTCATAATTGGTGAAGGTTTTGTTACTTGTTCTAACGTTTAAATAAATTTTGTTTAATTAGTAAGAAAAAAGTTTTATTTAAAAAAATTGACCATGTTTTTCAACATAAAAATTGATTTTTCTCGAAAACGATCGACTTTAGAGCTTATGACCAAGAGTACCTTTTTTGTGTAGAAAACATTGGCGGTTCAAATGGGCGTCTCAAAACCGTACTTTTTCCAGTAGCGTAGAAGTTGGGGAAAAAAACACCCACTACCCCTTCAAAACCTTCACCAATTATGACTTAAAAAAAAAATTCCGCACAAAACATAGCTTATTATGAGTAGAAAATGCTTACAAAAGCTGTTTTCTGTACGATAAACGGTTCCGGAGATATTCGCAAAAAACGAAATTTTTTCAATTTCAACACCCTGTATCTCTAAAATGGTGCATTTTAGAGGGTAAGTTAACAGAAACTTTTTTTCATATTTTTGGACGAGCTATCACATCCTGAAGTCCTGCGCTTATATTATGAAACACCCTGTATATTATGCTATGCGGCAAAAAAGGGGGATGATTAGTGAGCGAAAAGTAAGCACGCAATTTCTGAGCTAAACTATAAGAGACACAGTGAAGAGATAAATGAAAGATTTGTTTAATTATTATCTACCCGGACGAAGGAAGGGCGGAAAGCTATTTTGAATATAGTGAGCAGCCGTGATGACTTTCAAAGGTCGGCGCCCATACAAAAGAAGTTTCAATTTAAATATTTGCTCAGATTACATTTTTGACTTAAGACACAGTGCCCTTCTATTATGAATTTTATGAAAATTCATTATTTATGTTATTTATGTACATTAAAACTAAAAATCAATTTGATTCACTATATAAAAATATGGACTTTTACGTTTTCAATCGTAATTTCATATTATATTTTATAGTTTAACAGGTGAGGGAAAACATTTTTTTTATAAAAAACAAATATAATACATAGAATAGTAACATCAAAAAAAATAACCATGGATGGTGAAATATAGATTGACATAACCAGTATATAGACCAAGAGCTAGTGACAATTTTTTGGTGTTATTTATTGAAGGCCTTATTTTTGTGAAGATGTTGAGGGAGGCATATTAAAGTGCCCTGAGTAACGGATTTCGCTACATAGCGGTATGGGAGGGATGCAGACCGCCCCCAACATGTAACAAAAAAAATGGTCACAATTATTATTGCTTCAAGGTTGAAATTGTTTGTATAGCTTGTCGGTGACCCAATAATGCCATTATAATATTTGCAGATCGATTGGTCAGTATTAAAGGGGTGGCAGATCACTCTAAACGTGTCATGTACCTACCCGACGAAATTTATATTATTAGTTCAAGGTTCAAATTTTAATATGTTGTTACGGCGACTGTTTTAAGCATATATTTCAATTTGCAGAATAAAATGTCGGTATTAACCCCCTCTTTTAGAGGGAAAACAACATTAAAATTTGAACCTTGAACTAATAATATAAATTTCGTCGGGTACATGACACGTTTAGGGTGATCTGCCACTCCTTTAATACTGATCAATCGATCTGCAAATATTATAATGGCATTATTGGGTCACCGACAAACTATACAAACAATTTCAACCTTGAAGCAATAATAATTGTGACTTTTTTTTTTGTTACATGTTGGGGGCGGTCTGTATCCCTCCCATACCGCTATCTAGCGAAATCCCTTACTCAGGGCACTTTAATATGCCTCCCTCAACATCTTCACAAAAATAAGGCCTTGAATAAATAACACCAAAAAATTATCACTAGCTCTCGGACTAATAGCTTAGCAGAGCGTTTCTTGCCGACTTGGAGATTTTCACGGCGACAACTTCACACCATCACGTCGTTTCGAGCGACAGTAGAAGTGTTTTTACTGCGTCACCTGTCAAGTGTCAATGGCGTTACCAAAAAGGGAGCATTTGCACACCCCAGGAATGTATTGTTAACCTTGCAATCTATTGATAAGTCGGTCAAATGTTAGGTGGCTCAAATTAAGGAATTAATCCTTTACAAAAAATGCACCCTTTAAGTTTAATATTTCGCTACGCCCCTGTCCGAAAATGCTCCGTCTGTTAATATAGCCCTGAAATTGTCCACATACTTTGTGCTGGATTTCTAGATTTGAGGCTGAAAATCGTATCAGAAACCCAGCATAAAAACAGCTGAAATAAAACTGAATACCAATGAAATAAAAAATCAGTCTTTTAATTTTTAAGTAAAACTTTTTGATAATATTTCACCACCCTTGAATTATAATTTAAATTTAAACCTAAATACTGTTGGTATGATTACAAAAATATTTTTTTAAACAATTTTTTAGGACTGTGTTTCTGTTATTAGTAATTTTATACATAATGAATGAACGTACTTTTTGAAATGAAAGTCAGTAGCGGCTCGTTGCTTAAGTACTATACAAGAAAATTAAGAATAAACTTTATTTTAGTATTGGTAAATTAAGTGAGGGCGCTACTACAGTTTCACTAACTAACACAGTCGGGTCAGATGTCAAAATTTTGCTTGTCTTTTACATTTATTTTCGAAGTTATACTTCTTTTGGCGCGTAATGAAAAAATGATGAGAGTGAATTTTTACGATGCGCGCGTATCGCGTCACGAAAATTTAACAGGATGAAGTTGCAGCATTAATGATTTCCATAGTTACCATATAAAAAAATATAAATAAATTCACTTCAGTCCTTTTATTATTTTATATTGCAATAAATTATTTGCATGCAAATTAAAAATTAGTTCTTAATCACGCCAAAGAAGTATAACTTCTAACGCGCGTACAAAGTACACGCATCCATTTTTTTATTCTAAAAACACTCAAAATCAAGGTTGCTCGTTTGAGCTGACCCGATATGATTAATTTCGATTTTGATCGCAAGAGGGCTGTTAACAATAGTAATTGTATATACGAAAAAGAGAAAATCGGTGCATAATTTAAAAAAATCAATTTCCGCCATTATTGTTTTCCAACGTAATTTGTAAGACATATGCGCCCTACTTTGTTTACCCTGACGAGCCACTACTGTTTATTTTACTTACGTTTCGTCACATTTCAGTCAAGAAAATGGACTTTATGATTTACAAATCTGAATTTTAAATAATTTATTCATAAATGAGGGGATATTTAGAGCCGCAACTTTTTTCCGACCCAACCAGTATATTATAATCATAAATTAATAGATTTATACGGCTGAATTGCAATTGAGAATTTTCGTTGGAAAGCAGCCAATTATATAATTGATTCGAAACATATTGGAAAAAATCATTTTACCAACCATATCACAGTCAGGATTCTAACCTGAACCTTTCCACTTTCGCGGCGGAATGAGCTTTCATTTATCAACCGTGACATGATTGTTAATGTAATATTCTCCTTATATGCTTTGGAATCAATAGATTTTCACCACATGCGAGTGTTAATTCAATATAGCTATGTTGTAGAAGTGAATCTTCGTACTAGCGAGAACTCATCATGGTTAGAATCCTGACTGTGACTATGGTTGGTAAAATGATTTTTTCCAATATGTTTCGAATCAATTATACAATTGGCTGCTTTCCAACGAAAATTCTCTATTATAATCATGTTAAGTTTTTTAATAAAATTTGGGGTCTATTGCAAAAGTTCCGTCTAAGATGCACGGGTGCGCGGCCGGGCAATAATTTTTCGAAAGTTGCGCAGCCGTTTTTGTATTCTGCGCACAATGGGCTTGATTACCATTTTTTTATTTCATTTAATAGAAGAATTGCATCTAAAAATTTTAACGTTTATCGTAAAAGGTCGTTCAAACAGTAGATCTTGCCCCTAATAAAGAAAGAACTTAAACAAAGATATTATGAACGATAATGTAAAAATCCTTTCTTGTTTGTGTGTTATTAAAATGGTTCCATGCGTCTTGATCCCCGAACAAAATATCCCCGGCAAAATATCTCCGACAAAATATCCTTGGACAAAATATTCCCATGACAAAATATCCCCATGATAAAATATCCCCGAACGAAATATCCTAGCGACAAAATATCTCCAATTAAAAAACGTAATTTTCAAGAGTATTTATTAAAAAAAAATTTGACTTCAAACACAGGCACAGGACCCCCCCCACTTGCACACTTTTACATGCGTTCTGAACATTTTTGCTCCCATATACTTTTGTACCACGCAGTCAGCGAAAAAATTAGAGGGAACATTGGTCTATTGTATTTTTTATAAAAAAAAATCGAGCCAAGAAGTAGCTCAATCGATTGCAAATTCTAGCTTAGATCAAGGTTAGTAGAGTATAAAGGTACGTGCAGTATGGAGCTGGGATTCTAGATGGTAGCGTAGGCCGTAGATCATAGCAGGGCTTGCTTAAATTAATGTATTGTTATATATGCGAGCGTACACAACGAAGCAGTGAGTGTAGCAGGTATAAGCGCTGTTACAAGAGCTGGTAGATACAAGAAAGTATCTCACCATTCTTTCAGCGCGCTGACTACTGTCAATCAACGTGTGACAACTGTCAAATGGCCGTTACAAGTTTCACAATGGATGTGACTAGTTTAATAAATGAAATTTTGCCAGTTTTTATTTAATTTGTTTTGAGTTTTTTCTAAGACGTATTTAAAAGTGTTAGGTTCCATACGTAAATATTCAAAAAACCGGTTTGTGTAAAATTTTAATTCTTGGTATAAATGATGAAATTCGCCATGTTTAGATCGTTTTCTATTAATAGGGTGGACATGAGAGGTCCTACCCAAATTTGTATTTAAAATATACCACTTTGTAGCAGAAGAACACAAATATTCGTCTTCGCTATCTGACATTTCAAACGCGATTTAAGCTTGTATCAATGCTAGTATCAAAGCTTCGTTGTGCAAACCTATAAGCTCTTATAATTTCAGCCACCATCTACCATACATGCTACCATCTAGAATCCCAGCTGCGTACTGCACGTACCTTAACGTTGCCTCGTTCAATTTGACCAAACAGTTAAGCGCGAGAATGACGTCAGCTGGTGTGCCTATTCAAATAAAGTACCTACAAAGATTCTCCTGAGCTGGGCCCGCTACTAACCTTTAGCTTAGATTTACTTTTTTTTACAAACTGACAAAAATACCATGTAATTTCGACTATGCCCCCGAATTTGGAGTACGAATCTGTCCGAAAAAAGTTTCGGCACTAATAACATTTCACAAAAAAGAAAATTATTCAAGAACCATAATAATTAGTGTAAAAAATCAAGGTACAAATCAGAATTTTTTTAAATCAGTTTTTGAAAATTCAAAATTTTGATTTTATCTCTATACAATATTACGACTACACTTAAATTTCACGGTGCCTTTTAAATTTCTTTCTCTACAGCTATTTTATTAACAAAAAGAATTTCAAAAGAAGTTAAAATATTTTAATGGTTGACTGCACCTTCATCGTAGTTGAAACTACGAAAAGAATATCTTATTTACTTGATCTTATTTAAACAAAAAATACAGTTAAATTGAAGTTAGACTGCTTTTGAAAAATGTTTTTTTCAATAAAATTTTACATCTTTTTTTTTTTGAAAAATGTCAAACATTTTAAAATTTACTTTTGAATAAATCGATTACATAAAAATGTATATTTAAGACTGTAAATAATATTTTTATTTTGGAATATCAAGTAGGTATATTTTTTTAAATTTTTTAGAAGTACAAAAAATCGATTCTTATGTAGTAACCTCAGAACAGAGATAGCTATAGAAAGAGCATATCACATCGTTTGTGAAGCCACAACTATACACTTAAGTACGGCCTGACAGGTACATTATGTAGGTAGTGTTAATTACTCTTTATGTCGTGTTGTGTACCTGAATGTTAAATAAAGTAAAAATTTATTATATTTTCAATGTGGCTTATGGTTCCTTGCTCGACTCGACTGGTTTCAGTTGTGCATACCTGCAAGCTGTGTAATGCTCAAGGCCGTAGCTAGGGGGAGCATTAAGGGGCAATGCCCTACCTTAAAACATCCAGTGCCCTACTTTAAGGAATTGTAAACAAGCCGCAAAGACTGTCACGACAGAATGACAGACTTGATCTATCTGGCATTTGGAAAAACAAGATTAAATTCGTTGGACTAAATGAAGTTCTTCGGAAATTTGATAACATGGCAAGTTCTGTATTTTTTTTTTTTTTTAATAAATTGTCATTTACTGTTTTCTTGCTTTTGTAATTTGATATCACCAGATGAGGTGGGCAATCCAATTAAAAAACTGTAGTCTTTTGCTTCAGCCCTACTTTAAACTTTCAGTGCCCTATTTTGAATTCAGCTCTAGCTACGGCCCTGGTAATGCTCCTTCTATAGCTATCTCTGTTCTGAGATAGTAACCAAAAAATCAAAAGGATTTTAGATTTGACGCTATGACATCTGGTAGCAGAAATTTAAAGTATAGCAAATTATGCTTTTACAATAAATTAGGCCACGTGTCAAATCCCTTACGAAATTTCTTTTAGTTTTTCAATACGTTTTTGATCTTTTTGCGTACATATTTCTATACAAAATCTCCTGGCATAGATATTAAATTTTTTTTGTTCGTTTTTTAATATTATTGACTGTTATAATGTAGGTTTGGCGTTATCAAATTTTTGATTTAATTAAATCCTTATATAAATGGCAACATAAAAGAAATATTTCTCTCAAAAAAGGCCAATATTTAATGATTTAAAAAAAAATTGAAAAAAAAACAAACATTGGCACATCTAAAACCTATTTTTGATTTATAAACAAAATTACTGAATAAATATACAACTTATAATTTTCACATTTCAAAGAGGAACACTTACTATTTTTTGCGTGCCACAATAATTGAAATTGGTCCACGCACTATTCTTAATAAATCTATCACACTATTTGTTGACATTCCATCGATATCTTCATCGTTAACCTGTAAAAAAACATCGAGTTATTGATAGTTTCAACTTTCATACAAGGTCTTATTTAGGGGCCATTCATAAATTAGAGTTCATACATTTAGAGAAAATTAAATCGTAACGGAAACCTGCACACAACAACTGGTGGGAGAAGTAGTCAGTGGCGCACGCAAAATAGATTCTGACGCACAGACGTAGGTGCAGGGAGCTTAATTAAATCCGATTTTTTCTTTAATTTAATAAATGGAAATCTTTTAAAATCATTCAAACATGCATCACTGATAATGCACACAATTTAACACTCGATTTTTAACAGCATGTAGGTAATATAACCTAAAAACAGTGAGCACTGAATGACAAGTAAATAATGCACTGACATGTATACACATAAACTGGTGCACCCCTTCAAAAATAGAATAGACCAGTCCGAACCAAATCTGGTTTCTGCGCATGAGACGGTTAAGTTTTCTCTAAATGTATGAACTCTACGCAAAGTACTTTAATGGGTGAGAAGTCATTCAAATTGTTGCGTTTAGTTATGTCTGAGGTTATGTCTAGGGGGGGGTGGGGGGCAGTCTGATCTCTTACCCTTAAAAGACGATCTCCAGCTTTTAATCTTCCATCTTTGGCGGCCACACTATCTGCATGTACGGCACTGATAAACGTCGTATTTCCTTCCCCCTGTTGTAAACTAAATCCAAGTCGACTATTCCAACCTCTATTTAATTCTACGTTCAAAATTTCCTGTTAAAAACAATTTTTTTTAGTATTACGAAGTGCTTGAACAATAATTTTCATTTATTGAAATTCATGAACTAATAGGATTATCCGAATCTAGTACCAATTAATATTATTATTAAACAAAAAATCAATTTTGCTAATTTTCGAATCAAAACCTGGGAACTGAGGGTTTGAATTAAATAAGCCATAGAAACGCCATAGCCCATAATAATTATGTCGAATTCAGAAATCTCTACGGAGGACAGTGCGGTCCAGTGGTTAGCGTCGCGGCCTCTGTATCAGACTGTCGTGGGTACGAAGCTCGCTTCCGCTCATGGATGTTTTGTGATGTCATTTAGTTTTAAGTGAGTTGTTATTTAATGTAATCAAGACGCTAATGACCTAAGTTGTTGACGCGTCTATACTCTATAATTTACAATAAATAAATAAAGTAATCTCTATGATTTCCAATGAGTGTAATATAATAGCTCCTCCATAATAACAAAAATAAAGATAGTTACTTCTTACCACAACAGTTTTATTGATGGATGTACATTTCGAAAGCTATGCTTTCATCTTCAGCAAACACTATACATTGATGTATAGTGTTTGCTGAAGATGAAAGCATAGCTTTCGAAATGTACATCCATCAATAAAACTGTTGTGGTATGAAGTAACTATCTTTATTTTTGTATAAAATTCCAACCACAGTGCTCATATTATATTTTTATTATTCTATAATCCTCCATAATACCTTAGACTTTAGCATGTAATTAGAAGAAAAAGAAAAAAACATAAAGAGTTTGAATTTCAAATTATCAATCACAGTTTGTCTTGATTCATTTAGATATTTTACGCTTATTCAAAAATAAAATCTAAGAAAGGAGAAGTTGGCAAGCATTGCAAAATAATTTTTGAATACTCACTATTTCAGAATCACAAGAAGTATTTATACTATTGTCCTTTGGTTTTTTATCAGTCGCGTTTTCATCAACGCTTCCTTCAGGTGTAAAAACAACACCTTTCCATTTCAGTAATCCTTTGGTACCTTCTTCATTCCCTGAAGATTTCTTGTCAATATTTGAATCAACATTATCAGATCCACATTGTGGATGCGCCGATTGGTAGGCTGGATTTTTATAACTGAATCCAGCTGACGAAATTGGGGGCATACTTGCTGGTTCCTCTGACATCATTGCATTATTTGAATCGTGGTAATCATTTTCATTGGCTTTATCATTTCTATTTAAAGTGTATGTTAAATTTGGAGCGTCGAGTATATCTGCATCCAAATTATTTAATTCGTATGCATTATGCGCAATCGAAAATTGAAACTTTGGTTTTCTAGAAGTCGGTGTAGCTGCTGGTGAACACAGATTTAAAAAGTTCGGACGGATCGGTTTTTCCGAGTCAGATTCTATACTGGAAAAATTCGGCGTTGATGTGTTTTCACTACCGATTGATGCTTTCCGACTGAAACTATCTGATTCAGACGTTACTTGACTAGATAAAACATATTTGTTTGAGGACCCTGAAAGAAGAAATGAATTATTACTATTTTTAACCGACTTCAAAAAAAGGAGTTTTCTCAATTCGACCGTATATATTTTTTATGTTTTATGTATGTTTGCGGATAGCTTCGTCGTTTATGAACCGATTTTGAAAAAAAAAATTTTATTTGAAAGGATATACTTTCAGATTGGTCCCATAGAAATTTCATCAAGATCGGTTCAGTAGTTCGGCTGATTTTAATAAAAGTAAGTAACGGCGTGTGATTCTTTAAGGTAAATTTTACTTTTTGACACTAAAAAGTAAAAAATAAAAAACTTTTTAACAAAAAAAAACCTCCTTCAAAAAGGCACTAAAAAGAGGAAAATAATGAAATTTTGAGGTCTGTGCCAATTAAAATATGGAAGTCGGTTAAAAAGTAGGTATAGTATAGTGATTAATATCTTCTTTTTAACCAATTTCATATTTTAATTGGCACAGACCTCAAAATTTCATTATTTTCCTCTTTTTAGTGCCTTTTTGAAGGAGGTTTTTTTTTGTTAAAAAGTTTTTTTTTTGCTTAAAATACATAGGCAAACAGTAAAAATAAGTCAAATAGTAATGGAATTAGGAACAAAGAGCAAAGTAAAGAAAACTCGTGTTCCAGTGCAGAACCCTGCTATTCCTTAAAATGATTTTTTTCTCAATTTCAATATTTGGCAAAATTCAACATCTGCACCAAATACCTGCAGTAAATAATTTACTAGTGTTTTTATAAGTCCGTCCCTGTCTGACCAATTTTGTTAAAATTTTAGAAGCACGTTTTATTCGTAGCTTAACGTTTAAATTTTAATTTTGAAACAATTCGAGGATTTTTTGTGTTTTCGTGTGCTTTACTAAATTTAGTTTAAATCGATAAAAGTATTTCACATTTCCAAAAGTGGGTGTCACGCTGTTCAAAATAACGCGAAAAATCGAAATTTATGGTCCTACGTCTCGATCTCATTATCCCACCAATCCCAAATACTGTATCTGTCAAATACTTACCTTTGCATAGGCTTAAACTTTTATCTTATCTTATGTATAGGCTAATAAACTGAAAACTTGTCTTTGTAATGGTCTATATTCTTATATGTTTTATACCTTTTTCGATTAAGATTTAAGAATTTAAGGTCCTGAAGAAGATAATACTATTAAAAACTTTGCTTTGTTCCTGATATCATTACTACTTAACAAGTAATCGAGGTGTTTTTATCTTTTTGAATGAAACACAAACCCAAAAGAGTGAAGTGTACAAAAATTTTTGTGAGGCGTTAAATAAATAAATTTAGTTCAATTTCCTGAGATCTGCGAATTGATATTAAAAATAATAATTTGGTATTAGCTTAATTAACTGACTTACCTAAATCATCTGTACACGTACTTCCGCAATCGGTATCTGGTGTTGATCTTTGCGTACGTCTAAGTCGTCTCGGAGATCCTACAGGTGGTGAAATTGATCGTCTTGCTCCAGATGTGCCCCAGCCAATATCACCCGGTGGTCCACCATTTGGTGATAGCTTCCTTACTGCCAGATCAGATAACATATCCATAGCTTCTTGTCTAAAAATAACAGAGAACATACAGGAATGATCATAATAAACTACAATTAAAACTTTCTCTAAGAATTCCGGTATGGAACCAAAAAAACTTTTTCTTATCTACAACAAATTAAGTGGAGCTTAATAATATTCAGTACAAACACATAAACAAATTAAAAAATGAACTGAGGAATGTGTGAAGCGGGGGTTACAATACTTAGTCCTTAAAGAGAGATAAATGAGAGGAGCGTCGTTCCTAGCGAATGTTTTCTGAAAAGCTATTAACGTCAAATCAAAATCAAAATATAATTACATCAGTTTGTTGTTGTTATTTCAGGACAAAAAGTAAGTGTTTATAAAAAAAATCTGAAGTAATAACATCGAAATACTTCTCCTTTGAAGAGGAACTTAACATTGTTTGCCTTTGTTTGGTTTACCTGACGCGTTTTTATAAAGACACACCTAATATTTTCTTGTGAATATTAAAAATGCTTACCTTAGGCGAAGCCTTTGTGGCGGATCTGGTTCAGTAGGTGAAAGGGCCGCTACAGGTGTCTGGGCAGCATCTCTATATAAGCGTAATTTTACTTCATTGCCACATTGTCTTAGAAATTGCACCGCCTGCTCATGACTAAATGACGACAATTCAACATCATTTACCTGTTGATATTTTACACCAATTAAATCACATTCAAACAACACTCAAAAGAACTTAGTTTATTTATATTCTGAAAATAAAATGTCGAACTTACAGCTACAATTTTGTCTCCAGGTTTAATTCTACCATCGGATAAAGCAGGTTCTCTTACTAAAGCTCTTACATAATGACCCAACGCACTTTCGTCTTCTTTTCTTAGTGTAAATCCTAAAGATCCTTGAACTTTCGTTAAAATAATATCGAACTCCTGAAAAAACGTTTTAGATCAAAATTTCTTTTCGTAATCTTTGTTAAATCAATAAAGATTGATATTCTTCTCAAGCAAAGAAAGCATTAACATATTTAAATACACAAATTAAAAAGCAAAAATTTTAAATGTGTTAACTCCAATTAGCTTCGAAGAAAAATATAATTTAACTCACCCCACAGTATGGTTCTTCGAGAGGAGCAAGTGGTGGTAGCAAGTTTAATGTACATGGAGGATCCCTTCTTGGTGGTGGAGGAGGCACTTCCGACAGTGGGCTAACTGCGCTCAAGACATCTGAAGGCGGTCGACATATGGTTAAAACCACATTATTTGGTGTCGTTCGTAATACTTCCAACGCCTCCTGTAACCAAGTAAGAAAGTTAGAGGTACATAAACCTTCCACTAATTGTTCTTTAATTTTTAACCTAACAGAAGTTATTTACAATAAGTCAACGAATTGGATTACACGTCAAACTCATCCTGCGATCCAATTTAAAGTTTCCTTGATATATTAAAGTGTTTTTAAAAAGTCTGATAACTGAGAAAATACGAAACTTTTAAAAATGTAGCGTTCAAACATTATGCGCAAAATTAAAAAAAAAGACAAAAGGGATGACGAAGACGTGATTTAAATGTAACACCATTGAAAAGTTAAATAAAGATAAAAAGGATGATGAAGAGGTAAATCAAATGTAGATGTAACATGACTGAAAAGTTTGAAAAAGTTTAACTGTTTTACTTTTACTTTTTTTTTCTCAATTTGATGAATAAACGAGATATAACAGATTATCCTGATTTGTCAAAGAAGTTTCCAGAACGAGTTCCAGGATTCGGAAGACTAAACTTCAAATGAAGAGATAGAAGGAACAAAAAATAATAATGATGAAAGTAATATTTTGAATAACTTACGTAATTGGTCAGACCGGTGAGCGGTTGTCCATTAGCTGCAAGAAGGACATCACCTGGGGCTAGAAGACCACATTGAGCGGCAGGTTGGTTCGGAAATAATCTCTTGATGCGAACTAAACCAGGAAGTGAACTGTCGCTGTCACGACCGCCGCATACGCTCAAACCGAGGCCACGAAGACCCTTCGTTAAAGAGACTGTGAAAGTCGCTTCTGTAAAAATAAAGACAAATTATTAGCCTTTGGATATTATAAGAGGAGTTGTTATTTTTTCCACGTTTTTGAAATTGAAGTAGCTACACTGGCGGTAAATATTGAAGCTAAGCGACAGAGCGTGTACATCGGACAAATATTTCGCACCCAGCCGACGAACGTCTTAACAGTCTACCACACGATGGAATCCTCCAGAATAGTGGAAAGAATGGAATGATGATGATCGCAAATTTTTAGATAATCAGTTCTTTATATTGGACCTTTGTCGTGAACCCTCAAGCTATTTCTAAAATCTCAAATTCAACATTGAAATCAATTACTAGTTTTTCTGTTTTGGTTGCGTAAGCCTCACAGATTCCCGGGACTTAAGTTTAAGAACTGATGCTTCATAGTTTTGGATGATAAGTATGATTAATTGATAATCACCCTAGTATAATCTAATGCTGCCTTTTCTCATTTTGGGTAAGGATGATGGAATTTATCGAAAATGTGTTTCTTCTTAATTATAAGATGAACACAAGATTTTTCTTGTCCATGTATTTTTCTATAAAAAAATCTTCTCCCGACGATGCCATGGTACAGACCAGAAGATAAAATAACATTCAAGATTTAACGCTCTGTGAAACTGAAGTCTGGCGATTATTAGCATGGCTGAGCCGTGATAAAAAAATAAGATTTATTTTATGCCAAATCCCAGACAGTAACTAGTAAATGTTTTAAGATGCATAGGTATAGTGATGCAACGTATCGAAAACAAATCAAGGTTAAGATTTGTTCAACTGAAGATTGTTATAGAATTTTAACAGTAAAGAACATTATAAAGAAGAAGATTAGAAAAACTTCGTCAAACTACAAATTGAAATTAAAATACTTTTTCGTTCCACTTTATTCTAACGCTGTGAGAAAATCTAAAAATAAACTGTAAAATATTCATAAGAAAGTTTTCTTTACATTATTATAACGATATAAGTAAGTGAAAAAAAGAGCATCAGCTAAAGAAACTTTCAACTGTTTTCAATTAAAAAACAGCGACTAGAAGCATTCTTTTGTTTGTTTATGCATTCATTTGATGCGAACAGCGTGAAACAAACGATAAGCTCGGAGCTTTTTAAATACAAAAAAGTGAAGTAAAAAAATCATAAATTCGTCGGTATTTTTAATGATTATGAAGTTTGTATTGTAAAGAATATATTATTTGGATACAGTACATACATAAAAGAAATCTATCTTTCCGTTTTTACGTCATCAAATGCGGCAGATCATAAAATATTTTATTACGTAATATTATTTTTAGCTTTAGTAGAATTGCAATATTAACACAAATAAAATGGTAACGGAACATCTGTAATTTTGGTTTTTTTTTTGGATATTTAGTCTGATTTCTAGATGGGAGGCTCATCTCCAGATTTTTTGTGAATCTGTTTATGCTGGCATCATTATCTGTCTGTACTCTGTACTGACATCAGTCGAAAACGGCTGGACCAATTTTGATGAAATTTGAAATATCTATATAACTAAAGTATATACCTATTTGATTTGTTTCACAATTGATCATAACGTAGGTAATTGCTGGCGAATCATAGATAAATTAGGAGAACCAAATAGAAGTACTTATTCTGACATTTGATTGGAAAATTTAAATTAAAATGGCCGGTATAGTAGTGTAAGTTATCCATGGAAAATAATACTGTTCTATCAATTCATCTAGAATCGAATTAACGACTTAGTGCCTCCCAAAAATCAGTACAAATAATTTTTTACACCCCCTCACAACGGAACACAACAACCTATTAAATTTATAAATTGCTATATTAATTATTAAAATAAACCTGCATCTGTCATTACGTTAGTGCGAATACATTTGCGAGCCGAACCGTACGCGAGCCGCTCATGAACCGTTCGTTGAAATGGTTTTCACAACGAACTTCCAGCGATCCATGAGAAAGGAAGGAACCAACCACAAACCACCGGCAGTCATTTCTTTTAAATTTCTTTTTTGAAATGTATTGTTACGGATCACCCTGTATATAAGCGGCAGGCAAGAGTTCTAAGAAACGGGATCTGTTTACTGTAACAGCTGGTACTTGCACGAAAGTTCTAGAGTCAACGAGAACGTACTAGGCTGGACCGCGGCAGCGTATATAAATGATACGGGCCAGATATCAAACTAAAAACTAGAAAATAAAAATAGGTAAAAAAATTTTTAAGTTAAACGGTTTTATTTTAAATCATCAGCTGAACCAAAAACTAGAAAATAATTAGGACACAAACCAAGGGGCACTTTGTGTCGCTGCGTCAGCGGAATAAGTAATAAAAACGTGGGGCGGATCTGTATAACGACTGTATCATTTTTAAATAAGAACGGCTTGTCTAGAAAAATATTTTTCCAAGCCCACCAACAGAAATATTTCAAATACGCCCCACGTTTTTATAACTTATTCCGCTGACGCAGCGACACAAAGTGCCCCTTGGTTTGTGTCCTAATTATTTTCCAGTTTTTGGTACAGCTGATGATTTAAAATAAAACCGTGTAGTTTAAAAGTTTTTTTACCTATTTTTTTTGTGTTTTGATTCACCTGTTACCCGCATCCGTAAAATTATTAATAATGTAGCTAAGGTAGATGTGATGAGGTGATTTTATTAGATTACCTGTAGGCTATACTCACGCCTGTACTAAGGCAAAACAGTCGGAGATCCGGCGCCGGGCGTATTTTTCCAGGGGCGCAAAATCACTATATAAACTTTATAAAAAAAAGTAATAAATTAAAAAAATGAATTCGTTCCAGTCACAACTTATTTTGGGAGTTCGATAGATCGACAATAGCGGGGGGGGGAGGTGCTAAATGCGACAACTGTACAGGGCCCCGAACTGAGGAGGGACCCCGCATCAAAAACATAAAAATAAAAGTCCTAAATAAATGCAGCAAACAAACATGACAATTAAACGAATGAAAAAAATTTAGTATCATACCAAAAAAAACTTAAAATCTGTTTTGAAAGGCCCCCTCAAAATCAATAGTGTTTAGGGCCTCCTAGTTTCTAATGTCGGCCCTATCAGTTGGTGGTGTAAAAAAATTTAAAAAAATCTAATCATGTTATATTCATTTTCACAAAGGAAAATACGACAAGGGGATGCAAAAACCACTATTTGCCTAGGGCGCAAAATTACCTCTACGTATTCGTGTATTATTGGCTGGACAATGGTTTTACTTTGTCTACTCGCGTTTGGTTGGAGGCGTTCATTCTAAATTTCTGGTCACACAATATCCTTTTTTTCAAAGGAAAATGTAATGAAGGTGGAATGCAAAAATAACGGTCCGCTCAGCCTGAGGATATAAAATTAGATACACATGATTCAGGGCCGGCGACAGGATGGCGCAACGCTTTACTAAGCTCGAAACGAGAGGGCAGTATAGCCTAGTGGTTAGCGTGCTTAGTGTCGCAACCTCTGGACTGGACTGCCGTGGGTTCGAATCCCACCTGCGCTCATGGATGTTTTGTGATGTTATTTAGTTTTAAGATAGTTGTTATTTAGTGTAGTTGAAAGACGCTAATGACCTGAGATGTCGACGCGTTTATAATCTACAATAAATAAATAAATAAATAAATAAAATAAAATAAAGCTCGAAACAAAATTTGGGTAGGTTGTGTCGGGGGCACAAATCGCAATTTTGACGCGTAAATATTCGACTCTAATGTTGGATCGTGGAATGAATGAAGTAGCCTGAGAAAGTTAACAATGATTGTTGCCCAATAATGTAATTATAGTGTAGCTCGTTAGCTTTCGATTTTCACAACTTCCGTAGTCCTCATTCGACGCAATCCGAAGTTACACTGACCCAAAGCCCGCCGGGAACCGTAAAATTGCGTTATATTACGGACATCCCCACCGACGCTCTCTACGGTTGCACGCACTCGGTCCTAAAATCATCTCAGGTACGGACATCCTTCGTCTACTCGACGCTATACTATTCCGATTTTAAAAACGTATTCACGTCAAAAAACGCGGACAAATTCGAAGCAGGTTCGTGCGCCGAGGGTTCCGTATCAATTGTCATCAACCATATTATTTTCATGACCGAAAAAACTGCAAACAGGAAACGTACATAGCTACTTATCGTATAGATTTGTCAATTCATTTAAATCTGATCAAAATTTGTTTATGATAGCTGAATAATTCCCATAGAATAAGAAATTAATGGTTTTCGGATTTTTTTTCTTTTACTTGCGCTATGAGACCTTTCGTGCCAAATTTCAAGATTCTAGGTTAACGGGAAATACCCTGTAGGCTTTGATCATGCGGTCGTAGCTTAGGTGAGTGAGTCACAGTATACGTAATTTTTAAAAAATCTTTTTAATGCATTGAATTAGAAGCTTGAATTTTTTACAGGAATATGGGGTCGTAGACCTTAGTATTTGATATTAATTTCAAATTGTGATCTTTAGCCGTTCGTGAGAAAAAGCGTCTTAATAGACAGATGGACAACAAAGTGATTCTATAATGGTTCCGTTTTTACGTTTCCGTACCTTCGTATAGAACCCTATTACCCTGCCTACGATGTTTGTCTGTCCGTCCGTCCGTCTGTCACAGGGCTCTATCTCAAAAACAGTAACAGATAGCTACTTGAAATTTTCACAGATTGTGTGTTGTTATCGCATGAATCCTGGCAAATTATAATAATTAGAATTAAACAAACAATTTTAATAATTTTTTTATACTAACAAGTGGAAGTGTCGTCATCGTACGCGATGGTTATAAACTATAGTTATTATTTATATTTATATAACTTAGTTGTCAACCGTGAGGTCCGAGCTTACACTGTGTTTTTTAACATATAGACACAGTTTACACTTATTAAATTGTTGTAACGGTACGGAACCCTCGTGGCGCGAGTTCTACTAGCACTTGACCGGTTTTTTTCATTCTGGGTACGAATTTACGAAACGTTAAAATTATGAACGATTAAGGACGTCGATTTATAATTTGCAGAAAGGCGCCGGCCCTGGCACGACCCTGCCTGTGCGTTCGCTCTTTATTGAAACGAGACCACGGCTATTGGGGAATCCCCGTCGCGTGCAAATGCATTCCAGATTGTAAATACGAAAGTAATAGTACCGCAGCTCGACAGGCAGGAATATATCAGTAGTTTACGGTGGCTTCGTACGGCTCCAAGCGCGTTGTAAATTAGCGATAAGAAGTTCAAAAGGGAAGATAAAACACTGGCGCTGCGCGCGGCGGGAACAAGAACTTTATTACATCAAATATAAAACAAGAAGACTACAACGTCCGTGCAACAATGAAAACACATATACTATGACGTATTATTGACTGCAAGGCAAAATAGTTTATGGCAAATTTTTGAGAACGTTTTGATAGATTTTTATAAATCTTTTAGCGTTTATACGCGGCTTTGCTCGCGGTAATGACTATTTTGATCCGAGTGTAAACGGAAATTTATTACAATTTTTGAAGTGAAAACTTCCTTAGGCGCGCTTCGCCTGGGCTGTTAACAACAGTGATGTGAAACGCACCCGACGGTGCCAATCGGGGCTACTCGGCTCAAACACGAACACATATTTGCAACATGCTTGTATTAGTGTGTAGTTCATAAATGTGCTAATAGATGACATTAAAAACTTAATGCTAGTAATAAGTCATTTGTAGTTCACAACTGCGCTAACAGATGACACTAAAACTTAATACCTATTATCGTTAAGGTATTAAATTCATTAAATTTAATTGTATAGGCCGATTTTAATATATTTATGATTAAACGGTGTGATTAATAATTATATACTATATATTTTAAAATTAGAAAATCTGAAGTTTTCACTTCTGTCGTGTGGTCATAAGCACACACCCATTTTTTTTTTACAAAATTTATATTATAATTTTGCAAAAAAAATGGGTGTGTGCTTATGACCACACGACGAAAATGCTGTTTTGCAAAATGCTGTTTTTTTTTGCAAAATTATATGGACTTGAAATTTGATGATTTTTGACTTCGTGATAATTGATTCCCTAAATATTTTGAGGACTACAGGCACCTAGAGCGACATGACATGTACCACTGTACTATAATAAATTCTCCAAAATATTTAGGGAATCATCACGAAGTCAAAAATCATCAAATTTCAAGTCCATATAATTTTGCAAAAAAAAACAGCATTTTGCAAAACAGCATTTTGACGAGAAAAGCCTCAGTTTTCATCCCTTCAATTTTCCTGATAACGTTTTTGTGAGTCACTGCAACACTTCCAAACGAGCCTGGCAAAAACTGCACAAAATTGTCAACTTTGAGTAGGTACACCCACGGGCGTAACAATTTTTTTCGGAACTTGCATTATCACATCGTGAAATATTAAAGTCTCAGCTTTCAATTCAATCACCAAAAGTCGACTTGTGATTTTTTGACTCGAAGATACGGGGATTTGAAAAGAACATGCCATGTGCCACTCACTACAAACTGAACAACGCCGCTGGGTGGTACATTCTTGGAGATGAGGGCAGTATAGCCTAGTGGTTAGCATGCTTGATGCCGCAACCTCTAGACTGGACTGCCGTGGGTTCGAATCCCACCTGCGCTCATGGATGTTTTGTGATGTTATTTAGTTTTAAGTTAGTTGTTATTTAGTGTTATTTAGTGTAGTTGAAAGACGCTAATGACCTTACATGTCGACGCGTCTATAACAGTGGCGGCCGGTGGTCAAAAATTTTGGTAGTGCACAAAATACCTAACCCAAAAATATGATCTCTTTGTTACGCGCATTTATTAACTACATCTCTTTTTGACTCTAATTAATTTTTTTGTTCAGATTAGTCTTTCGGACAATCTGTATACCTATAATATTATGTACATTTTGCAAATGAGTTTAAGATGAACTGTTTTTTACCATTTCAGATGCGTCGAATCATTAACGCCTTTTTGAGTTCAGTTAGCTTCACACGGAAAACAGAAAAAAAACTAATAAGTGTATCACATCCACACAACTGACACAACCATGATGCACCATACAATTCATTTTTAAAACAACGCGTGAATTAATTATTATTTTTATAAAATTAATTGTTGAAATTTCAAGTTTATTGTTGAAGAAAATCAAATATGAATTAAATCATAATCATTATATTATTACAGCTTGATTATTTTAATGCCGATAACCATAATTCACCACGAAACATTTTTTTATAAATTACAAAACAGAATTTAATTTAAAAAACCGGGAATTTTCAATGAAAAATGAAATATTGTACTGAACTGTTTACTTTACTGTCTACGGATTGTAACTGAGAGGCACTCAGGCAAGTGTGAAATGGATAATAATATAAAAACTGTAACGAACTTAGCCGAAGTTGTTTCGGTGTCTTTGGGCTGATTGGATCGGCGCGCGAAGTTCGTCTATATTAAACTACGTAAATATACCTGTCTCACGGTTTCACTATCCTTGTCTAATTTAACATTGGGACAATGCTAGCTGTTTCGTGCGCTAATAAAAACGCTCTGCCTGGGTGAAATACAACAGATCAGCAGATTTGTTCAATGAAACATGATTAACCGATTATAATATTTGATTCTGTGTAGGCGTATGACGTGTCATCGTTTATCAATAAGTAAATTCATAAATTTATTTATTTTTTAATTTTGCGTTGCGTTGCATTTCAACTGGCAGTGCAGTGCACGAGCGCACTTAAAGACGGGCCGCCACTGGTCTATAATCTACAATAAATAAATAAAATAAAACATTCTTGGAGAAAAGTAACAATTCGCATTGCATGCGATTCCGAAACCAATATGTTTGTGTTTGTAAAGCGTGTTGTTAACTGCACATGGGACAAACGAAAACAAAACCAGAAATATAATATCTTGATGTTTAAGCTCAAAACATGTACATTAGAGTACTTAAAGTACTTAAAGTGGGATAGCCAAGTTGATACCGTATGTAAAAAACTAAATGTGATTTATTATTACTTATTGCAATTACGAAATACATTTGACTATCAAGTTTTGTTAAATGTATACTACGCTTTTGCGTATAGCTGCATAAAATATGGTATAATGGTGTGGGGACACTCGCCAGATTGCATCAGGATCTTAAAAATACAAAAAAGACTCATCAGAGTAATATTCCATTTAAAATTTAGACAATCATGCAAACAATATTTCATAGACAATAAAATACTTACAATTTATGCCATATATGCATAATGAGCTGGTGGTATACATTAAACAAAACTTAGATAAAGTCAACTTCAATAATGAAATACATAAGTATGACACAAGAGGCAACAATTGCATACACATTAATAAGTATAAAAGTACGAGGTATAGTTATAGCCCATTATGTTGTGGCAGCCGGTACTACAATATGTTACCAGATAATTTTAAAAATCTCAAAAACTTAAATAGCTTTAAAAGACAGGTTAAAAATTATTTTATACAACTATGCCCATATAGTAAAATCTATTAATGTTCATTTTAAACTTACTATTTTTCTTTTTTGTTTAATTTTTAATTTTAATTTTAAGAAAGTGACGCTGTGACAACATTTTTAATGTTCTTAATAAAGAATTTATCTATCTATCTATACTATATTATTGCAGTATAAGATTCAATAATTTCACTGAAGATGATCACATTAGACCGAAACGATCGTCTGAAAATTAAAATATAATTGATTTTTAATAAAAATATTATTTGGGTATCAGGTCTAAATAAATCTATCGCTATATAAGTTTTTTTGAAGTGAAAACTTCTATAGGCGCGTTAAACGATTTCTGGGAGGGGAAAAACTTATGGGTTCGCGTCACCGACATGCTCATATTAAAAGTGAGAGCAGTATAGCCTAGTGGTTAGCGTGCTTAGTGCCGCAACGTCTGGACTGGATTGCCGTGGGTTCGAATCCCACCTGCGCTCATGGATGTTTTGTGATGTTATTTAGTTTTAAGATAGTTGTTATTTAGTGTAGTTGAAAGACGCTAATGGCCTGAGATGTCGACACGTCTACAATCTACAATAAAGAAATAAATCATATTAAAAGTATATCTATAGCTATGAGTGTGACGTATTGCGCTTGGCCAGCGGTCAAAGTAATTAAAATCGGATGAGCGGTTTCGGAGATTAGCGTGAACGAACATCGTGACACGGGATTTTTATATATTTATTAAGATTTATGAATTAAATGTATCATAAATTCGTCTTGAGCCGTTTTGCCTTGCGGCCACAAATATATAATGTATATTCTTACTATCCAGACAAAGAAATGTGCACAAGCATTTGTTTGTGAAACGTTTGAATTCTTTAAACTGACGAAAACATCAAATAGACGTTACGTATAGCGTTTGGCAACTGTTCAAGCATATAAAAGTTACCGGGAAAAATTGAACTGGAAGAGAAGAGATCAATACGCTATACCCTATACACAAAATCTAAGTATGGGGTATCGGGTCGGTGCAAAAGTCAAATGCACAAAACAGTTTTAAAACCAATACCAAATGTTTTTCTTTTTACCCGACTGCAAAGGCAGGGTTATGTCTTTCCGCTATCTAATATCTATGTAAGTATACAGGATGTCCTATTTTGATGTAGGTATACATATGATTTACGTGTAAATATTGTACATTGTTTTTCCATAAGAAGAAAGTTTGGTCACAAGTAGGCTTTGGCAAATAAGAATATCATTGCTTATTCTGATCCATAATTTTGTCCCAATGCTAAATTCCCTGTGTATAGACTGTGTGCAGGGGGGCGGAGTTATAATAATATCGACGCGAGCGCTTGTTGTGAGATCCGTTATAAACTCTGAACTCCAATTTTCTGTAATTGTCAGTGAGCATTGTTGTTTAAAAAGTCAAGTACCTAAGTAAAACCATGATTTTACTTCTAACTTATTTGGAAATTATTACTATAAATCTCATAAATTTGACAGTTTTAAACCCGGTCCACAAGATTACAGGCGTCATGGTTTTAGGTTATGCTGTCGTCTGTCAAAATAAACCATAGACATAGGTGTAGGTACACCTCCATGTCTGATATAAATTAATCAGTTATTTTTTTATTATACGTCAAAATTGAAGAAGAAAAAACTTAAAATAAATAATTTTCATGTACCTTTCATGTTATGCTATTTATACTATATGCACCCAGCGAAATTAAATGGTCTTCGATTATTAAAAGACAACAATAAAAATGAGTTCAATCGTACACTATTGCCCGCTAGCGGCGCTAGTAGGCTTCGTGCACATAACCTATACATCAATCTGGGACACGGTGTACTATATAAGTACATGTAATATGTATGTGAATGGATTTGTAATAAATCAGGTGTCATTAGATTCGTCTTAATCCCGAGAGTGACAGGTGGTATATGACGTCACAGAAAATTCAATATGGCGGACGTTAAACGCCATTTTGTCAGAATGTAAAAATCATTTTCCTTCTAAATACATCGATATGGGTATCAAAAGAAAGTCCTCGTTGTGACGATTTATTAAATGTATAGCGATAATGGCCACATAAGCCAGGTCGCATAGTATTTTTTTTTCGTTTTCAAATAAAAAAAAAAAATAGAAAGACACACACTTGAAAAATTCTACAAATTTCAAGTGATAAAACTAAAGACATAAATAAAAAATTAAATTAAAAAAATCAAAAAAACCGACTGTGTCAAAAGCGAACTAAAAAGAAGGGAACAAGATCAAATGATAACACGCATGGAATTAGTCTCTATGAACGATTCCACGGCAACGCGGTATTGTTTACTACAAAAAAATCAATATTTAAATCGCCCGGTTACCCACGGTCTTTAGAGTTGTTCTAGTAAGAGTTAGGACATAGACGCCATATTTAACCAAAACAATGGAAGGAAGTGTAGTGGAAATCATAGAGATATCATAGATAAAGTAGGGGAGCCATATAGGCACAACTGTAAGTGACCTTGGAAAAGAGAGATAGAAAACGAAGTAGTTCTCTTTTCCTTGTCTTCTGACGCATTTGAGAATTTAAAAATTTATAGTAGGTATTGTTAATTTACATCATAACCATGGTTATGTATTTGTGATAGAAAAAGATAGAAGAACTGCTCTATTCTCCATCTCTGTCTTTTGCATCTACACTTTTTTGGGTGGCTTCCCTATTCTATTTGTGAAAATATGCGCGTACTTTTGAAATCTTTGGAAATGTAATGTAGCAAACCCCAAGATGTTACGTCGCTGGCTACAATAGAAACGTCGAGAATAGGTCACAGTGGTGAGGCGTGGAATGATATCGAAGATACCAGTACCTGCTAGACGTCTGGAAAGTACTAGAACGCGCTGTGTTTAAGCCACGTAGCTCTATATAAGCAAGGAGCCGACGGGAATTGAGTCAGTCGTGAATCGGTGAACAACGGAAATAAATACAGTATAGTTATTTGTTGAGTGCTACTGAAGTGTTTCACTTTGTTTGAGAATTACTATTGTGTTGACTGTTAGAATTGACATATAATTGTTGCTTTGATTGTTGTTACATTTTTAATTATTGTAAATAAATAGTTATTCCGCCCACGTAGAAAACGGTTTTGTTACAGTAACAAAAAATATTGCGCGTTGTACTTTTTTGCACTGACAGCAGATGAGACAATTATTTTAACTAGAAAACAATCAGAAAATATCACATAGTGAGATAAATAGATATTATATAGACGCTCGACAAAGACAGAGTATGTGCACTTGAATTTTGGCTGAAAAACATAGCGGTTTGAACAAACCAATCAGAAATCGATACCCTCTTGTCTTAACTCTTACTAGAGAAACTCTAGGGATCTTATAGCTCCAGCGCCTCTACCATCAGAGTAGAAACCTTTATTTTCCTCACTTTTTGGACAACTGTGAATGTATGGAGATTAGTCTCTTTTCTCTCTTTCATTCATTGTCATATCGCTGGAAGAGGTTTCTAAATTATACAAAATATAGGTGTGGAATAGCGGTGCAGCGTGCAGTTACTGGCCACCGCGCCGGAAGTAGGGAAGTTCGCTCCAATGATTTCCGGTTCGACGTTCGCTTGCCGCCGGTGCGATATCTAAACATTTGTGTACAGTCACTATCAAATCGTACCTCCTACAAAATTGTATTTATTACAAACCGGACAATGGTGTTCCATTAGCCCAGCCGTTCTTAACCTGTGAAGTGTGGAATATTCTTTCTTAGGAGCAGGACACCGAGAAGAACACTACAACCACGTCGAACACACCACTGCAGTTTCAAGCGAAACGTCTGGAAGAAGAAGCAGCCATTCCAGTAGACCACGGCTCAGAAGCCCGAAAGATTCTTATCTTAATTCTATTTCTCAGAAGAGGTGCAAAACAAGGCGGGTGAAAGATGCATCTCCAAATCTTTCGCGATTGTAAATATTAAAATTAGCTTCAGGAATGTTTTTTAAGTTTCCGTATTAAAATGGTAAAAAAACGGAATCCTTATCAGATGACACGTCATTGTGTGAGTCACTGATATATTTTATTTATTGTAGATTATAGACGCGTCGACAACTTAGGTTATTAGCGTCTTAAATTACATTAAATAACAACTAACTTAAAACTACATAATATCACAAAACATCCATGAGCGCAGGTGGGATTTGAACCCACGACAGTCTAGTCTAGAGGCTGGTACCAAGTACGCTATCCACTAGTCTACACAGCCCTCGTGAATCACTATCAAAAAAATACATTTTTACTTCCCACCTCTACTATGGTAGGGAAGTAATGGATTTAGTCCGAAAAAAATATTTCGAGATTTTAACAGATTTTCACGTTTTAAGACCCTAGCAATCGTTTAAGATCATTTTCTGACTGATGTCTGTATGTGTGTGTGTGTGTGTGTGTGTGTGTATATGTGTGTGTGTATGTGTGTGTGTGTGTATGTGTGTATGTGGTCAATTTTTCGCCTTCGATATCTTAAGAACGGAACAACATACGGGCATGCCGATTGTTCTATTGTGTTTATCAGTCTTTAACTTAGATCTGATTAGATTTTGAGTCAAATCGGTTCAGTGGATCCTGAGATATTCAAAAAAACGTCCTCAATGTCACGTATTAACATAGGTAAAAAAAAATATAAATGAATTCTAGATGTTATAATATGAAAAAAATGTAAATATTTTTTTTCTCTAAAATGTATAGTTTTCGAGAAAAAAAATATTTTACTAAAAAAAATGAAAATTGTACGTAAATCAAGGTAACCATGATTTTTGCTATATTAAGCTAGCCATCAGTAGATCACTAAACAAAAAAGAGGGCCATGCTTTTTTCAAAGAATAAAAATTAAATTGTGTTTTAAAGACCACCAACAGCTAAGGTTATTTGGGCCTAGTCAAAGAATAAAAAAAAAAGTGTTTATTTTTTGCAAATATTTACTAGGTGGGAAGTATAGGACTGGTCATCAGTCGAATTTTTATCTCTTTATTGCATTGAGTTAGAAGCCTGAAATTTGGCTGTACAAGTTGAAATTAATAAGAAGCCTGAAATTTCAACTTGATACTTCTAGTCGAAAAAGGGTCTTGACGGACAGACAGATGGACAACAAAGTGAGGTACGGAACCTTAAAAATATCAAATGTCTTCAGAAAATTTATAAATTGTGATCCTATATAATCTGAAGAAAAGTTTGTATAATATTTCTATCCACTTGACCTTACCAAAAAGATTAATGTCATTATTTTTTCTTCCTCTTTTTTCTTTTCTTTGTAAAATTAAAAAAACTCGGGTCGCAGTGCCAAACCCTGCCGACAATATAGTGTATTTGCTAATACAGGCATTGTGGCATTATTATGTGAACTTAAGTTTGTTTTTTGACAAAATAAAAAATTTAACCCCTTAATACATCCCTTAAAATAATTAAATTTTTCTAAATTTCAATATTAGACATGGATTTTATCAGTACACCCAATTAAATACACCCTTTCATAAGTAAATCCGTATCAACAAACTAGTGTTTTCATAAAATTTGAAAGTCCGGTCCTGTCGGGCCGATTTTATTAAAATTTTAGCAGCACGTTTTAATCTTTACTAAAGAGTTAAATTTCAATTTTGAAACGATTCTGACAAATTTTTCGGTATTTTTGGGCCCAAAAACTTTTTGGAACCCCTAAATACAACCCTGAAAATGGTCCGATCGGGCCCATTTTAAATAGGCTTCTTGCGGTGATGGGTCCCAATATGTGTACCAAATTTCGTTTCAATCGATTAAGTCTGTCGAGAGTTATCGTGTACACACATATATATATATATAAATATATATATAAATATATATATATATATATATATATACATACATATATACATAAACATTTTTAAAAATGGTGGCAAACTGTTCAGGAGGCTATGAAACGTCGAGAAATGTTGGTCCGACCCCTAGGTCCCGCCATCCGACCGACGCCAATAGTGTATGTGCCATATTATGGCAAATACACTAAAAAAATGTCCGCATATAAAACAAAACGGCGCATTAACTAATTAAATGTTTCGAGTTGACAACGAGCACTTAGAAAAGAACCCAACCTGTGTAATAAGAGATCAGGAGATCACAAAAGCAGGAAGGTTTTCCGACAGAGAGGTTGTGAACGTCCAGTAAATGTCAACCATCATCACCGGGCTCCGTTGTGGGGCGCTCATCGGACCGTGTAAATACAGCACAACAGCTATTTTGCTCCAACTTCACCATACTGCACAGTGTCGACTCTTTCTATTGGGGGTAGAATTCCTTAAAAACCATATATTCTTTTGTGTCTTTTGTACTATAGTGGGGCTTGAGAATATCCGAACGCGTAGCAGTGCTGTTGTTTACATGACGTTGCTATGGTTACAAGTCCCCAATTCCCAGGTTCTAGCCAGAGAGCTGGTAAAAGTGTCAATTGGATTTCCAATTTATTATTAAAAAAAAATAATGAATTGAAAATATGAATTGGTGCTAGGCCCAAATAACCTTAGCTGTTGGTGGTTTTTAAAACACAATTTTTTTTGTGCTATAGTGCGGCTAAATCGTTCAGGCCAAATAATGTGGAATTTCTCGGTTGTTACACATTTCCGTGTAGGTGGATGTGGAAAGGTATGGCCAGAAAACTGAAAAGTCGCGGGCTATTGTCATCTTTGAAATCATTAGCTAAATGTTCTTTTCAACAGCTGTATTTCTCTACCAGAAATTTAGCGGCGCTGTTGTTTACATGGCGTTGCTATGGTTCCTCTATTACAAGTCCCCAGTTCTCGGGTTCTAGCCCGAGAGCTGGTAAAAGTGTCAATTGGATTTTCAATTTATTATTAAAAAAAAAAAAAAAAATAATGAATTGAAAATATGAATTGGTGCTAGGCCCAAATAACCTTAGCTATTGGTGGTCTTTAAAAAACACACTCTACCGGAAATTACCCCCTGTACTCTTCCCTTGCCCTCGCCTAAAAACGGTTACAGATCTCCCGACGCTATTTTTAAAGCTAAAGCGTTCGGGTAAACGCCATATAAGGACCAAAAATGACATTACAGATCCTTCAGGTGAAAAATTGGAAAACATTTCCCTGGAAAAACTTACAACTTTTTTAAAAAAATAATAAACTACGTAATCTTTCACAAGAAAAACTTTTTTTCAAAAAATTCGCGTGAGGGATCTGTAGTTTGTCTTCTATTTGGCGTTTACCCGAACCTCCTAGCTTCAAAAATACGATCGCGATGTCCATAACGCCGAACATCTACTTCTGAAAAAGCGAAATTTTCTAACGCATTGTGTTGGCTGTCTCTGTCTTTGAAGGCTTTGTCTGTTTCACTGACTGTATAATGTAAATCTATATATTTGCTGTCTCAGTCTTTGATGTTTTTGTTTCACTGACTGCATATCTATAAATGCTGATTAAAATTTTTCCTGACTGTATAATGTATATCTATACAGGGTGGACCAGGTTATAGTAGCAATAATTCACCATTCGATGGTCCATCGAGAAAATTAAGTCGACATGCATAATTTTATTTTTTTTCAAAACGCTTCCTAAGGGAGATACACCCCTTCAAAGTTCAAAGGTCATTAATGCGTTTTTGACCAAATTTGGTACAAGTATTTATGCAATAGATACTCATTACTTGACGTAAGTAACTTTTGTCAAAATTGTCAAGTGGCGTAGATACAGGGGGGTTGTTTCACTTTTCCCGCCTTATTTTCTGCGCCACTGAATATTTTTAAAGAATAACATTTTTTTCGAATTCCCTGTTCAATTTAGAAAAAAAGAGTCACTCTTGCAAAATTTCGATTTGAGGCTTCGTTTACGAGATAATTAGAGTTGAAAGTTTAGAACACTTCTAAAATAGCCACCTATGAAAATAATAGGTCTGGAATCTTGTACAACAATTGTAAACTTTTTACTGTTTGACGAATTTAAATAAATAATTCATATTAAAAACAACAAATAAATAACTTATAAAAATAACCAACAAAGTAGGCGATACTTGGTTTTGAGATAATTTATGACACTTGTCAGTATTGATTTTTAAAACTGGACTTTGAAGGGCTGTATCTCCCTTAGGAAGCGTTTTGGAAAAAAATAAAATTATGCATGTCTACTTATTTTTCGATGGACCATCGAATGGTGAATTATTGCTACTATAACTTGATCCATCCTGTATATTTGCTGTCTCTGTCTGATGTATTTGTTTCACTGATTGTATATCTATAAATGCTGATTAAAATTTGTCGTCTTTTAACGGTCCTTTCTGTCAAAACTTGAAGTTTTTAACCGTTATGGCAAACATACACTCTTAAACTCGTTTCGACGCCACTGTCATCTGACGGTAGTGCTCACGTACTAGTGAATAGTAACACAGCCGGTATGTCCCGATGACCAAAGTATGTCGCGGCGAGGGACTGCAGGGACGACTGAGTCGAGAGCACGTCGGTAGCTTTTTATTACACTTTTCTCTACACATAACTATAGTGATCACATCACACGGGTGATGGACGACCTCTGCAAAACATTGGACACACGAGTCATCAAACACTCACTGGACATGTGTACCTATCAACCCTTTTTATTATATACAGGCTGTTCACCAGTTTATTTTTTGAAGTGAAAACTTCCTTAGGCGCGCTTTGCCTGGGCTGTTAACAACAGTGATGTGAAACGCACCCGACGGTGACAATCGGGGCTACTCGGCTCAAACACGAACACGTATTTGCAATATTATGCTGGGAATAGTGTGTAGTTCATACGTGTGCTAATAGATGACACTAAGAACTTAATACGAGTAAAAAGTCATTTGTAGTTCACAAGTGCGCTAACAAATGACACTAAAACTTAATATTATCGTTAAGGTATTATATTCATTAAATTTAATTGTATAGGCCGATTTTAATATATTGATGATTATACTGTGTGATTAAAAAATTATATATATAATTTAAAATTAGAAAATTTGAAGTTTTCACTTCTGTCGTGTGGTTATAAGCACACACCCATTTTTTTTTTTAATTTTCGACTATTTTATTAATTTAAATTATAAAAAAATTAACTACAAGCGAACTCCATTCTTGATTTTTTAAGGCCACCAACGTCTAGGGGTAATTGGGCCTAGTACCAATTCGTATTTTCAATTTATAATTTTTTAATAATAAATTAAAAATTCAATTAATCAAGCGAAGAAGTGGGTAAGCAGTTAGGGCTAGTTTTTATTTAATAAAAAGTAATAAATTGGAAGTAGAAATGTTTATCAATACGAATTTTTCGTTTCATAAGTTGATAAGATTCGTAAAAAAACAGTAGGTCCCCGGTACTGATAGACATTAAAATTCGAATACGATGGCAGCTACATGTAACCTCAAACATGTTTACAGCTGACCAAGGAGAATTGTAACTGACAGTGCAGCTTTCCGTGGTACGAGTCACTCTAGCAGAAATTTGGGGGCGGGGGTGCTACTAAAAATGTTTGATTGGCGAATGTTAACACATTTGTCACGAAATAAATATGTTCGTAGGATATGGAAATTCGAATACTCCCTTTTCACATTGTACATTGACGTCTATATTGAGATTTGAGATGCGATCATGCGCCAATACCGATTTTACACATGAAAAAATTAGTTCAAATACTAAATATAAAAAATTTAACGTTTTATTCTAAAGAACTTATCATTAGGATTCCGATAAATTAATAGATGTAGTGAAAATCAATTGATTCCGAAGCATATAAGGAGAATGTTAGATTAGTAATCATGTCCCGGTTGAGTAATTGTAAGCCCATTCCGCCGCGAAAGTGGAAAGGTTCAGGTTAGAATCCTGATTGTGACTATGGTTGGTAAAATGATTTTTTTCCGATATGTTTGGAATCAATTATATAATTGGCTGCTTTCCAACAAAAACATTTTCAAAAACGTAACCCTTACAGGGTTACTGGCCAATCGATCTGCAAATATTATAATGGCATTATTGGGTCACCGACAAGCTATACAAACAATTTCAGCCTTGAAGTAATAATAATTGTGATCATTTTTTTTTTGTACATGTTGGGGGCGGTCTGCATCAGCAATTTTTCCTCTCGTAACAAATAAAAAAAACTCGGGTCGCAGTGCCAAAACCCTGCCGACAATATAGTGTATTTGCTAATACAGGCATTGTGGCTTAATTATGTGAACTGTTTGTTTTTGTGTAAAATAAAAAATTTAACCCCTTAATACATCCCTTACAATAATATTTTTTTCTTAATTGCAATATTGTTATCATAATAGCATCTGCATCGGAAAGGAAATCCGTATCCGCAAACTAATGTTTTTATAAAAATCGTAAATCCGGTCCTATCGGGCCGATTTTATTTAAATTTTAGTACCACGTTTTAATCTTTACTGAAGGGTTAAATTTCAATTTTGAAACGATTCGGACAATTTTTTAGGTATTTTTGTGCCCAAAAACATTTTTCAGCTCCTAAAAACCACCCTTAAAATAGTCCGATCGAGTCCATTTTAAATAGGCTTCGTGCGGTGATGGATTGCAACGTGCCTACCAAATTTCGTCAAAATCAATTAACTCTTTCGAAAGTTATTGCCCGCACACACACACACGCATATATATATATATAAATAGACATTTCCAAAAATGGTGCCAAAGTGTTCAGGAGGCTATGAAACGTCGAGAAATTTTGGTCCGACCCCTAGGTCCCGCCATCCGACCGACGCCAATAGTGTATGTGCCATATGGCAAATACACTAATAACTCAGTTGGTTGTGGTGATTATCACCGGGTATCGCTATTTAAAACCATTATTTTTAAAGTTCTGTACAAAACTTTTATATCAAATAAGACAATAAAGAATATTTTTATGTTTTTATCTTATCTCTTCAATTGTATTCAAATTTTAAACAAAAAATTAAATTTAAAAATAATTATTTGAGTATATGAACTTATCATACATTTCCCTATGTTTAAATTACACGTTGTTTGGCCTAAATAGTTCAAAATGTTGTAACTAAGAATCAATTATAATAATCAACATTAACATTTGCACAACAATGTATATGCAGTTTACAAAATGTAATTAACATAGTCGATTTTATGTATGGATAACAGAATAACTAATTATTATTGGTAACGATAATTATAATTACTTTAGTGAAATTTAACAGAACTGAAGTTAGCAACATAATTAATAAATAACATTGTTAGCGATGTTTTGTTTGTCACATTATCAGTGACCAAATTGCAACGTGGTTTATGTCATATTTTTATAATTTTTTATAATATGGTATAACCGTATAACTCTTCGAAGAAACTACACCGTCTTAAGTTTTTAATCTTCCCACTATGCCGTAGCTCGATAAGTCAGTCTAATCTTAGTTGTCGAGCATTTATAATTTGTCAATACGTCAGCACTTCTCCTTCCCTCCTGCACCTGCACTTCAAGTTGCCGATAAAAACCTTTGGAGCCGCTGTCGTCGTTATAAATGAATATGTGGCTTTTTTGAAGGAGGTTTTTTTTAAGTTTTTTATTTTTTACTTTTTACGTAGTTTGCACGTTATTAACCGACTTTTGTCTTGATATTTGATTACTAAATTAAATAATAAGAAAACTGAACCGACTTTAGTAAAATTTATGTGGAACCACGCTGAAGGTATGCCTTATTAAATAAAACAAGAATAATCAAAATCGGGTCACAAATGCAGGAGATATGAGGTGACATACATACTTAGAAAAAGTCGAACTACTGAAGCGATTTAAGTAAAATTTATATGAGATCACCTCGCAGGGATGCCCTATTAAATAAAAGAATAATCATCAAAATCGGTCCAGCCATTCCTGAGTAATCGGTGTACGTACATAAAAAAATGGGTGTGTGCTTATGACCACACGACAGAAGTGAAAACTTCAGATTTTCTAATTTTTAGTGTCATCTATTATAGCGCATTTATGAACTAAACATAATTTATTACTAAAATTCTAAAATTGTATTTTTAATTATTTGGTTTCAAAAAAATTATAATTATTGTCAAAGAAAGAATATAACAAAAATAAAAAATATATAAATAAATATCATGTAGAATTAAGAAAAAAAAAACGCCAAAAATTCTACGCTGCCATCAGGTCTCGAACCCAGGTTCCTATGCATAGAAAGCAAAGACTAAACCAACCGCGCTATGGGTGGCAGTGTGTACACGGCCGTTTTTATGATATAAGTATGTTGCGAATTCTTGCAGTCGGGTTGCGAATTCTTACGGAAGTAGTTGCGAACGCTTCACATTTTTTCAGTACCCAGGCAAAAAGTGCCTAACGCGCCTAAAGGTACGTGCAGTATGGAGCTGCGATTCTAGATGGTAGCGTAGATCATAGCAGGGCTTGCTTAAATTAATGCATTGTTATATATGCGAGCGTACACAACGAAGCTGTGAGCGTAGCAGGTATAAGCGCTGTTACAAGAGCTAGTAGATTCCAGAATGTATCTCACCATTCTTTCAGCGCGCTGACTACTGCAATCAACGTGTGACAACTGTCAAATGGCCGTTACAAGTTTCGCAATGAATGTGACTAGTTTAATAAGTGAAATTTTGCCAATTTTTAGTTAATTTGTTTTGAGTTTTTGCTAAGACGTATTTAAAAGTGTTAGGTTCCATACGTAAATATTCATAAAAGCGATTTGGGTAAAATTTTAATTCTTGATATAAATTATGAAATTCGCTATGTTTAGATCGTTTTCTATTAATAGGGTGGACATGATAGCTCCTACCTAAATTTGTATTTAAAATAGAACACTTTGTAGCAGAAGAACACAAATATTCGTCTTCGCTATCTGACATTTCTAACGCGATTTAAGCTTGTATCAAAGCTTCGTTGTGCAAACCTATAAACGCTTATAATTTTAGCAACCATCTACCATACATGCTACCATCTAGAATCCCAGTTGCGTACTGCACGTACCTTAAGGTTGCCTCGTATGGTAGATGGTGGCTGAAATTATAAGAGCTTATAAGTTTGCACAACGAAGCTTTGATACTAGCATTGATACAAGCTTAAATCGCGTTTGAAATGTCAGATAGCGAAGACGAATATTTGTGTTCTTCTGCTACAAAGTGGTATATTTTAAATACAAATTTGGGTAGGAGCTATCATGTCCACCCTATTAATAGAAAACGATCTAAACATGGCGAATTTCATCATTTATACCAAGAATTAAAATTTTACCCAAACCGGTTTTTTGAATATTTACGTATGGAACCTAACACTTTTAAATACGCCTTAGAAAAAATTCAAAACAAATTTAAAAAAAACTGGCAAAATTTCACTTATTAAATTAATTAGTCACATCCATTGCGAAACTTGTATAACGGCCATTTGACAGTTGTCACACGTTGATTGTAGTAGTCAGCGCGCTGAAAGAATGGTGAGATACATTCTTGTATCTAGCAGCTCTTGTAACAGCGCTTATACCTGCTACACTCACTGCTTCGTTGTGTACGCTCGCATATATAACAATGCATTAATTTAAGCAAGCCCTGCTATGATCTACGCTAACATGTACAATCCCAGCTGCGTACTGCACGTACCTTAAGGAAGTTTTCACTTCAAAAAAGTACGCATCAAATTGAGAACTCCTCCTTTTTTGAAGTCGGTTAAAAATTATGTCTGGAACATACGCCACTTTATCGTGTGACCACAGATATAATAATATTGACTAATGTGCTATATTCTGGCAGCAGATGATATAGCGACTGTAATACTAAATTGTAAATTGTATTTTAAAGACCACCAACAGCTAAGGTTATTTGGGCCTAGCACCAATTCATATTTTCAATTCATTATTTTTTTTTTTTTAATAATAAATTGAAAATCTAATTGACACTTTTACCAGCTCTCGGGCTAGAACTCGGGAACTGGGGACTTGTAATAGAGACTGTAATACTAATATGAAAACGTGATAGAGCATTACGTGACCGCTAACATGTGGTATTTCACACAGATATCAGTTACAACATTATCCTTCAGTCATAACACGGTGCAGGTACAAACTTATGTAATACACATTACACAGGCAGTCGCCTGTTATCTTTCCTGAAAAATATGTGCAATGTTCAAGGCGTGCAAGCAACTCGTTTTGCAGAATAACGTGAAAGAGTGATACTATAGCAGCTATAGAGACATGGAGGAGTGACCTAATCCCGAAACTTACATTTTCTGCCATCAGATGTCGTAGCGTCAATTAGGTATTTAAGTTTAAAAAAAATTATTAATTTTTTAATTTTTTCTAATAATTTAACATAAATAATATTGAAAATCGAAAAGAAAAATTTTTTTAAAGCTATAGATAAATTACTAAAAATTAATTAAAATGTATAAAAATTTAAAAAATATCACGTGACTTCAAAACGCGCCAGGCATGTTTGTGACGTCGTTATGTTAAAATGTGTCTGCATTTGTTAGTATTTGTGTATATGTAGGTAATACACATACTATCAAAAATAATAAATTTTTAACTTGGTAACCATGGATACAAAGACCATAGATAACATAATGACGTCACACGCGTTCGGATTCTTTCGGCGCGTTATCGGAACTGAGTTTAAAAATTAATTTTTATTTAAATATAACTTTTTAATTAGTAAGCAAAAAAATTAAATAAAAACAGTTTTGCTATAAAACTTGTATGTGGTCCTTCCATTTAAGTAAAAAAAAATTCATTTAAAAACCCAATTGTCAAAACTAAGTTTTAATGCTATATTCCTAGTAGAGGCGGGTCGCCTCTACTAGGAATATATACTAGGAATATATATTATTATTATTATCTACGATAGGGTCTATCGTAGATAATAATAATAATAATAATGCGTTTGAGGTCAGTTTCTCTACAGCCGACAATGTCATAACAGACGCCATTCTCACCATTATTATTTTCCATTTTACCACTTCCCGTTTTCATGTAAATGGTAAATGTCACTTTTTGACACATCAGACGGCGTGTGATTCATTTAAGGTAAAAGTCACTAAAAAGTAAAAAATAAAAAACTTTTTAACAAAAAAAAAACTTCCTTCAAAAAGCCACTAAAAAGAGAAAAATAATGAAATCTTGAGGTCTGCGCCAATTTAATAAAATATGAAGTCGGTTAAAAAGAAGATATTAATCACTATATGTACCTACTATAGATACTTTTTAACCGACTTCATATTTTATTAAATTGGCGCAGATCTCAAAATTTCATTATTTTCCTCTTTTAAGTGGCTTTTTGAAGGAGTTTTTTTTTGTTACATCTTGTATATCTTTGTACTCGTACCACGATAATGTAGGTATACGTAATCCATATCCACTACATACCTAATGCAGTATGTAGTGTTCAGTGAACGTGTGGTACACACTTTATCATAATATTATATTATTAGTGTATTTGCCATATGGCACATACACTATTGGCGTCGGTCGGATGGCGGGACCTAAGGGTCGGACCAAAATTTCTCGACGTTTCATAGCCTCCTGAACATTTTGGCACCATTTTTGGAAATGTCTATTTATATATGTATATATATATATATATATATTATATATATATATATATATATATGTGTGCGGGCAATAACTTTCGAAAGAGTTAATTGATTTTGACGAAATTTGGTAGGCACGTTGAAATCCATCACCGCACGAAGCCTATTTAAAATGGGCTCAATCGGACCATTTTAAGGGTAGTTTTTAGGGGTTGAAAAATGTTTTTGGGCCCAAAAATGCCGAAAAAATTCTCAAAATCGTTTCAAAATTGAAATTTAACCTTTTAGTAACGATTAAAATGTGCTGCCAAAATTTTAATAAAATCGGCCCGACAGGACCGGACTTACAAATTTTATGAAAACACTAGTTTGCGGATAGTGCTTTACTTACTGAAGGGTGTATTTAATTTGGTACCGAGGTTGCATTGATAAAAATATTGAAATTAAGAAAAAAAATATTATTTTAAGGGATGTATTAAGGGGTCAAATTTTTTATTTTGTTCAAAAACAAACTTAAGTTTACATAATAAAGCCACAATGCCAGTATTAGCAAATACACTATATTGTCGGCAGGGTTTTGGCACTGCGACCCGAGTTTTTTTATATTCTTTGGAAAAGTTCGGTTTAAAACGACGTCTTCTTGCCGCAACTTTACGTAGGGCTTGAGTATGGTCGAGAGTGAAGTAATGCTGTTGTTTGAATGGCGTTGCTATGGTTCCTCTATTACAAGTCCCCAGTTCCCGGGTTCTAGCCCGAGAGCTCGTAAACGTGTCAATAGGATTTTTAATTTATTATTAAAAAAAATGAATTGAAAATATGAATTGGTGCTAGCCGCTAGGGCCAAATAACCTTAGCTGTTGGTGGTCTTTAAAACACACGCAATTTTACGTTTGCGGCAATGTTGATGTGATAGGGTTAAAAAAACCAGTCAAGCATGAACGAGGGTTTTAGGTTGGCGCCAATTTATTACTAACACTTTTTATGTATCTACTTTTATTTTATTAAACTGGCGCCGACCTCAAAATTTTATTATTTTCCTCTTTTTACTGGCTTTTTTGAAGGAGGTTCTATTTTTTTTACATTTTTTTTTTCAAAACGATTTTACTCAAAAACGGTAAGTCCTATTAAGATGAACCAAGGGTACCTTTTTAGCGTAAAAACTGTGAAATTTCATAGTTTTAAAGAATATTAAAAAAAACGACTGAAAAAATGGGATTATTGTTTAACCCTTAACCACCCCGGTATGTGACACCTATGAATAAAATTTTGAAATTCGGAATTCAGAAACTGATTCAGAGTTAAAAACTTATACACCATACGTAATTTCAAAATTTTATTATGATCGGTTTCGAAAATATTCAGGAAAAACCGTCTTCAGGGTATCCCATTCGAAGGGGCGTAGCTCCCTTAGCAAGCATTTTCGGACTTATGTCCATATGAAAAATTCTATTATTTTTAGCCCCTTAATTTCGGGACACCCTAAGCAGCACAGTTTTTATGCATGGGTCGCATATGCTTACATTGTTTCATTGCTTTTCCTCTCCATTAACCTTGTTACAAACTATGCATGACTTACTATCTTAAATTTTGGAACTTGACCATAGTATTCACTGCAACTGTTAATCTGCATGCAAAATTGGTCACGTCCAGTGTGTGCAAACTTAGATTGACTTGCGTCCAGCGGATATGAAGCGCCGTTACGAATTGAGGTTTAACGTGAGTGGCTAGATATTTTATTATAGTCACGTAAGAATTAACAAGACACGTACGCGGGTCGTGAATATCACTGACTTCACATTTCTAATCAAACAAATGTACACCCGACAGCGGCGGCGCAAGGGGGTGTTTCCAGTTACACGTTATATTATGCACATATAAGCATCCTGCAAGATTGCAAAATGCAGTTACAGCGCAAATGTCAACTGCAAGTTTTTATTAAAAAATATTCATCTTTAAATTCTATTGACTTTTTTATTAAAAATAAAATATTAGTAAAAGAAACTTTTTAGAAGACAAGCTTTTATTTAAATGCACTGAAAAGAAAAAAATAATTTTTAATAATTTAGGTTCATAAATTATAAAAGCGTGGGTCGTGAACTCTATGATAGTTTATTAGTCACGACCCACGCTGTTATAATTATGATCCTAAATTATTAAAAATTATTTTTTCCTTTTTAGTGCATTTAAATAAAAACTTGTCTCTAAAAGTTTTTTTTACTATTATTTTATTTTGTTCATTTTAGTCTTTCAAAATTTTACCCCCCTTTGACACTACGGGGTTGAATTTCGAAAAATCCTTTCTTACTGGATGCTTACGTCAGAAAAGGAACCAACTGTCCAAATTTCAAGTTTCTAGCTTCAACGATTTCGCCTGGGCGTTGATTAGTCAAAAAAAACCTACATCCCCGTTTGAACCCCTTAGGGGTTGAATTTATTTCTAAAAACGATTTATTCATGTATCGTCATCGGGAATACATATATGTACAAAATTTCAAATCGATCGGATACGTGGAAGTCGTTCAATATTGACTTGTAAGTTTTGACCTAAACAAACTAACATACATTGCAATTTTTTCGGCATTTTTGGGCCCAAAAACATTTTTCAACCCCTAAAAAGCACCCTTAAAATGGTCCGATTGGGCCCATTTTAAATAGGCTTCGTGCGGTGATGGATTTCAACGTGCCTACCAAATTTTGTCAAAATCAATTAGCTCTTTCGAAAGTTATTGCCCGCACACACACACACACACACACACACACACATATATATATATATATACATATATAAACAGACTTTTCCAAAAATGGTGCCAAAGTGTTCAGGAGGCTATTAAACGTCGAGAAATTTTGGTCCGACCCCTAGGTCCCGCCATCCGACCGACGCTAATAGTGTATGTGCCATATGGCAAATACACTAAAAACATTGTGTAGGTTTTTATTTTATCGTTATAGTTTGAACCACCTCGTAAATTGTGGTAACTGAAAGCGATAGACAAATATTACGTAAAAATATTAACACAGAAACTTGAACAGAATTATGTTTCTTCAGGCTGTATTTTTTCCATCAAGCAAAATACACAGCTTAAGAAAATACAATATATACCAACCCTGAAGAGAAATATTACTTTAAATAGAAATTGAATTTATTTCTCGGCACGATATTGAAAATTAAATCATACCAATTTAGATATTATATACTCATAAAGAAGATGTATACGTTTCAGAACAAAAAAAACTTACAAAGTTCAAAAGAATGTAAAGAAATTAAAAGTTTTTTTTATTTATAAATTAAAAGTCAAGAAACAAATATAATCCGTATCGATTTTTATATCTAAATTATGAAAAGCACTTTTAGTAATGTATTATCTGATAGATGTGTAAAGTTACAGTTGCGTAACTGTACTGTCCGTAAGCGATGCCGTTTATTTCATTTCAATACGCTATAAGTATTTTTAAACTTCAGTACCTGTTTACGTCATAGGCGCCAAGCGCGTTTCTCTGCAGATATTTTATACTCTATATAACAAGGCCGCCTATGTTCGCTGTACACTGATCTCGCACGGCCAGTATGAGATAGATAGTGTTTTAAACATATGGGCTGTAGTTAATAGGCTGTGATATTTGGTGCCAATGACGACAGCCTCTTGAAAGGAAAAATATTTACAACTTCAAATATGTATTTAATTGAAGCCGTTTTAAGTGCTAGACAAAAAATATTTAAGTTAGACGAAGCTCATTTCAATGATTAATAAAAAAA
Organism: Mongoloraphidia duomilia; assembly: GCA_039654895.1. Lineage (NCBI taxonomy): Eukaryota > Metazoa > Arthropoda > Insecta > Raphidioptera > Raphidiidae > Mongoloraphidia > Mongoloraphidia duomilia. The sequence continues at coordinate 9,781,378 of CM077520.1, read as the reverse complement.
GTCGTTAATAAGTTCATTCATTTTAAGAATGTTGTGTTTCTGTGGTAATACTTTTTCAGAAGTGACTATCCTACAGATATTTTCGAGGGGAATATCTTAGGGATCCTTTTTAGAGAACGTCTTGAGTATCCCGTGAGAGTTTCGAGGAGAATATCCTAGGGATTCTTCTTAGGCCCGTATTCACCGAGCCTAGTTAGTTATTTATTCCGTTGATTTATTCCCCTGGTAACTATTACTCGGAATAAATAGCGATAATTCAATTCACCAAACGTAGTTAAGTTTACTGCAGGTATAAATCGTAAGAATAACTATTCTGTTTAATTTCAAGGGTATAAATATTTATTCGCCTAGTAAAATAGGATGGCCACAAAATGCACAAATTACTTTATGACCTGGCGACCTTTACAGGTCAATATTAATTCCATATCTTTCAGGTAAAGTCTTTTGTAGTAAAATAAAATAAATTTACATTTTCGATCGATGCGCCATCGGTCGGATCTTTGGTAAACGTGCTTTAGAATCAAAATATTTGACAAAATGTCGAAGATGTATGGTATAAAGTAAATTTGTACCTGAAGTTACTATTCTATCGAATGAATTGCTTGGTGGATTGAAAGTTAATTTTATTCCAAGGAATAAATTTATTCTAAGATTAGTAACTTCTATCTTTAACAGTGTTTGGTGAATATGGGCCTTAGAGAACTTTCCCTGTTCTCCGTGTTTTTTTTTTTATAAAATTGTCTCGGTAATGCACGTTTTTATGTACACCCTGTATAAAATTTGTTTATGACTGAGCTTAGATGTGAACCAAGCCATACCGAGTCCTCGGTGTACATAGAATACGAGTCACGGAGACGAAGCGTTAAGCCTGCCAACTTTACGACGAAAAAAAAACTTTATTTACGAATCCATGCTCTACCTACAGTGCAACAAACGTGAAATATGCCGACAGAATTACATTAAAGCGGACGTTACACAAATACCAATAGTTTGTTCTCCTATCAACAGTGTTGATAACTTGAACCAGTTAAAATTCAAAACCTGCCGCTTTTTTAAATTCATGCTATGTTATGAAGATAAACCGATGTGTCAATCTTACGTGCGGATTTTATAGATTAGAAATATTTGAAAAAATATTTTATGTGGGTTTATAAATGCTAGTTCCAACATTGGCGCTTCCCACGTGGGGTACCAGAGCATATTTTAAGCAATTTTCACTGGGCGGCATTAGAGTTCGAGAGTTAGGTCCACTAAAAAAATGTTGCAAAGCGTCAAGTATAGATAAAAAATATGTAATTTTAAAGCATAGTACATTTTATTATAGCTATTTAATGAATAAAAAACTAAAAATTATAGTGTGGTATCTTTTGCATCTTAACCTGCCTACCCCTCATACTGTAGTGTGCAGACCGCAGATACAATATATTATGCCGAAATATTAAAATTATAACTTTTGTGCCGCCGGCACAACCGACTGTCACTAAGGACACAAACTCGTCACTAGGCGGCACTAGTGCCGCCTACTTTATATGTTATTTTATGATACATTTTTAGAGTGTTGGGTTTCTAAGTCACTATAGGTATCTGTTTTTTAAAAAATAATTAACCACACCTGAACATGGCAACTCGTTGCTGAAACGCGTAGTGTAAATTCACAAGAAGTCACAAGACGGACATAATGCAAGGTATTTCTAATACTTCATGTTATTTTATGCCCTGACAGATACAGAAAAATAATAGAAAAGGGATTCTGCAGTGTCAAGTTCAAATATATTTATTTTTAGCAGTTATAGTCTTCAAAAAAGATTTATTAAATCACTGATTTTTTTTAATATTCATCATTAGTACTTTAGTACCTATTTTTCAGCTGTCAAAGATTTTATTAAGCTAACATTTTCTCCGTAACTCATTCTATACCAAAACTAAATTGATCAAAAAAATTGCTGGGCACTCGACTTATACTAAGCACATCATTTAAAATAAATTCAGTAAGCGCTTTTTATATGCATAGCTTTTTTGGCGCAGTAATGAAGCGCTTGAGAATTTGTGGGTTTTAACCTATTCGCTTTGTGTCCAGTATCACGTAAATAATCTTGCTAAAATGCGTTTGTACAATTTTAATGCAAATAATTAGACAGTGATTTTCGACTGTGTTTATAACTAAATTTTACTAAACGCAAGCGCATAATTTGATATAAGTTCATTAAGCGCTTATTATATACTTATAAATAGCTTCACTTTTAGCACTTAAAAATTTGCAAAGTTTAAAAAAAAATTACTAGTTTTATTATTAAGTGTCCAACTGCATCCAGTATATCTCGGTAGAAAAGTAGGTATGATTAATTTTAATGCAAATAATTTCGATTAATAAGTGTTTTATATTTCGCAAAGTACGTATTTTAACATAAACTCAGTAAGCGCTTTTCTATATGCATAGCTTTTCTTGGCGCAGTAATAAAGCGCTTTAGAATTTGTGGTGTTAAAACTCTTTTCATATATTATATTGTTAAAAATGTGTTTGAATGATTATATTTCAAATAATAAAATAGCTTTGGAACTTTTTTTAAACTAGTTTCATCAAGAATACGTCAAACATCTTGAAAATCAAAGAAAGCGTTCAATTATGTAGGACATTAGCTAAAGTTCTTTTAAATAAACATTCGGTGTAGAGTTAAGTTTATGTTCGCAATTCACACGTCCAAGCTATTGACTCGTTAAACTGAAGTTAAGAATGATTTATCAGTTTTAGGTTAAGCTGTAAAGTGCCCGTTCAACAGTTGAGCCATACTTCATTAAAAACACAAAGTGCAAACTCAACCAGCATTAAGTGCTTGCCGAGATGCGAAGATTATCGAAAAACTTTTTTATGACAGGAAATTATACGCGAGGCGAAAAAAAAAATGAAGACAGACCATTACATAGATTTGTTTGCTAGAATTCAACTCATTCCACTCATGATGAGGCAAAAAGTCCTCAATATAATAGTGAAAGCAATGAAGTTAATTGGGTCGGATATTACAAATGTATATAGGTCGATTCATAACTGATAAATTGTTTTAAAAAACGAAATGCGATTATGTTTTATAAATTATTTCGTAAATACCTTCGAAACAAAACGAAGGCAAATGTGTTTTGTGATCGATGTCTTTCTAATGCCTATAAGGCAGGGGTTGCCAATCTTTTCTTCACTGCGACTCCCTTTAATACAGGTGGCAATTTTTTGCAGCGCCTTTCTAAGATACCTGTGTGTAGCTCTAGCAGACAATAAAATTACTTTATTATTGACAGAAAACTCCAAAGAATATAGAATCTTAATTATTATTTATTAGATTCTAATTCTAATAATTGAAAAACATAAAAAACTACAAACAATGCATATTATTAATGAGCAGGATGAGCTTGCTTTTCTGAGCATAACTTCTCAAATTGGGACAGAAGTTCTGAAATTGCGACTCCCCTAGGATAGCGCCGCGACGCCCCATGGCGTCGCGAAGCACAGTTAGGGAACCTATACTATAAGGGATAAACCGACGAAAAATTCCTCATATACAGGAATACAAAAGTTGTCACACTTCCATAGCCTCGTTCCTTCCTTTTTCTGGGAGGAATTGGTCATCAATATTATACTGGTCCCTACTAAAGAACTTAAAATTTAATCAAAATCTTTCAAGTAATTTTTAAGAAAAAACATTTTCCAGTTTTTTTAACCTATTTTTAACGGTTTGTAGGGGGTTACGTCGTCCAGAACACGCATGCAAAATTTAAGCAAAATCCAGTTGTTTGGACTCTAGATGGGACCATAGCCGGATTTTTTTTTAAAAACACATTTTTGGGTTCAGAGGAGTTGAAAATTGACAAATTCACCAAACTTTCGTTTTTGGTGAATTTACACGAAGTCCTCTAAACCCAAAAAAATCTGTGGTTGCATTTAGAGCCCAAATCACAGTACAATTCGCCTCGTGGCAAAATCTCAAAATCAATCCCAGGTCAAATGTGGAAGAAGTGTCCTCCTAAAAACCAACCAGTTTAAAAAACTGGATTATAATGGGTTTTTTATTTCGGAAACGGCTTTAAAGATTTTATTTAAATTTTATTCCTTTACCACCAGAATGAGATGGAAAATTCAAGGAAGGAAGCAGTATAAGCCTATTTCTATTATATGCGGAAAATTCGGTTTGAGTTATGTCGGATAGTTTATTTACAACATGTTTACTAGCCTTCACCCGTGGATTTATTCGTGTTACGATGTTACCTCATTTATTTAGTACTTAAACGACATCACAGTTAAGTGTAAAAATTTTGATAAAAATAATTTCTTCGTTTTTTATTACTAACCGGTAACATTAGAAAACACGGTGGATACAAAAAGGACAAATGTAATGAAGAAATCGCTATCTCGATGGAAATAATTTTGTTAAATTGGAAATTGTATTACTGCAGCGCTAGTCAAGAAAATTGGATATAAAATTTATGGCAGATATCACGCAATGATAGGAACTACTTCTACATTATACGATTAGAGTTCGGTGGTTTTCTTTGATCAAATGCGCTAACTGGAATCATGAAGAATCGGCGGACGGAATTAACGACGCTAGATTTAAGAGTTGTCTTTCCGTTTGCGGAGGGTGAAAGTATAAAGCCTCATACATATCAAGGGTTGAATCAAATTTATGAGAAAAAAAATGACAAGAGGCACAGTAATTACCATTGTGCCGCATCCAAAGACGTAAAACTACATTCATTAATTACAATATTACCGAGAGCTAGTGACAATTTTTTGGTGTTATTTATTCAAGGCCTTATTTTTGTGAAGATGTTGAGGGAGGCATATTAAAGTGCCCTGAGTAAGGGATTTTGCCAGATAGCGGTATGGGAGGGATGCAGACCGCCCCCAACATGTAACAAAAAAAATGGTCACAATTATTATTGCTTCAAGGCTGAAATTGTTTGTATAGCTTGTCGGTAACCCAATAATGCCATTATAATATTTGCAGATCGAATAGTCAGTATTAAAGGGGTGGCAGATCACCCTAAACGTGTCATGTACCCGACGAATTTCTCTTATTAATTCAAGGTTCAAATTTTAATATGTTGTTACAGTGACTGTTTTAAGAATATATTTCAATTTGCAGAACAAAATGTCGGTATTAACCCCCTCTCTTAGAGGGAAACTTGCTCGCCTAGGTGTTTATATCGTTCTGCAAGGAGGTTAATACCGACATTTTGTCCTGCAACCAATGAACACGTAGCTGTCAAAATTTAACAGTGTGATTAAAAAAATTTCGTGATTAAAATGTTCGATAAACCGGCCATTAGTATCACGACTTCTAAAAATCGGCGCTCGTACGCACACCCCTAAATTCCGATGGAACAATGAGATTCAGCAAACTTGTGAAAGGGTGAAAACGAAGGTATTTTCAATTCTTTAAAACTAACTCGCGAGTTATGCGAGTCTATAATCAAGTTCCAAAATGTAAAATAGTGAGTCATGCATAGTTCGTAACAAAGTTAATGGAGCGGAACAATGTAAGCATATGCGTCCAACACATAAAAACCGTGCCGTTTACATAAATAGTGAAGTATAAGTGCATGACTCACTATCCTAAAATTTGGAACTTGACTATGGTATCGTAGAATTTTGGATTTGGAGCTTGGAGAGGAAACATTCTTTAAGTCAGCGCCCGAACAACTAAGGTAATTTATAATTGTAGATTATAGACGCTCGACAACTAAGGTAATTAGCGTCTATTCGTGATTACACCGCAACGTAGCCTTCGTATTCCAACGTATCTTCTAGTAATTAACTAATTACATAAGAACCATTAAATCGAAAACAAAAGCTGACATTAAAAATGTGGTCGTCTTGTGTTAGTCGTTTTATATAATATCAGTTTCTTTCAAGATAACAAAATTCCAATTACTATTCAGAGTTAATTACCGATCTGCGTTTGAAGTAGTTCTCAATTTTATTACAAAAATCGAGGACTGGAAATGTTTATGCAGAATCAGTGGCGGCTCCTTTATGAGAGCTGCGGAGCTGCCGCACTGCCAGAAAATAACGCACAATTAAAAAAAAAATGTATTATAAATCTAAAAAAATTGTATTATAAATCTGCATAATATGTTTTAATTCCATAATTATGAACATGAAGCCTAATTATGAAGCCATCATATAACATTATTATAAATGACGGCATGCCACTGGGCCTATATTCTATAAACCGTCCTCAGCCGTACTAAATTCACTACGCACGGGACACGTTCTGCATTATATTTTGCACGAAAATCAATGTGTTAAAGAGAGTAAAAAGAGTAAAAAATGAGACAGATTTGTACACGTAAAGTCGTAAACACACAATCTAGGTTCACAGAACGTACAGTACGAACTCTTATTTAACAAATGCGGCATATCCGAACGTTGTATAGCATAGCTTATTAATGTTATTAAAAACTGAAAACGCTCTTGTCACATTGTGACAGGTGATATCTAGTCTGTTGGCACTGCACGTACACACACACACACTGGCTGGTGTATACAGTCTAATATCATGTTTGTGTTGATGACGATATAATTCGTTTTCAGTTGTAATTCAAATTTCAAACAATGAATGTAACAGATAACTCGTGTGAAACGTTTTTCGACATACACATTTGACGAAAAACTAAAATTGAAGGCACAAGGTCGCCCTTTGCCTGATATTTTCATTGAAAAACAGTGCTCTAGCCGTGGAAAAAGTTATAAGCGGCAATTCAACAAAGAAATATATTATAACAATAATAAATATTGTTATATAAAAATCACTTTATTTACGACTTGCGCGCTAGCGAAATCATTGTATAATGTATAGACAAATTATTCAGATCAACAAATACACTTTAAAATGCATCAAATGTATTTTTGAATTTTTTTTTCGAGGTCCCCGCATAAGGACGGGGCTACTCCAGTCTCCAGATTGATTCTGCAGAACACCCATTTAAAATGTTCATGCGCCGCCACTGTGCAGAATGGAACATTTTTTAAATAAATATATTACTGTGTAACCGACAAGGACAACCGAAACAATTGTTGCTTATAAATCTGCATAAAAAACTGTTTTTGACACATTCTATGTATAAATTTTTCCTCTTTTGTTTAAGAGAGGTTTCGAGCCGATCTGACTTTAATTGAGCAAACTATAAGCAAAAAACACTGTTTTTACAAGCTTTTAATTAACTTGCAATGTATGTTAGTTTGTTTGTGGGTTTGTGTGTTTGATTGTTTAGGTCAAAACTTGCAAGTCAATTTTGAACGACTTCCACCTATCCGATCGATTTGAAATTTTGTACACATATGTATTCCCGATGACAATACATGAATAATTCATTTTTAGAAATAAATTCAACCCCTAAGGGGTTCAAACGGGGATGTAAGGTTTTTTTGACTAATCAACACCCAGGCCAAATCGCTGAAGCTAGAAACTTGAAATTTGGACAGTTGGTTCCTTTTCTGACGTAAGCATGCACTAAGAAATTTTTTTTCGAAATTCAACCCCTACGGGTGTCAAAGGGGGGTAAAATTTTGAAAGACTAAAATGAACAAAATAAATAAAAAAAAAACTTTTTAGAGATAAGCTTTTATTTAAATGCACTAAAAAGGAAAAAATAATTTTTAATAATTTAGGTTCATAATAATTTATAAAAGCGTGGGTCGTGACTAATAAACTATCATAGAGTTCACGACCCACGCTTTTATAATTATGAACCTAAATTATTAAAAATTATTTTTTCCTTTTTAGTGCATTTAAATAAAAGCTTGTCTCTTTTAAAAAGTTTTTTTTGCTAATATTTATTAACACCATATTTTCAAATTTGCTCCCCTCCAGTACCAAAATTCAAAAATCTGGCGACGTCAGGCACAACTATAAGGCCTTGAAAGGAATCGAACAAACAACAGTTTTTCAACATCGGCTAAGCCATTTGGGCTGTACGACTGATACAAAAAAAACTGATTTGGAAAGTTTTTACCACTGCTTAAAAGTTTAAAAAATATTTATCTGCTAAATTCTTATATAAACATGAGGTTATATGGCGTCTAGACACAATTTCAACAACTTTTTTTGTCTATTTTTATTGTGATCCGAATTACTCAACTGTAATAACAACTAATACATAAATATCTTTAAAAAATATCAAATAAATCTAACAATATTTGCCTATAACTCATAAAAACAGCACAGCACGTCGTAAATTCATAAATATAATAGAAATGTGAAATTTGGCAAATAAACAAAACACTGGAAAAAACATAAATTCTTCTTTAAAAAAGAAAGGAAAAAAACAAACTTCCATGTAACGCGAGTATTCGCACTGAGGCTTATAAAATATTCAATGAGAATAAAAAGCACGTCCTCAACACTATCTATATTGCGAAAATATAAACGAACGATTCTTTACAACTATTTCGATTCAGTTTGCATTTTTGTGAATGGGGTCGTCCTACATCTTTTTTGAGGGTTCCGTACCTCTGTATGGAACCCTATTACCCTGTCCGTCCATCTGTAACAGGGCTCTATCTTACAAACGGTAAGAGGTAGCTATAATTAAAATTTTTTAGAGGATTGGAATTCACATTATACAAAGAGATAATAAAACAATTTTTTGGGAATTCTTCGGGGCCTTTTTCTACGATAAAAAAATTCACAAAAGTATTTTTTTCGATGTAATTTTAAACATAGAAATTATTATACCGCTTCACAATTAACATCACATGCGGCCAGCCCCGTGATTGGCTGGCTGTTGTTGAACGCCCACTAAACTGTCACATTGAAAGCAAACCATATTATAAGATAAAGAAAGCAAACAATCAGATGTTGTTTAGTGCTGGTGTGTGTAAGAGAGGTATATCTATTTCTCTTTATGCGTGGAAGTATGAACGGCGCTTGCTACGTCATCACAATATGGCGGCTGAACTCAGCCGTTTTAAATGATCACATCGTCTTAATTCTTGTTTGCATTTAAGTGGGAGAATATAAGAACGAAAAAGGCAGTTTACATTATTTTTTTATGTATGAGAAATAATACCTCAGCTGTTGAGCGTCTATAATCTACAATATATGAGGAATAATGTGCATTGTTCAAAATTACCAAATTTTGATACGTAAGACGACCTTGTTAAAAGTTTCAAAAATCTATAAATTTAAAACACATAATATGTTTTCTTTCTACAATCCTTCAAGATTCGGGGACTCCCGCTGGAGCGATTTTTATGATTTTTAGGGTTCCGTACATCCGATGAAAAAAACGGAACCCTTATGGCTTATAGGATCACTCTCGTGTCTGATGTCTGTCTGTCACAGTTTATTTTCTCTGAATCTACTGGACGAAAAAAGTTGAAATTTGAAATATAGAGTTAGGTGACCCAATCACGGACGTATAGCGTAAAAAAACAAATTCTGATTTTGAGGGTTAATTTTGAGGGACAAAGTAGAAAATTAAAAAAAAAATTAAGTGCATCATGTGAAAGGGCTCGTTATGAAAAATACAAATATAATTTTTTTATAATTTTAAAATGCATAGTTTAAAAGATATTAAAGAAAATATACGAAAATCAAGCATCCCCCTTATCTCCGAAACTACTACTACTAGGGAATATAGGACCTCACTCATAGTTTACAGGAAAACCTGAACGAAAAGCCAAGGTCCTAAGAACCCTTTCCACGCGAGTCCGACTCACACTTGACCGGTTTTTCTTAAGTGAAACTTCTATAGTGAGAGTAGAAGTGAAACTTCTTGAATAATTTTCCTAAAAAAAAATTGTTAAATTGTGTTTTAAAGACCACCAACAGCTAATTTTATTTGGGCCTAGCATCAATTCATACTTTCAATACATTATTTTTTTTTAATATAAATTGAAAATCCAATTGACACTTTTACCAGCTCTCGGGCTAGAACCAGGAAACTGGGGACTTGTAATAGAGGAACCATAGCAACGCCACGTAGACACTAATTTTCCTACCCAACTATAGTGCGTCAGTTGTTTATCTTACTCTTTCTCAATCTATGTCTGTCATGTCGCTTTTTACCCTCGCCACAGGAAGTTTCATTTAGGAAATAGTAAAATAAACCCGACTATTCCAAGTTTCAGTTAAAATTTCGATTCACGAAGAATCGAATCGTATGTGAAAATACCAGCCATAAGTTATGTATGCGAATAGATGAGGGTTTTCGCGTAAATTTTCTTTTAAATACGTCGGTTTGACACATGGCTACATGTGGAAAGTATAGGACGTGCTGGGGCGGTCGCGGTGTCGGTAGGACATGCTAGGACACACATTACATACGTGCCGCGGTCGCGTCGGCTCGTTTGCCCACAGATCTATGGTCGTAAGAAAAAACGGATCAGGTCGATTTTTTTTACTTATTTCAGATATGATTTTTTGACGTGAATTACGTCGTATGTCTCATATTGGGATGGCATTTTAGAAATATTAGATGAAACGGAAATAGTTGGAAGTGGTTGACATGTGAAAAAACAACATGTAAGGTCTCAGACACAGTAATTCAGGTGGCCGTGCGGAAAAGTACGAGTCTACCGACAGGTACAAACTCTGAGCCCAGGTTCGAATCTTGAAGGCTTTTAATTTTATTTTTTTATAATGAAAATATATATCTATTAGACTATTGAATAACAATTTGAGAAAAAAAAATTACAATTATTTTATTTATTATATTTTACGAACATTTGATTTTACAAAATAAATAAAAGTGGCGTATTTCTTTCCATGACAACGAATACAATTATTTATGTTTAACGGTATTTACGTCATCTGTTTGTACCCGCGATACTGACATACCCATTATTTTATAGTTTCTAACCACAGTGTTTTTAGTATTCTTTTTTAAGAAACAGTCTAAATTTAAATTCTAGAATTTTCGCAATTTTTATTCGTGCGATTTATAGACCCATTGGCCAATCTGACTGTACCTTAGACCAGCGGCCCTTGTACACTATTTAAGAAACACCCCGTAGATAAATTTATGTTCGTCTGCTATTGCGTGAACGTTTTCCCTACTGAGATATTATGCACTGGCGACGGTGGATTAAGTCAACCAGGGACACAGCAGCTCAATGCAAATTACCGTATCTCTATATAATGGCTATATGGCTATTATGTAGCAAGTTAATGGTGGCTGATTTGCTATGTGAATTATAGCTGCAATCGCTCACCGCCGGCGATTTACACTGTACACTGTTGTTCGAAGAGCGATGAGCGTTAAAATCGGTAGGCGCGAATCTACATATACGGAAAGCAGCAGTCGAGAACAGGGCTCCATTGAAAAGAAGTAAATTAGACTTGGGTAGTTCAGGCGCAAATCTACATACTGTACGGAGAGCAGCAGTAGAGAACAGGGCTCCGATGAAAAGAATTAAATTAGATTTGGGTAGTTCAGGCGCGATTCTAGATATACGGAGAGCAGCAGTCGAGAACAAAGCTCTATTGAAAAGAAGTAAATTAAACTTGGGTAGTTCCGGGCCTGTATAGTTTCAGGCAGGGCCGTAGCTAGAGCTGAATTCAAAATAGGGCACTGAAAGTTTAAAGTAGGGCTGAAGCAAAAGACTACAATTTTTTAATTAGATTGCCCACCTCATCTGGTGATATCAAATTACAAAAGCAAGAAAACGGTAAATGACAATTTATTCAAAAAAAAAAAAAAAAAATACAGAACTTGCCATGTTATCAAATTTCCGAAGAATTTCATTTAGTCCAACGAGTTTAATCTTGTTTTTCCAAATGCCAGATAGATCAAGTCTGTCATTCTGTCGTGACAGTCTTTGCGGCTTGTTTATAATTCCTTAAAGTAGGGCATTGCCCCTTAATGCCCCCCCTAGCTACGGCCCTGGTTTCAGGAACTACGTTATTTGTCGAGGAAGTTTCTTATCTCTCCTTATAGAATGTACCTTAGCCTATAGTTCCCAGTTGAGAAGAGTTTAATTTATTCTGATCATTTTTAAAATATACGTAACAAAATTCATAATTTTAAAGTTTAAGGATTATTATTTGAATTTAGTTTTAAACACTTCTATAAAGAAGTGATCAAGAAAAATAAAGGTTGAATTATTTCCTATTACACGTCTTAGAACTAAAGAAAAATTAGGAAAGTTTTCAATTCTTTCTTTCCAAGCGCAAAGGTGCCAGTGAAATAGCGGAAATAGATGGTTCAATGCTTTACACGGTATCCCCTTGGGCGACACCCATGAACACAACACACACCGCAAATATTTATTAATGTGAACAAGGCTTAAAGACTATAAATCAAGATGATAAATAATTAATTATTATCGACTCACCGGGTGTAATGAAGGAATATTTGGAGCTGGGATCAGAATCATCGTCTGCACCGGATTCACTGCTGGGCGCCGGCATCATCGGCAGAGGTGGTGGATTTTCATCTTCAGGCGAACGTTCCGATCCGTAGCCTTGATCACAGAGTAATGCGGCATCGGATGTTGGATGTCCTCCCACCGGACCGACGCCGAACGGCTGAAGCTTTAACTCAACGTCCACTAAGTCCGGTTCGACCTTCTTGTAATGCCCGGCTGATGAAGGAAAACGAGATGCCGGTTTCGGCGGTACCTTTAAAATTAATTTATTATTATTACTACTAAATACGTGATCACACTGAAACACAGCTGTAATCAATGCAAGACTTTTTGCTTTGCTGACTCTATAATAGGTCATTACTATCGAAATGACGAAAAAAATATCTAAATTTTATTCTGTGATGGACCTAAATGTGCCTTTAACATCTTTTAGAATTTACAACAACAAGTGTTACCAATTGACTAATCGAGTTCGACTGAAGTTTATGGTATGCTTTTCATGTTACCCAACATAAAACACAGTGCAGAATCTATTAATGACCAACCTGAGGTGGTACTTTCACGGCCTGTTGGACAACATCTACGTGGTTGTTGTTTTCTTTGACATAGCAAACTGACTCCGTGTCGTAGTCGTAGCTGTCATCGTCGCCGCCATCTAAATGATTTGGAAGGGAGCCGCAAAATCGTTTGCGTTCTTTGACACCGCTATTGGATCTGGCCGCACATGGACCGAGAAATTTGGCAACGTTGGTTGTTTTGCCATTGCAGATGTTACCGCTGGATTGGGTACGTCGACCTGAAAAAAAAAGAAACTGTTACTAAAAGGTCTGATTTTGGTTCAAAGTGAGTAAACATGAGTGACAATCGAAAGATCGTATCATAAATGACAGATTTTTCTATTGCACCAAAATTCTTTATCCTTAAAGGAACAAAAATAGCGCTTCATCAATATTCATGTAAGTAAGCGATACCAAGTAAAACTACGAAATTAATTATAGTTCAACTTATGGTTGAAAATGTTGAAAAATGATAATCAATTAATCCCGGAACGAATTTTTAAAGTTACTACAAGTAGACAACGCTACTGAAACACATTGAAATAGAATTGTGAAGGACAAAATCCACTAGTAAACGAGAAATCCTTTGAATTTCTTGCGTTGTTTTCGGAAAGCAATAAGACAAATAAAGCTTGTGATCAATGTGATGTTGCTTTTCATGACAAATGTTTTGTAAATTATCATAGAAAATAAATATTGAAACAGACACACCAAACTCTTATTCCTAAAATGTGGAGTAGCCTCCTAGGTCACCAGACCTGTCATCTATTGTGACTACTTTTTATGGGGCTACCTAAAAGGTCAAGTTTACATAAAAAAAACACGTAACTCTTGAAGCGCTTTCCGAAAACATAACATGAGAAAATTAAAGGGTTCCGCGTCCCATGCTTGACAGGAGACAATTTCGCCATCCGTCTAAAAGAATACCTCAACATCGCAGTTCATTATTTTTTTCTTATGTCTCAATTGGCAGTGTACCGGTAATGTATGAAAACAATAAATTTTGAAATTAGTTCGAAAATAAATGTGTGACCGTCTTTTTAAAAACACCATACCTCCTTGCCGGACCCTGTACATCTCCTAACAATTAAGAGATGTATGTGTCACCAATGGTAAAAAAATCGTTAGGTGTGTCGCAGAGAGAAAAAGGTTGAGAGTCCCTGCTCTAAATCATAGTGACGCCAATGAGGGAGATGTGTTATTAAGTTGAAACAAGTATGTAATTTTCCGAAAGCAATTTAGCAAATGAAGTGAATAGAATATTATGGTGTCTAATTTAGTGCAGGCACGCACCTGAAAGACCTTTACCAGAATGCCGACTAACATTGGCTCCCATCTCAGCTTCAACTTGGCAAAGCCGCGATGCGTCTAGGTCACAAGGTCGTGACGGTCCACTGCTGCAGCGTGTAGTCGTGAGTGGTGCGTTCGCGACAGGCGCCGAGACGACGCCGTCATGGTTGACCGATGCAAGACGACGCACCAGACGCAAGAGGATAGCGTCCGGTGCGTTTTGTAACGTTTGAGTTGCGTCTTCAACACCGACTACTGGCTGTCTGTCGATCTCCAATACCCGATCACCTGTGAACAACGGAAAATAAATTGTAATTACAAGTAAATAAATAAAGAATTTATTACACAATTCTAAAACAAAATAGTCTTCGAAATTGTTGTAAATGATTTTTCGTCTGTATAATTGAACTAATAAAAGAAAATGACCAAAATAACGTATTCTTTATTATTTATATTAGAAATCGTGTCCATCGTGATTATAATAAAATTAAGAAAAATCGCAGGATAGTGGACAAAATATTGAATTTATTTAATTAAATGTACGACGTTTCGTCTATATATTTAGACTTTTTCAAGTACACAAAAATAACAATATTTATGAAAATTAATATTAATTACTAACCATAGCAATTAACATAAGATAGGGTACATAAGACAAAAACATGGTAACATGGTAACAAATTATGTTGACTATAAATTTTAACAATAATAATAATACAAATGTTAGTATAATTTCATAACATAATTATACTGACTACTTAAATTTTGAGTGTCTGTTCTATAATTGATTGAATTGTTTTTTCTAATAAAACACATTTCACTGATATTGCGTTTCTTCCAATTTGACTCTTTATCTAATATTTGAACTTCATTGAAAAGAAATTTATGCCCAGTGTCGAAATGATGAGATGACAACGCCGTCTTATTATCACTTAATAAGTTGTTTCTACAGTCCATTTTGTGCTGATAAATTCTATTTTTTAATAACTGTTTTGTTTGTCCTATACATTCACATTTATAATAAAATTAAGAAAAATCGCAGGATAGTGGACAAAATATTGAATTTATTTAATTAAATGTACTTTATAATAAAATTAAGAAAAATCGCAGGATAGTGGACAAAATATGTGAATGTAATAAGTGCTATATAGGACAAACAAAACAGTTATTAAAAAATAGAATTTATCAGCACAAAATGGACTGTAGAAACATAAACTTATTAAGTGATAATAAGACGGCGTTGTCATCTCATCATTTCGACACTGGGCATAAATTTCTTTTCAATGAAGTTCAAATATTAGATAAAGAGTCAAATTGGAAGAAACGCAATATCAGTGAAATGTGTTTTATTAGAAAAAACAATTCAATCAATTATAGAACAGACACTCAAAATTTAAGTAGTCAGTATAATTATGTTATGAAATTATACTAACATTTGTATTATTATTATTGTTAAAATTTATAGTCAACATAATTTGTTACCATGTTACCATGTTTTTGTCTTATGTACCCTATCCCGAAATCAGAGTTTGTTTCCTCTGTTAATAAGATCAATTGCGATATTAGCAACATAGAATCATGGGCAGCTATTCATAGTTTAAAGCTGAACTGCAACAAAACCGTTGTGCTAGGTGTAGCGTCTAGGTTTAATTTGAGTGTGTTTAGTGCTAATGATGTTCCGTATATTCAAGTGGGGGGAACAAACATTGATTATTCGTATGCAGTTAAGAACTTAGGGGTTGTGATAGATTCAGAGTTAAAATGGGAGCAACATGTAAAAAATTTATGTCAGAGAGCTTATTCAAAGTTAAAATATTTATATAGATTTAAAAATTTACTTAGTGAGGCTATAAAATATAAATTAATATCTTCTCTTGTACTATCCATATTTGCATATGCTGATGTAGTGTATCATGGTATTTCTTGCCAACTTAGCTATAAAATCCAAAAGGTACAAAATTCCTGTATTCGTTTCATATACAATGTTAATCGCAGGTCACATATTACACCAATTTTAAAAGAACATAGCATATTAAACATGGAACATACTAGAATATTTCATATCGTTATTTTATTACATAATGTTTTAAAAACTCAACAACCGTCGTATATATTCCAGTACTTAAATAACATTCAAAAATATCATATGTATAAAACAAGAAACTGTTTAGATCTGGAAATACCTTTATCAAAAACAGCAGTAGGTAAAACATCTTTTTTTGTATGAGGTCCAAAAATTTGGAATAGTTTACCTTCTGACCTGAGATTATGTAATATGAAAACTCTAAAAAAAAAATTAACGGATTATTTGTTGAATTAGTTAAATACTAAGTATATTTTTAATGTGTATTTGTTTTGTTGTGTTGTTTTGCTTCGTTGTTACATTTTATTGTTACATTTTATTGTTACATTTTTATATACTGTATGTACGTATTTGAAATTTGAAATTGAAAAGGGCAGACGTTTGACAGCCTGCTAAAGGCTTTTGTCTGTTCCTAAATAAAGATCTTATTATTATTATTATTATTATTATTATCTTATGTTAATTGCTATGGTTAGTAATTAATATTAATTTTCATAAATATTGTTATTTTTGTGTACTTGAAAAAGTCTAAATATATAGACGAAACGTCGTACATTTAATTAAATAAATTCAATATTTTGTCCACTATCCTGCGATTTTTCTTAATTTTATTCTTTATTATATCTATTAAGTCTTCGAAATTAACCTATCCAAGTTGACAATGCCAGTGCTAGGGTAGGATTCGTTATAAAGCATATACTAATAATAATTTAATAGATTCAAGTCTGTAGTGTGTAATTATACGAATAAATATTAAATTCTTACTGATTTTGAGTCTTAAGCTTGTTCATTTCATTTGAATTTATTTATTTATTTATTTTTCCAAATAATACACACATGTAGCCAAACCTTTTTTCAAAAATTCGCCTGTAAGATCTGTAGCCTGATTCTTAGTCCTTCATTTGGCGTTTACCCGAAATAGCATCGGGAGAGCCATAACCGTTTTTAGGCGAGGGGAAAGAATTTGAGATGAAGAGTACAGGGGGTATTTCTAGGTATTAATGATCTTAATTACTGACAAGATTTATGAAGATCTATATTGTAGATATATTCCACATGTTGCGCTCACAACAGATCTAGACTATGAGTAAAATGACAATTTTAACTCTACTTATGATGTCAAGGTCATTAAAAATGCTTCATCAATCTAACAGAACTGTCAAAAACACCATCTACTGTGACATGAAGTTTTCTCTCAGTTTCAGCGAACGCACGCCCGTATGACATTGAGAAAGGAAACAAAACTGCGAACCTACGAGATTATAGAGGCTCTGCACTTGTCACAAGGGGGTTGTACGACTGTTAGCTGATATTGTGATATACTCGGTTTACTATGCGTAGTCTAGCTACCCCGCTTTAATCAATTAAATTTACATAATTCATTTACTTGTTTGAAATTTCTTCGGTTCTATTTCTTGAAGTTTACAAAACTAAGTTTTTAAAAACCGCATTTAGGCTTATTAAAATACGGACTGTTCAATTCGTTTTTGGATGTGGAAAAATAATTTTAAAGTGAAACTTCAATTAGCTTCATTTTTTCCGTTCGGTTACTCATGTCGAGTGTCATGTCACGTCCAATCGAAGCGATCGACCAGATCACTACTAATCGAAAAGCAGCGACGTTATATTTATAACTATATATTGTACGAGTGCATAATATACACAAGTGTGATGGTAAACCAGTATTCATCGAAAAGCAGCGACGGTTATATTCATAAGTTCATATTTATATTGTACGTCTACATAACTAATATATATATAACAGCGCTTTAGGCCTTAAAGGCCCATGGCTTCAATTTTTGATGTGAAACATCTTATGTCGGGCTGTGAACAGCCGCGTGAGGGGAAATATGCAACGAAATGTTTGATCCGCTCCTTCGCTGCTGTTCTCCCCACCACTGCGGCTCTCTCTCTCTCTCTCTCTCTCTCGGCTTCCGCACGCTCGGGCAACCGCGTGTATTACAGTGCAGTATATAGGATTACGTCAGCATAACAGTTAGTTGCTGCTTTTGAAAAAATATATACTACTACATAGAGAATAACGTTTTTTTTTACTATTTTTTTCCATTCTTTCCTGTCACTTGCTTTTCCTTTCCAGTCCTGTATTCCAAATTTTCTTATATCATCCTGTACGACTTCCATGACCATATCGTATGAATAATTAGTCGAGCAGCACATCAAATAACCTTTGACCACCACCGCAACGATGAATCTGGATTTTTACTTTCGTCTTCATACTGATCGCTACGTCAACTTGCGTGTTACGTTGCGTCTTGCGTTTTGCGACGATTGTAGACGGGGTTTAAGGTGTCCTTTACACATCCAGCTTTGCATAGACTCATAGAGACTGCCTGCATAATGTAGCTAACATAAATACTTCAACTTTCCAGTACGACTAGCAAGTAACAATCTCACCCCCACTCAATGTAAATACGAAGAGTAATGTATTATTAAACAACACACGCTCACAAGGTGAATGTAGTACCGTAGTACCTAACTAGGAATATAAACAAACAAACAAGACACATGCGGACGTCATAAGTGCTTTGTACACATTACGTAACTATAAAACGAGCTACTCTTATATAAAGCCCGCCATTCACGATCCAACGCCGCACACAAGCGACTAAACTCTGCAGTCAGGGTCCATTCTGATTGCTCGAATACCCCACCTTGATGTCGTTTGACACACGCACGTATTTTTTGCCATACCCACTACAAAATACCTTACTTCATTTTCAAAAATTTTTGACTTCATTTGCGTCGCCATCTTTACTTCTACAGTATGCCATGAAGTTCGTGAGTAAGTAATGGCAGGCGCACGCAGGCGTATAGAGCGAATAAACAGAAGTTGCTATGACAACCGTCTACTTACCGCCCTATTGCGGTAAGTAAAAAACTTTCAGCACACCTGTCTGTTAATTGACTCATTAAAGGCCGCTATACATAAATCGAAAATACCTATTTTGTAGACAAGCGACTAGGCCCTGCAGTCAGGGTCCGTTCTGATTGGTCGAATACCCCATCTTGATGTCGTTTGACACACGCACATACCTAAACGAACATAACAACTAACTAGTGATCTCTGTATACTAATATGGATAGTTGATAGCGATTAAAAAATGGGTTTTGTATGTGGAGAATGTTCAAACACATATTCTTCAAGACAGGCATTAATGATAACTTCAGATAAGGCTTGTAATATAATTCATTCTATAAAAGTCGATCAATTTTCTGACATTTCAAAATAAAACTTAATTAAAATTTATTTTTCCAATCCAAATTCTGAAGAACACTTACTGTATAAATTTTGGACATCCTATAATATCTCAAATAATAATATTAAATTAGGTTTTATTTTGAAATGTCAAAAAATTGATCGACTTTTATAAAAAGAATTAGAATACAAGTCTTACCTGAAGTTTTCATTCTAATTTTGTGAACATTAATGCCTGTCTTGAAGAATATGTATTTGAACAATGTTCACATACAAAACCCATTTTTTATTCGCAATCAACTATCCATATATTAGTATACAGAGTTCACTAATTAGTTGTTACGTTCGTTTAGGTGTGTGTGCGTGTGTCAAACGACATCAAGATGGAGTATTCGACCAATCAGAATGGACCGTGATTGCAGGGCCTAGTCGCTTGTCGCCGCACTACGATTTCTGAGATTGCTTAAGCCAAAAACGTGTAACTAATCATAAATTCATAGCACCCGGGCGAAGCCAGGCGGAACCGCTAATTACTCCTTATTTGATAAATTTGAGTTTTACTGAAAAAAAAATTTACAGATTTCGCAATCCTTGCAACCATCGAGGACATTGGAAATGATAACAGCATATATGAAACATAATTAACTGTTTATTATACACACAATATTTATCAATGCACTGTTTAGTTTTGTCAGGAATAACCCTATTATTCTTCTGTTATATACGCGTTCACTTTTGCTTGATAACAAAACTTTTAAATGGATTTTTCTACAGTATTTATTAACATTTGCTCAAAAATAACACCGCAGATCGTCGCAAATACCTCTCAATTAACTAGACATGATATAAAACACATTTCGAAAAAATTGCACTTGTTCAATTTTGCATGATTGCTCTTCACTTGATCGCGACACCGTTGTCTTTTGGCCTTGAACGAAAACTCGTAACTCTGCCCCCATATACGAACATAAACATTTCCAATGTTAAAACATGGTGTCGTGTTGTGTGCCTGAATGTTACAATAAAGGCTTCAAAGCGCTTCTGAAAAATCATGTGACCTCATTGTGACTTATTACGTCTCGACTGACTTCAGTTGTATGCTCCTTCTATACATATCTCTGTTCTGAGGCAAACGCACTAAAAATATAGATATGACTCGTTAATAAATCGTTAAAACATTGACGTTAAACTTCGGTCGCCTCGTTTTGAAAATATTACGGTTTCCTTCACGTAAACCATTTAATTTAATGAGTATAGTTGTTGTTTTCGCACCCCGTATATATAGAGATGACACGATTTGTTACAGATCTCTTGTCTCGGTGAACACAAACAACGCTCCGCTGTCTTGTCTGAGTGCCTCCACGCGCGCAGCCCTGGGGTACTTCGCCCCGCAAACTAATAACAATATATACATGTCTTAACGCATGATGCATGCACGAATACCACGACATGCTAAATAAGACTTTTCAACTCGCTGGAATGACTCACTAATTTCAAAATTATTGCTGACTGATTTTCCCCCTTTTTTGGCTACTGCTCAACCTTCTTTTTATCCGACTTCAAAAAAAGGAGGTGGTTCTCAATTCGGTTGTTTTTTTTATGTTTGTTACCTCAGAAATCCGTCATTTATAAACCGATTTGGAATTTTTTTTTTATTTGAAAGGATATACTTTCAGATTGGTTCCATAGAAATTTCATCAAAATCGGTTCAGTAGTTCGGCTGATTTTAATAAAAGTTAGTAACGGCGTGTGAATCCTTAAGGTAAATGTCACTTTTTGGCACATTAGACAGCGTAAGAAAGTCGGTTTAATAAAAGTGAGTAACGGCGCGTGATTCCTTTAAGGTGAATGTCACTTTTTGACACTAAAAAGTAAAAAATAAAAAACTTTTTAACAAAAAAAAAACCTCCTTCAAAAAGTCACTAAAAAGAGGAAAATAATGAAATTTTGAGGTCTGCGTCAATTCAATAAAATATGAAGTTGGTTAAAAAGAAGATATTAATCACTATACTATACTTTTTAACCGACTTCATATTTTATTAAATTGGCGCAGACCTCAAAATTTCATTATTTTCTTCTTTTTAGTGGCTTTTTGAAGGAGGTTTTTTTTTTGATATGATATACAGGGTATTTCTTAAAAAAATGCCTCAAACTATAATTCCGTTATTTAAATTGTCCAATTTCGAAAAAAACCAAAAAATGAAAGAAATCATTCTAGAAGTAGGTAAGTATTACAAATTTTATTTTTTTTAACATCAACTTTAATAACAAATGGTACTAAACTTTTTTATAATAAGTAATAGTTTTTTTATACGGCTGTATGCAATTGAAAGATTTTTTTGTTGGAGAGCAGCCAATTATATAATTGTTTCGAAACATATAGGAAAAAATCATTTTACCAACCAGTGGTCACAGTCAGGATTCTAACCTGAACCTTTCCAATTTCGCGTCGGAATGAGCTTACAATCTCAACGGTGAGTTGTAAGCTCATTCCGACGCGAAATTGGAAAGGTTCAGGTTAGAATCCTGACTGTGACCACATATATTTTATTATTTAGTCAGGTAGAGATTTTTGTTCTGAATACAATGAAGTGTAATGAATTGATTGGTGCAATACTCGTTCAAAAAATTAATAAAATGTTCATCGAAATTAAATAGAATTTTTTCCATGTCTCACTTGAAAATCATGGCACACATGGAAATTTTATAGGAAACTCTATTCAATATCGAAAAATTAGGGCCTTTTTATGGTAGGTACTTCTAGAATAATTTCTTTTATTTTTTCAGTTTTTTTTAAATTGGACAATAAATAACGAAGTTATAGCTTGAGACGTGTTTTAGGAAACACCCTGTATAATCTATATCGTCCGTAATTACAAAAATTAGTGTGGATATACAGGGTATCACAGAATAACTATTCCTAATTTTCAGATATGATAGAGGGCACTTAAATAAGCAATTTTTATTAACAAACTAGTGTCCGGAAATACTGCATCAAACTTTATAAAAATTGTACGACCACCATTTCGATACACTGCAAGTTATAACGATGTGTAATCGATTGCCAAATTCTTCGAAATAACAGCGGAATTTCACGAATATTTCCGGACAATAGTTTATTAATAAAAAACACGTTACCAACTGCGTTATGAATACAAGCGTACTGCGTACCGTTTTTTAACTTCCCATTGGAAGTTATTGTAATGGGTCCGAAAATCGAAATCAAAAAGGAAAAAAAATTTTTATGTTTCAAGGTCACTACACTATTTTTACACTACTTTTAGAAAGATGTCTGTGTGTGTGTATGTGTGTGTGTGTGTGTGTACGTACGTACGTACGTATGTGTCCATTTCTTTCTAAGACGAAATCTCGAGAACGAAAAATGATATCGACTACGTTGGGGTGCCAATCGACGCGTATTAACGTAAATATGATCTGAAAGAAATTTTTTCAAAATCGGTTCAGCCGTTCTTTTTTTTTAACCAAATAACCTCCAAAAAAGTAGATTTTATACAATATCTCGCGAATAAAAAATTATATCGACTTCGTAAGGGTGTCAATCGAGGCGTGTTAACGTCATTTTAATCCGACATAAATTTTATAAAAATCGGTTCAGCCGTTTTTTTTTTTCTTTTTTTTTTTTAATTATTGATAAAAATAAATAATAATTATGTTTTAATGATTAAAATGATTACTTTTCTGTGTAATACCTAATTTAATTATTATTATTAAATATTTATCAAACTGGGAAGTTCGTCGTGTGGACCTTAAGGGTCGCACTTTAGTCCTAATAAACGACCCACCTCACGGCTTGTTTTATAATATAGCTATGTCAGCCGCGTTACATTTTTGCGAACGGTTCCCTTTTTTTAACTACCCAGGAAAAGAGTGCCTAACGCGCCTAAAGGTACGTGCAGTACGGAGCTGGGATTCTAGATGGTAGCGTAGATCATAGCAGGGCTTGCTTAAATTAATGCATTGTTATATATGCGAGCGTACACAACGAAGCAGTGAGTGTAGCAGGTATAAGCGCTGTTACAAGAGCTGGTAGATACAAGAAAGTATCTCACCATTCTTTCAGCGCGCTGATTACTGTAATCAAAGTGTGACAACTGTCAAATCGACGTTACAAGTTTCGCAATGGATGTGACTAGTTTAATAAATGAAATTTTGCCAGTTTTTATTTAATTTGTTTTGAGTTTTTTCTAAGACGTATTTAAAAGTGTTAGGTTCCATACGTAAATATTCAAAAAACCGGTTTGGGTAAAATTTTAATTCTTGGTATAAATGATGAAATTCGCCATGTTTAGATCGTTTTCTATTAATAGGGTGGACATGAGAGGTCCTACCCAAATTTGTATTTAAAATATACCACTTTGTAGCAGAAGAACACAAATATTCGTCTTCGCTATCTGACATTTCAAACGCGATTTAAGCTTGTATCAATGCTAGTATCAAAGCTTCGTTGTGCAAACCTATAAGCTCTTATAATTTCAGCTACCATCTACCATACATGCTACCATCTAGAATCCCAGCTGCGTACTGCACGTACCTTAAGGAAGTTTTCACTTCAAAAATGTTTATTTAAGTGTCCTCCATTTCTGAAATTTATGAATAGTTATTCTGTAGCACCCGGTACATGTTGTTGTATAGAACGAGTGAGTAAAAGGACATTATTTTAAAATCGATAAAATGGGAGTTTGCAGTGTTGCTCGTAGCGTTCATTATAATTATTCTTATGGCCTTTTTCTGTAATATAGCATATTCACTACGACAGTGCGTAAACGTAATATGGACCCATTTTTTAAATCCAATTAAAATGACAGCAGAATGCAAGCATAAAGCCAGTACACAAGCGCCGGGGTTGTAGTGTGTGTAAATTACTTGAACAGACCTACCCTTAAACCTTACTGTAACGTCTTTATATATACACCGTGTCCCAGATTGATATGTATTAGAGATGCGCCGAATATTCGTTTGGTATTCGGTATTCGGCGTATTCGGCATCTTTTTCACTATTTGTATTTGGCCGAATTATTTGGTTTTGGTGCCAAATATATTCGGTTGAGTATTTCTATTTTCTTGGCTACACGACACGGTATAGCACGTGATCTTTTACGCCCACTCATATTTCAAACACAATAAAGTTAATATTATCAATATTTTTGTAATAATAAGCACCTTTGTTCGTATTTTTAACGTAATCGTGCGATGTTTTGAAGCAAAGTAATAGCGCGGTGTGCGCGGGTGGCGGGCGGTGAGGTACGGCTTGATTGTCAACTAGCCAGCAGCGACACGTAGCGTACATGTTAGAACCTGTTTACGCGGCGAAACAATGAAATGGTAAACCGAATAATTCGGCCGAATATCCGGTTCGGAAAAGGTTATACCGAATAGTATTCGGTTATTCGGTGAAACCACTATTCGGCGCATCTCTAATATATGTATATACATTGGGAATTTAGCATTGGAACAAAATGAATGAATCAGAACAAGCCATGATATTCTTATTTGCCAAAGCCTACTTGTGACCAAACTTTCTTCGTATGGAAAAAACAATGTTAAATATTTACATGTAAATCTTATGTATACATCAAAATGGGACACTCTGTATACGACACGTATTATATAATGTGCTACCAAAGCAGGCGCGGATCCAGGGGCAATTTTTATGAGAGTGACCTATCTTCCAGGAGATTCGTTCTGATTTTGTGATTTGTGTGTATGAAACCAAAAATTGGGTTAAATATTATTATTTAGTTGAATATCCACATTCTACTTGCATTTGAATAACGCTCTATTTGTCTACCTTATAAAATTAATAATAGTAGATTGTATGTCTAGATATGTAATGGGGCATATTACGGCGAGTGAGGACAGTATGTAAAAACGAGCGATGGTCACACGAGCCGTAATACCATTACGTACGAGACATATATGGTATTTTTTGCCATACCTACTACAAAATACCTACTCTTTACGTCATTTTCAAAACATTCTGACAGTTCATTTGCGTCGCCATCTTTTCTTCTAGTGTGCCGCGAAGTTCGTGCAAGTAAGTAATGACAGGCGCACGCAGGCGTATAGAGCGAATAAACATAAGTTGCCATGGCAACCGTTATTTTCTGCGCTAGTGCAGAAAGTAAACCATTTTCCGCACACCTGCCTGTTAAATGGGTCATTAATGGCCGCTATACATACAATTCAGTGGCGGCTCGTGGTATTTGAAAGTGATGAGGCACAGTTGAAAAAACATTTTTTTTAGTAAGGTTGTATTTTAAAAAATCACTGCCCACTGTTGGAAAAAAAAGCAAAACAAAAATCAGTACGAAAAACCACAAAAGTATTTACCGAAAACTATAATAACATAATAACATAAATGTCGCATTAAATTTACGTAGAGGCTTGCCTCAAAAGAATGTTTTTATGCGCTACTTAAAGCTAGATTCGACTGGACTATTACGGTATCATAAACATCACATTACTCGCATTACTAATACGCTAGACAAGGAAACGCGAGGTGAGCCTCTAACCATACACGACCGCATGCAGAAATGAGATGGATGATATTTCTAGCGAGGCGCGTTAAGATTGACGGCAGGCCCATATTTTACTGATTTCTATGAAGCCAAATATTAATTCTAATGGATATATTTATGCAAATAGTAAAATAATATAAATTTGTAATTTATTTTATTTGCAAAATTATTGGTGAGGCACTGCCTCACCTGCCGCATAGGAGAAGCCGCCACTGACATACATCGAAAGTAGCTATGGCAAAAAATAATAAAAAATACAGGTAATAGTATATTTTCTTTATTTCTTATATTATGACAAAAATAATGTAGATGAAGTAATCACTTATCAGATCAATTATTGTAGTAAACAGGGAAAAAAGGCTATACAAATTTTTTGATCAACATTTTTAATTCGACGCCAACGTTTTGATACACATAATCATATGGCCTTGAATACAAGTTTATTTCGTTGTCCTACAAATATATTGTTTTCTAAAAATTCATTAAAACATGGAAAATTTTTAACATTTATACAATCTACATGCTTTTAACAATATTATTTTCATTTACATACCGTTGTTTAAATTAATTGATTCAAGCCCATGATTATGATATAATGTGTAACAAAACGTCGGCGCCGAGTTATAAGTTTTGAACAAAAATTCTGTAAAGTCTATTTTTAACACGCTTATATTAGCTTCACCTGTACGGGCTTGCTTGTTTGTCAGTTTGTAACCGACTTCTTTGAACTTGATTTTGACCAACTTTGAACGGTCAGATTTAGTTTAAACTTTGTCGACTTATCAAGGACCGACGACAATACAATAGTTCAATAAGTTTGTCCCATTATCCTGACCAGGATCTCCAGGACTAAAAAAAAAAAGCAAAAAATTTCAGATTGAACTGAAACTTTGCACACTTATCAAGGACCGATGACAATACAATAATTAGGAAGTTTCCCTTTTTTATTTTTTTGGTCTAAATCATAGTTCTAAAAATTATAAAATTAATGGCGGAAGAATTTTTGAAATATCTTTAAAAACAACAAAGTTATGCTACTTCAAAGTTTGAATTGACAATTCTCCAAGAAATTCCGTTTTCAGTCCGGGTGACGTCACGCGGCACGATATTTTTAAAAGTTATTTTCAGTTTGTATGTGTGGTAATTTAACATGGTAACTTCCGATAAATCTCTTTCTATAAATTCGTAAATTGTTATGGAAACAAAACAAACCGGTTGATGACGGAAAATATTGACATATTTAAATTTTTGACAGTTAATTTTAATTTAATATAAATAGAAAAGTCTTTATTACAACAAAATAGTTACTAAGTAACTTAGGTTCTAATTACTCACAAAGCTAAAAAACAGCAAACTTGTACCGCGTGATGTCATATTCAAAAATCAGTTTCGTTTGCGACCCCACATACAAGAAATTGAATATCTCCGTTGAAATTAAAGATATCAAAATAATTCTTTCAGAATTTTTAAAGTTATCTTTATTATAATGATGTGACAGTATCATAATTAGTATTTTCGTCCAATGGAAACTTCCTAATTCAATAAGTTTGTCCCATTATCCTGACCAGGATCTCCAGGACTAAAAAAAAAAAAATTATAATTTAAAAAAACTAAAAAACACGCTTTAATGAACTAAAAAGTAAAAAATAATTAATTTTATTGTAAAAAAGCGTGGGGTGCTTTGTATCATATTTTCATACTACCCCACGCTTTTTTACAATAAAATTAATTATTTTTTACTTTTTAGTTCATTAAAGCGTGTTTTTTAGTATTTTAAAATTATAATTTATTCCTGTTTATTATAATAATTCTCATATTATTATTAAAGTGAAATATTGAAATCCAATCTCCTCCGGTCGGTTTTCGCATATCTATTGATCACTTTTTCGATATCAATTGGAATATCTCTATGGATGTGCATATAAGGGCAAGACTCAGAAGTCAAAACTTAGGGGGAGTAATTGCCTCCATTGCCCCCCCTGGATCCGGGCCTATAACCAAGCAAGGTGCATGAAAGCTTTTCAATGCAGGTATGTTTTGCCATACCCACTATAAAATAGCTACTTTTCTCTTTATTATTATTATTTTATTTTTTTATTTGAAGAGAAAAAAAGGGTGATATGCATCGCCCAATACATTTATAGCAGGCCGTGAGTAGGTAATAGCGGACGGATCAGAGCGAATAAACATGAATCAGTATGGAAATGGCTTTATTTTCCACACTAGTGTGTTTTGAAAACACTTTCAACACACTTGCCTGTTAACTGACCCATTCCATGTATACATACACGCATGTAAAGTATTTTATAGTGGGTATGGCAAAAAAAGGTTTCTGTTCGCTCGTTCGTTAAAAGTTAAAACGAACAAGTTATGGAACTCTGGTTTCGGCTGACATATTTATATAATACGAGAGTTTATTCGCGATGTTGAACATACATAAATATAATATTTAAAATTGGAAAAAAAAGTTTTGAGTGGTCTCCATAACTATGTATTGTCCGGAATATCGTCCTTATATTTTAATTCTGTGAACGGTAAAATTGCGAGTCGGAAAATCGCAAATATTGAACTTTAAAATATATTCCTGGAAAAACAAATTTAATCATAAATTCCTATGTGACTACATTGGAAAATCTTTGAAAATTTGTTTTTAATTCTAAGAACCAGTCACTGTCACACAGCATTTCAACATTTTTTTTCTGAAAAAAAAAACTTTTTAACAAAAAAAAACCTCAACCTTCAAAAAAGCCACTAAAAAGAGAAAAATAATAAAATTTTGAGTTCAGCGCCAATTTATTAAAATATAAGTCAGTTAAAAATTAAATTGGCACTTTTTAATCGACTTCTTAAATTTGCGCCGACCTTAAAATTTTATTATTTTCTTCTTTTTAATGGCTTTTTTGAAGGAGATTTTTTTTGTTAAAAAGTTTTTTATTTTTCACTTTTTAGTGGCTTTATAATACGTAGTTTGCACATTATTAACCGACCTCTGTTGTCAAAACTGACATTTACCTTAACGGTGTTGTAGTCCGTTACTCACTTTTTATTAAAATAAGTCGCACTACTGAACCGATTTAAGTAAAAGTTATATGGGACCACTCGGAGGTATATTAAATAAAACAATAATCATCAAAATCGGTTCACAAATACAGGAGAAATCGATGAATCTAATTACAGTAATGTCTTCATTAATCCGCATGAGTCTAATCCGAACCCTTCTATAATCCGAACAACCCGGTCCCCTGTAATTTACGAGGAGCATATATTTTGTGCATGTCACCAGACTCTAGTCTAGACAGTTTCTTTAGGTACCTATAACATTTATAATCCGATTTCCGAACGATTCCTTAGTCCGAACAAAGGATATTTTTTCACTTTTTAACCGACTTCAAAAAAAGGAGGTGGTTCTCAATTCGGTTGTATTTTTTTTATGTTTGTTACCTCAGAACTCCGTCATTTATAAACCGATTTGGAATTTTTTTTATTTGAAAGGATATACTTTCAGATTGGTCCCATAGAAATTTCATCAAAATCGGTTCAGTAGTTCAGCTGATTTTAATAAAAGTTAGTAACGGCGTGTGATTCCTTAAGGTAAATGTCACTTTTTGACACATCAGACAGCGTAAGAAAGTCGGTTTAATAAAAGTGAGTAACGGCGTGTGATTCCTTTAAGGTAAATGTCACTTTTTGACACTAAAAAGTAAAAATAAAAAACTTTTTAACAAAAAAAAACCTCCTTCAAAAAGCCACTAAAATGAGGAAAATAACGAAATTTTGAGGTCTGCGCCAATTTAATAAAATATAAAGTTGGTTAAAAAGAAGATATTAATCACTATACTATACTTTTTAATCGACTTCATATTTTATTAAATTGGCGCAGACCTCAAAATTTCATTATTTTCCTCTTTTTAGTGGCTTTTTGAAGGAGGTTTTTTTTTTGTTAAAAAGTTTTTTTCGATTATCAAGGATCTGACCTATTTCTTAATTAACTACCGGATGTTTAAATTTCACTTAATTAAACCATCTCCTGATTTTTTGTCAGAATCTATATAAACGTTTTTAAGTACCTACATAACTTTTAATCAAAGACTAATTAATTTGT
The DNA here is from genome assembly GCA_039654895.1 of Mongoloraphidia duomilia. Lineage (NCBI taxonomy): Eukaryota > Metazoa > Arthropoda > Insecta > Raphidioptera > Raphidiidae > Mongoloraphidia > Mongoloraphidia duomilia. The sequence continues at coordinate 9,751,229 of CM077520.1, read as the reverse complement.
TTCTCCTTATAAAAATACAAGTTAAACGGTTTGCTTGATAAAGCTTCGGCAATTATAATGTAAACAAATCCCATAGGGCTTTCATAAACACAAACAGTAAACTTGCAAAAGCTTAATGAGACATTTCACGCCTCAAGGATATCATTTTACACCGTGCTGGCGATATTATAATGCACAAATTATAACACCCTATATTCACAAAGGACTTTCCTAAGGGACCTTCAAGAGGCTGCTGTGATACACTTCCCTCTCAACATTTTTACTTAATGTGAACCGATTTATAGACGATCTTTTTTTATTTGATAGGGTATACCTTAGGGTGGGTCAAAAATATCAATTATATTTTTTTTACAAGTGACACGGAAAAATAGGTTGCTAGACACCTTAAAAAAATTCTCACCAAATATGAGCACTTAATTTTAATAGGAAGATCCTCCGCATCACAGTTTTTTATTTTTTTCTCAGTCCAATAGAAAAAAATTCATACCTCATCATTAATTGATTGCACAGAAAAATGTTTTAAGAGAATTTTGTAGGAAATTTAATGCTCTACAAAAAAGGTATCTTATATTTTTTCCGCAAATCTCACTATTTGAAAGATATTGAAGATTTATAATAGTCATTTATTGTCGAGTTATAAAATTCATAAACAAAAATGAAATTTGTCTTAAAATAATCAAACTTAAATCTTCAATATCTTTCAAATGGTGAGGTTTGCGGAAAAAATATAAGATAACTTTTTTGTAGAGCATTAAATTTCCTACAAAATTCTCATAAAACATTTTTCTGTACAATCAATTAATGATGAGGTATGAATTTTTTTCTATTGGACTGAGAAAAAATAAAAAACTGTGATGCGGAGGATCTTCCTATTAAAATTAAGAGCTCATATTTGGTGAGAATTTTTTTAAGGTGTCTAGCAACCTATTTTTCCGCGTCACTTGTAAAAAAAAATAATTGATATTTTTGACCCACCCTAAGCTATATATTAATCGTTTTATAATATCGTCATCGCAGATTGAAAATTATGATATGATTAAAAAATGAAAAAAATATGAATAAACGCACAAAACGTAACCGAAAGATCAAATTTCGAAACGCAAACAGCGAGTTTAGAGGTATACTTTTAAAATTCATTTTTCTACATTATACCTATCCGTTTTAAATTCTGTCAACATACCCCGAAGTACCAACGCAAATAACTAAAAAGCTTTAAACACATGGTTTTTTTTATCGTTTCGCAGATAAAACACAGGTCGTAAAAAATAAAAGAGCTGCATAATTAAAAGTGGATATAATATTACAATTAGTTAACCACAATTCCATGTATATGAAGAGTTGGAACATATTCCACGCTTAGTATAAAGTTTCATATATTATAGCAGTTTTCGCCTGTGAAGAGTGCTGTTTACAAAATGAAATAAAAGATCTTTCTATTTCTCTCCCACACATACATATAATATACTTCGTTCTCGTATCATCGGGAAATGGCAGCAATAAGTTACTTTTAATGGATATGCAACTAAAATGCGCTTCTGAATCTACAGTATATTCGTTTTGAAACGGCGTAAATTAATCCCAGTCCGACCGAAGGTCCGTTTTTACCCGACTGCGAAGCAAAGGAGTGGTAATGTGTTTAACAGTCTATGTATGTATGTATGTATGTATGTATGTTCCTTTGAAGCATGACTATACAGACCAAACGCCAGGGCCGATTTTTATGATTCACACGTCAATCGATTCCCCCTAGTCCGGCGAGTGTCACTAAAGACATGACGTTAGTGAAAATTCAATATGGCGACTACAGGACGCCATATTGTGAAAATGAAAAAAATGAAAGTCAACAAACTATGTCAAGTGGGGTATCGTTGAATAGGTATGTAAAAATCATTTTTAGTTTTCCCTCAACATTTTTCGATTCGATTGACCGTTTAGGATCTATATCGATTTATTTTTAACTAAAAACATTTGAAATAAAAAATTTATTAAAAAACAAAAAACCCGACTGCGTAAAAATCGAACCTAAAAGATGGAAACAAGATCAAATGATAACATGCAGTCGGAGGTATTTCTGTTCAATTTGTTACTGCTATGCCTCCGACTGCGTGTTATCATTTGATCTTGTTTCCATCTTTTAAGTTCGATTTTTACGCAGTCGGGTTTTTTGTTTTTTAATAAATTTTTTATTTGTTTACCCGAAGGCGAAGTCGAACTTCAACTTTTTTCACCTTCGTCTGAAGTCGGAGCTGAACTTCCGGCTTTTTCTCTCCTTCGGCTGAAGTCGATCTTCGGATTTTTTCTGATCTTTGACAGAAGCCGAAGTTAAACTTCAGCTTTTTTCTTACCTTCGGCCGAAGTCGATCATCGGATTTTTTCTGCGTGTTGTGTTTTTTTAAAGACCACCAACAGCTAAGGTTATTTGGGCCTAGCACCAATTCATATTTTCGATTCATTGATTTTTTTTTTTAATAACAAATTGAAAATCCAATTGACACTTTTACCAGCTCCTCGGGCTAGAACCCGGGAACTGGGGACTTGTAATAGAGGAACCATAGCAACGCCATGTAAACAACAGCATTGCTACACCCTCGGCCATCTCTGGTTTTTCTGATCTTTGACAGAAGCCGAAGTTAAACTTCGGCTTTTTTCTCACCTTCGGTCTAAGAAGTCGAACTTACGATTTTTTCGCATCTTTTGCCGAACTTCAGATTTTTTTTCAGTTTACAAATCAACTAAAACAAAACATTTTATAAAACGACTAAAATCCTCCAGCCAGAACGTTAAATAGATAATGACTTTAAAACATTTGACAATCTGGCCGCGCGTTGTTTGTCGTTTTATAAAACGTCCAGCAGTTTTATAAAATGACTATCCAAATTGTAAAATAACGTAAAGTTAATGAAGATTTGACCATCTGGCCGCCTTTTAGAAAATGCCTAGGCGTTTTATAAAAGGCGGGCCAGATGGTCAAATCTTTGTTGACTTTACTAGGCGTTTTATAAAAGGCGGCCAGATGGTCAAATCTTCGTTGACTTTACTAGGCGTTTTATAAAAGGCGGCCAGATGGTATAATCTTCGTTGACTTTACCAGGCGTTTTATAAAAGGCGGCCAGATGTTCAAATCTTCGTTGACTTTACTAGGCGTTTTATAAAAGGCGGCCAGATGGTCAAATCTTCGTTGACTGTACCAGGCGTTTATAAAAAAGGCGGGCAGATGGTCAAATCTTCGTTGACTTTATTAGGCGTTTTATAAAACGACGGATTTTTCAATCTGGCTACGACATATACATAGAATGAAGAAGTAATAAAAACTTGATTGACATAGAGATTTGAATAATATTGATTTTATGTTCAGTACATGTATTTACATAAATTGAAATCACATTTTATTGGTAACGTTTGAAAAAATATTGCAATTGACTTTGAAGATGAAAACTTATTTCTGAAAACGGAATGCGATTTAAATTTATGGAAATCTATTTACCGATCCTAAAACCAACATAATTCAAATCTACATATTGTGACTGTAAAAAAATTCTCTTGCTATTAATAATTAATCAGTCTATTCTTGAAAAAAAGTGTTTAAAAAGTTTTCACTTTTTATTTAAAGTTTTCACCTCTCTACAAAGTATAAAACTAATAAAAGCGTGTTAATAAAATGAAGCCGTTTTCCGCGTCTGTCTGTCTGTATAACCGCTAACTCTTCCCAAACCACGCAACGGATTTTGATGCGCTTTTCACCATCAGTTAGATAATTTTTCACGGAAGGTTTATATATATAGCGAACGAGCGAAGCGAGTGAGTAATGTAATTCCTAAACCACGCAACGGATTTTGATGCTGTTTTCACCATCAGTTAGATAATTTTTCACGGAAGGTTTATATATATAGCGAACGAGCGAAGCTAGTGAGAAATGTAACCCGGGTGCTAGGGTGAAGCCGGACAGGGCCGCTAGTTTAAAAATAAAAATAAGAACCATTATATTTTAAATTTTTCAACACTCTTGTAATCATAAAGAACAATTGCAATATTTTAAAATGTTCCGTCTCACAACATTGAAATAACTTTAGTAGGGGTGTGTGTGTGATATCTACAGACTATACATTTTTATAACACAGACCCCGCGGAGAAGAGGGGATGCATTCCAAACCTTGTTTCTCGTTCCGTATATTGTTTGTTTCATCGAGCAAGCATTTTACCCTTCAAATCGTCGAGGCAGCGGCGCCTTCAAAAACAATAAATTGAAAATATTAATTGGTACTAGGCCCAGATATCTCTATCTGTTGGTGACTTAATAGACCGAGAGCTAGTGACAATTTTTTGGTGTTATTTATTCAAGGCCTTATTTTTGTGAAGATGTTGAGGGAGGCATATTAAAGTGCCCTGAGTAAGGGATTTTGCTAGATAGCGGTATGGGAGGGATGCACGCCCTCAACATGTAACAAAATGAATGGTCACAATTATTGCTTCAAGGCTTCGGTGACCCAATAATGCCATTATAATATTTGCAGATCTATTTATCAGTATTAAAGGGGTGGTAGATCACCCTAAACGTGTCATGTACTCGACGAAATTTATATTATTAGTTCAAGGTTCAAATTTTAATATGTTGTTACGGCGACTGTTTTAAGCATATATTTCAATTTACAGAACAAAATGTCGGTATTAACCCCCTCTCTTAGAGGGAAACTTGCTCGCCTAGGTGTTTATATCGTTCTGCAAGGAGGTTAATACCGACATTTTGTCCTGCAACCAATCAACACGTAGCTGTCAAAATTTAACAGTGTGATTAAAAAAATGTCGTGATTAAAATGTACAATAAACCGGCCAATTAGTATCACGACTTCTCAAAATCGGCGCTCGTACGCACACCCCTAAATTCCGATGGAACAATGTGATTCAGCAAACTTGTGAAAGGGTGAAAACGAAGGTATTTTCAATTCTTTAAAACTAACTCCGCGCCGTTGCATAAAACGCCTTTGAAATAATAAAGTAGCTTGGTGATCGCATCAGTAGTCAGCGCAAAGCGGCAAAGCGAAGCCAGAAACGGTGGATAATATTAAATGAAGCGTAAAATGAATATTTTTCATTCACGTTTCGTTTTTTTTTCATTCAGATACAGTTAAATAAAAAAATACAGACATATGGCAATTTTCCTTGACAATAAAATTCTGAATATCGAGATGCACTGCAATTGCGTCTATCAACTTTAAATTTTTAATTTAAAAGAAAAAAACAATGGAGAAAATCAGTTTCATTTATTTGTATAAATGAAACTGATTAAAAATTTAAAGTTGATAGATAACAATAATTGATTGTTAATCTAATTGTTAAGTAGTAATATTGTTATTATTACTTAACAATTAGATTAACAATCAATTATTGTTATTACTTCCTTTACTGTACAAATTCAGTATTTTAGTGAAATTAACATAAGGGCACGCTAGAGCTGAGATGTTACACATCAATATACAGATTGTATCAAATTAAACCTGCAGTGCATAGAGCATTCTGTGTGTAAGACAGAGATTGATACATAAAGCAATAAGAAAGAATAAGATAAATGATCGCTAATAGGAAGTTACTGTGGTTACTGTAAATAAATAATACCGAACAACCTGATAGCGTCATCGTTGTTTTCTAAATTAAAATAGTCACTACTGAAATTATTGATGAAATGGCAATTTATACTGTTCGGGAAAAAATCCAAATAATTAAATGGTTTTATGGTGGTAATTCAACCGCCGACATAGGTAATAAAATTATTTGTAGCTGCCTTTGAAAATAGACCGTCTCCTTCTGTCACAACAATTGGGTTTTTAAACGAATTTTTTTTTTTTACTTAAATGGAAGGACCACATCAAGTTTTATAGCAAAACTGTTTTTATTTAATTTTTTTGCTTACTAATTAAAAAGTTATATTTAAATAAAAATTAATTTTTAAACTCAGTTCCGATAACGCGCCGAAAGAATCCGAACGCGTGTGACGTCATTATGTTATCTATGGTCTTTGTATCCATGGTTACCAAGTTAAAAATTTATTATTTTTGATAGTATGTGTAATACATATATACAAATACCAACAAATGCAGACACATTTTAACATAACGACGTCACAAACATTCCTGGCGCGTTTTGAAGTCACGTGATATTTTTTAAATTTTTATACATTTTAATTAATTTTTAGTAATTTATCTATAGCTTTAAAAAAATGTTTCTTTTCGATTTTCAATATTATTTATGTTAAATTATTAGAAAAAATTAAAAAATTAATAATTTTTTTTAAGCTTAAATACCTAATTCGCAATGTCATAGCAGAATTTGAATCAAATGGTTGCCTATCTCCGAAATATTATGGTTTAGTTGCTTTAGTTGGTAAACTGGTAAAAGATTTACATTTTTACAGCATAGAAGGAGCGAAAAAACAAAGATGACGCTATTAGGTTGTATAAATATTATTTATTTACAGTAACCACAGTAACTTCCTATTAGCGATTATTTATCTCATTCATCTCATTATCTCATTATCTCATTCATATGACGATCTCTGTCTTACACACAGAACGGCCTATGCACAGCTTTAATTTGATACAATCTGTAGACGCTAATGACCTAAGTTGTCGACACGTCTATAATCTACAATATATAAACACATCAATATAGATAAATATCTGTTGACATAATTATTGACTTAATTCCTTAATTAATTGAAATTATTTGTAGCATCGAATTATAACGATCATGCAATATTATTACGCTTTAAGTATATCTGTGGACACAAGGTCAAATGGGTTACGTTAAATTTTTGGTGATGTTTTCAATATTTTTAAATAAATCTTTTTAACAATATTTTATATAAACACGTTCCAACGCTAATTTTGTATTCTCCAGGACCTTAATAATTAGCAAATAGTTTTTATATCCATTGTATTAGAATTGATTTCCCTATTTTGTTAAAAATAATTAATAAAATTTTCTTGTCTAGGGCGGCACGTTTCAGGGGGGGGGGGTTAGATGAAAGCTAAAAAGAAAAAAATAGGTAAAGAAACTTTTAAGTTAAACGGTTTTATAAATGTACAAAAAGAAAAAAATAATATTTAATTTAGGTCCATAAGTATAAAAGCGTGGGTCGTAAACTCTATGATAATTTATTACAGTCACGACCCACGCTTTTATACTTATGAACCTAAATTAAATATCATTTTTTTCTTTTTAGTACATTTATAAAACTGTTTAACTTAAAAGTTTTTTTACCTATCGGTCGGTCAGCTAGTTACCATAATATTGTATTCACCGGAGCTACACATGTGTGCAAAATTTCAACTCAATCGGATTACGGGAAGTGGGTGGAAATACAAAAGTACCATTTACACCCGGATGAAATCCGGGTCGGTCAGTTAGTTACCATAATATTGTATTGTCACCGGAGTTACACATGTGTGCAAAATTTCAACTCAATCGGATTACGGGAACTAGGTAAAAAATCGGTCGCAAGATTTGAAACAAATAAACATACAAATATACGGAGTCAAGCTAAATAAAACCGTTTAAAAAGAGAAGATTTGTCATATAAAATCTCGGAACCATTGTTTATCGTTCTTGTAATATTTATTCAAAATTATAAAAAATAGTCTGATAACTCACAAGAAGGGCGGCAGCCACATGAGAGCCTAGAGAAGTCAGATATTTAAATCCGCCTCTGTCAATGAGCTAGATGATTAAATCATAATTAATCTCATTTTATCCAAAACATGACATGAACCATTTTGTCTTACGGCACACATTATGTAGAGTACTTAATGTACATGACGATAGCATATAGCACAAGGAGTATGTTGACTGGCGAGAGGCTGTGTGAACCTAGGAGGGTGAAACGGGTAGCTCAACTCGGAGTTCTCCTACTTGACGTTAGCATGGGTTAAGTGCACAAAGTGCTATTATTAGTCCAGTACATTCTCTTCATTTCGAACGGGAAGTTCATAGGCCTCTGTGAAAATATTTATGTGCCGGCATACACATTATAATACCATAATATATACACAGATCAACAATACACTACAGTTAAATATCTCTTAATGGACATCTCTCTTGAACGGATAATTTTCTTACTGAAATTCCTACTTATCGTATAGGATAGTAACTAAATAAACTCTAGACGTTAGGGAGGGCAGTGTAGCCTAGTGGACAGCTTACTTGGTACCAGCCTCTAGACTAGGCTGTCGTGGGTTAGAATCCCACCTGCGCTCATGGATGTTTTGTGATGTTATTTAGTTTTAAGTTATAAGTTGTTATTTAATGTAATTTAAGACGCTAATGATCTAAGTTGTCGACGCGTCTATAATCTACAATAAATAATTAATTCTAGACGCTAGACTAGTCATGGGTTAAGAAGTAGAGATTTGTATAGGACGAGATTTGTATCGTTTCGGTCTCGACATCATATCATTTTGACCATCTCGTATCGTCCTCCTTATCTCATTAATCATATCATCTTCATCTTATTCTGGCCATCATCATCATCTTATTAATGGTCATCTCAATTCGTCATCACCTCATTGATGACCATCTAGTCTCGTTTTTATCACCTTAAGACGTTTTGTTCTCATCTCATTATATGGCCATCTCGTCCCATTGTCATCTGGTTTTGTCCTAATCTCATTGACGGTCATCTATATCTTGTTTTCAACTTCTTAAGGTCATTTCGTCTCGTATTTATCTTATTAATGGCCTTTTCGTCTTCTCTTCATCTCGTTTAATGGCAATCGCGTGTTGTCTTTATTATATAAGGAGCATTTCGTCTCGTTTTCATCTCTTTAAGATTATATCATCTTGTTTTCATCTCATTAAAGATCATCTAGTTTCATTTTCATATCCTAAAGCCAAAGGCAGCAGCTCGTCTTGTCCTCATCTCATTAACGGCCAACTTAACTCCTCTTCATCTCGTTAATGATCATCTTGTCTCGTATTCATTTCATTAATGTCCATCTTGTCTCGCTTTCATCTTCTTTATGCCATCTCAACTCGTCCCATCTCCTACAGGCCATATCGTCTCGTTCTCATTTCATTACCGGCCATCTTATTATGTCTCCCTATCCTTAAGGTCATTTTGTCTCGTCCATATCTCGTTACAGGTCTTCTCGTCTGGTTCTCGCATCTCATTTTTGCCATCTCGTTTCACATTCCCTCTTTAATTAAGACCATATTGGCTCGTCCTCTTCTCATTAAAGGTCTTCTCATCTCGTTTTCATCTGACATCTCCTAAAGTCCATCTCGTCTCGCGTCCTCATATCGACTCCTTATTGGTTTCCTCGTTTCGGTATCGCCTAAGCGATAGCTATCTCGTCTATAGTCACGTTAACATGTTCAATTTCATTCAGAAACAAAGCAGAGATTTTCAACACAAATTTATTAATATAGATAATTGCAGGCATTAAAAAATTATTATTGTAAAACTTTTATCAATAAAGACATTTCTAAATAGTGTTATTAAAATTGTTTAGCCTTTCCACAATGAGATTCTGGATATACGCTACTGTGTAGTAGGCGTATTATTCTAATTTCTATTTAACATTGTTACAATTTTCTAAACAAATTACTAACGTGAACAAATGAATTGATGCTGAAAACAGCACAATAATCATTGTGGACAAGTGTAACATCCTGGCACACAAAAAGCGCAAAACAATTTGAAAAACAACGGAAATGTACTTATTAATGAATATTCAACTGTTTCAAGCATACCTATACGTGTATTGTAACGTGTAAAATAAATAAAATCTGCGCGACACCGGCCTGTCATTGGTCAATAATACAGACAATTGAATAACTCACTTCCGGCGTTTATATTGTTAAAAATTGAAAAAAAAGTAACAAAGAAGTACATTTAACATTCAGTTTGTTATATTGGTTTCTACATGGCAACTTATTTTTTCATTTGTTTTTTTGTTTTTTTTTCAAAATAAACAAAAAATGAAATGAATTTGGTGCATACCTTAGATTTTAGAAGTGATTTTATTTTTTATTATCGATAATTGAACGCCAGTTGCATTTCGGAGGTACAAATTCTTGTTTTTCCAAAAGGTTTACACACCGTGTCCCAGATTTATTTATTTATTTATTTAATGCGGCCAACAAGAAAATCCCAATAACAGGCCACAGAAAAAAATGTATATACACAGGGAAAATAACATTGAGAACATTTACAATTTTGTAATTAAAGGGCTAGTCAACCGTCGCTATGGAAAATTGTTTAAAAAATTAGGTCTTATGGTCCATAGCTTACTACAAAATTGTAAATGTTCTCAATATTATTATTCCCTATTATATGTATACATGAATCTGGGACACGATGTATAGTAGCTACAACGTGGTATGGAATTTTTATTATAAATGCTTGAAATTTATCATGAATTTTCTGGATGAACAGTGAAACTGAAGTTATTTTTAAGAAGAACGATTGCTGAATTATATTAAAGACTAGCTTTTACCAGTGGATTCACTGGCATTAATGTCGTTTTTGATATAAGAACCATGAACCATTATTATAACTCAAACGTAGTCAGATAAAAAGCACTAAGTTTCATCAAAATCGGTCCAGCCGGCCTCGAAGAACGCTGATGCAAACAGACAAAAATTCTTGAAATTCGTTTTACCAAAAAAAACAAGTAAGAAAATGAAATGACTATTTTAAGTTCTTCAAATTTAATAAACGTCACACGCTAAGAAATAATTCGCTCTGGCAGTTAAACTATTTAGTACAAATAGGGACACTTAAGGAAATTTACTAAAGAAGTGAACATTTTTCAACTACAAAATTTCATCAAAACAGTGAATGACGATCACTGTATTAAATAAATTTACTTCATTATTATAACAAATAAGTCGTTCACTGCTCTAGTAAAAATAAAATTTGTCATAAGTTAGAATCTTATAACAACTGGCGTAAAATGAAAATACTGACCGAGTCAAAATGTTTAACTAACTCTGTAGAAATAGAAACACTGAATTAGTGATACTTTCCTACTGGAATAAAAATACATTATTAATTCACACAGTGAATTTTAATCACTGGATTTAGTATTTATTTTAACTGTTCCATTTAATATAACTTACTGTAGCGGATCAGCCTATACTAAAAACTTCTACTGCTGATTCTACAAGCCATTTTTTAGAAATAATTTTATATGAAACATGTATCTAATATCAATTTTTTGTATTTTCAAAAATGTTATGATTAATTATTAATCATGACATTTTTGAAAATACAAAAAATTGATATTACATGTTTCATATAAAATTATTTCTATAAAATGACTTGATAGAATCATCAGTAGAAGTTTTTAATAGGCTAATCCGCTACAGTAAGTTATATTAAATGCCGATGTGCTTTCTTTCTGTACAATTATTGTACAGAAAGAAAGCAAATCGGCTTCTTTACAGTTCTGTAATGCAAGACTGCAGCTGATAAATATAATTCCACATAAAATTTTAATAAAACAACTTTTCCAATTATTTATAAAAATTTTTAATACTAGTTATCAATCATAATAATATAATATAATTTTCAATAAAAACTGAAAATAACAGCAGACAATTGGCAGGGGTTGTAACGTGAGGCTTAACTTTTGCAATGTTTCTTGGCTTGCGGCGATCCTTTTATTCAATGAACTGCTATCCTAAAAAATAAACAAGAAATAGTAAAATATTCTTGCCTCTTGGAAAATAAGACATATTATGTATAATAGCTAATAATTTAATTTACCGTTAAATGAAGCAGGAAACTCTCCTGTACTTCTAATTTGGACCGTCACCAGTTTTTTTTTAATTGATTTTTGTTATACATAGGTTTCGCACGTACTAGTTCCTATAAAAATCCAACGACATTGACAGCATCTACAAAAATAAAATTACATTGGATTTGAAAAAGGAATTATAATTAAGAATTAAATGAAACAATTTTTTTGTCGAAAATGTTTTTTCCAGCTTGCACAATTATAATCAAGTAATGAATTATGCTCATCGTTTGCTTCTAAATTTTTATTTAGCTTTTTTTTATAACTTGTACCATTTTTTTTATCATATTGCTGTAAAAACAGGCCATTCCGAAAATAATGTTAACTCTTTCCCTGGGTATAAGTAATTAAAACCCTTGAGTAACTGAAAAATATAAATTATCGTTGTCTGTCGTTACCTGTTTCCATTTTTTTATTATAAATATATAGTCTACAACTGATACGTAAGAAAAAAACATTTTCGATATTACTTTATTATAGTACCCCTATTACAAGTTGTAAACATAATATTATGCGTACTTACCAAAACAAAACACCTTTATTTATCTCACAGAATATTAATCTGTTAATATTATTAATTTCAATACCCGCTCTATCAGTTTAACACTAACATCGGATTAATAATGTCGGCAGTTGAATGGCGTCTGTAAAATTTATAATTTATATTGCGCAATGTCATGTAAACTAATAAATGATTCCATCGAGAAGCAATTTTTCTCAGTTTCTCTTAAAGCGATTTATATGACACTATCCTTTTCTTCAATCTTTTAATAAAAATAATCGGGTAAGTACAGTTTTACTAGAATAATCAACACTATTCACTAAACCGACGGATCTCCAGTGAATAAATTTAACAAAAGTAATACAATTAGAACGTTTTAACTGGGTTGTTAAACAATGTTTTAATTTTCACTGAAAATACTTAACAAAAACGAAACAAACGAAAAAAATCAACTATTCGAGTTAAAACAAAATCGACTAGCAGAGTATTTCTTGTTTCTCTATCTAACTCAAAGACCAATTCGGTAGTATAGTAATTAAATGTAACTGATCTAGCTAACGACGTCAGTTATTTTTTCTTCACTGTAGGTTTAAATCGTCATTAACTAAGTTGTTAACATTTTATCTAGAGGAGTTAATTTTTCAGCTATTCTAGTTAACATTTTGCAGTTAAAATAATTTCGTTCTGAAAGCGAATGCTTTTCTTAGCGTGCACAAAAGAGTGCAAAAGTGTGGTATTGTATTTTCAAGGACAGATGGAACACCAATCCTACGATTGAATCTGATCCAATAATTGCTTAGGCAATAATCTATTTTTATTCTATATTAGAGTTACCTTTCAGAATAGAATAAATTTATTTTAGGAAGAATTTGGTTCGGATAAAGCAGTAGAAATAATATTCAGAGATGTTCAAATTTGTTTAATAGCCGACGTTTCGAAAAATTTATTTTCTTCTTCAGTGTTTTTAAACTAATGTTCGAATTTGAATATGAGAGTTGTTAATAGTAGACATCTTGTTATAAATTTTTATACAAAAGTAATATCCACACAAAAATATTATTAATAAGTAAAGAATAAATCAGTTAGTATCGGATAAATAATTTTCATTAGTTCCTTGGTGTCCGATACTAACTGATTTATTCTTTACTTATTAATAATATTTTTGTGTGAATATTACTTTTGTATAAAAATTTATAACAAGATATGTCTACTATTAACAACTCTCATATTCAAGTTCGAACATTGGTTCAAAAACCAAAAACGGCTATTAAACAAATTTTAACATCTCTGAATATTATTTCTACAGCCTTTTCCGAACCAAATTCTTCCTAAAATTCACTAGGCTGAACTGTCACATCTATAAAAAATCTATCGCAAAATATTTTTTAGAGTCTAAATAGTCGAGATTGATCAAAATCCGAATTTCGATTTTTTCACGATTACATTACTTTTCTTTCACTGAAGGTGATGAAAAGTAATAAATTTATTGTCCAGTACAGCTTTGAGCAGGATTCGTCATTAAAATTACATTAAATTAATTAATCAAATAAAATTCATTAACTGAGTATAAACAAGCTTTAGTTAGTAGCTACTTTAGCTCTCTTTTAAATTTAGAAAATGGTAGTGTCTTCAGCTCTGCACGAAGACCGTTGTAAAATTTTAAAGCAGAATATTCGAAACTATTGTTAAAAAGACCTTAAGTTAGGTTTAAGAAGTAAAATTGAGTTGATGAATATATCTTCTAATCACTTGTGTGTTTAATAAACAATAGTTGGAAATGAATGAATCCTCACAAGATATCGTTTTATATCTTGTGAGGATTCATTCATTTCCAACTATTGTTTAAAATTGAGTTATTGAAACGTGTTTGAACTATGTAGTCGTAGTGTAAAACAAAAGTCATTTCTAATAGTTTTTACTACAAAACCATGCAAGTTTAATTAAAATCGCATCAGTCGTTTTTGCGCCAACTCCACTAACTGGCAGACAGAACTACATTTTTATTATAGAGGATGTTCTCGGTCCACTTATTTTATTTTTAATGAATGATAGTACAGGTCAAAAGAAAACAATTACATAATTGTACATCGGAAAGGAGAACATCTTTTGAAAATGCCAACCACGCGTGTTGGCGAAACGTCAAGACCCAAAACCTTGAACAAACGACGGCCTAATATCCCAAAAAACTAGTCAATATTTAACGACGGCCGCGAAAGCCTTACACAGTTTAATTACATACTGTTAAAACACCTTACTAAAAGTTGTATGATAATTTTGATAATTCCCCATAAATTAACATCATGTCAACTAATTCAATGTTAGAATATGAATTTAGGTATAATCATTTTTCTCTCTTATCATATGTGTTTTAACACTAATTGTCTTCTTTTGACCAGTACTATCACACATTAAAAATAAAAAAAAGGCTTGGTGTGTGGGTAAAACCACACTGCTAACTTCCTATTGTATGCCCTTAGAAATTAGAGACCAGTCTACCGTAGAGAAACTATTTGCAATACAGGTTAACATTTTAAAACCATTTTACAGTAGTTTTTTTGTTATAAAAAAAACGCCAATTCAAATTTGTTGCAAACCTTATCAGGTGTTCTTTATGCACTTATGCGTCGAATGAAATTGATCCGGAGTCGATATCATTATTTGTTCTCGAGATATGCGAGACGAAAAACATTTTACAACAATTTTACAGTAGTTTTTTTAAAAAACCGCTAATTGAAATTTCCTGCAAACCTAATCAGATATTCATTATTTAATTATGTGTCGAATGAAATTGATCTGGAGTCGATATCGTTATTTGTTCTTGAGATATGATAGCCGAAAAAAGTTCACCAACGTACGAACGAACGAACGAATGTACTTACGTACACACAATCAGACATCTCTCTAAAAACAGTAGATTCGGACTCTAGGGACCTCAAAACGTGCAGATATGTCCAAATTTTTCATTCGCAAAATCGAATCCATTACAACAACTTCCAATGGGAAGTTAATAAGTAGACCGAGAACACTCTGTATATGTATAAAGATGGAAAACTCTTATAGCTCATCGACATCGCATATTGCATGTAAAAATGTATTTCCTTTCAAGCACATCAAGTGGCTGTAAAATACAATATTAATGAGTGAAAAAAGCTAATTCACTCATTAAAAATAATATGGGAAGAAAAAAAAAATAATCTTTTCAAGGTAAGATTATTATTGAAAGATGAGTAAACTGATTTTAATATCAATTTTAATATCAAGGTTTTCAACTGTACAGAAGTGATTTTCTAACAAAGAGACAACGCTGACATCTAGCTGTCCACAAATCATTAATATTTACCTAGATTAGTGAATGATAAATATAATATCAGACAGAAATTCTGCCTTTATTGTTGACTGCTATACCTAGAAGTTGGTTCCATATAAATTTTACTTAAATCGGCTCAGTAGCTCGGCTGATTTTTAATTAAAGTGAGTAACGGCGTGTGATTCCTTAAGGTAAATGCCACTTTTTGACACATCACACAGCGAAAGAAGTCAGTTAAGTAAGTGAATCTATTGGTAAGCGACTAAACTACGTATTGTAAAGCCACTAAAAAGTAAAAAATAAAAAACTTTTTAACAAAAAAAAAACCACTTTCAAAAAACCACCCAAAAGAGGAAAATAATGAAATTTTGAGGTCTGTGCCAAGTTAATAAAATATGAAGTTGGTAAAGAACGATATTAATCAGTAATCACTATACTATACTTTTTAACCGACTTCATATTTTATTAAATTGGCACAGACCTCAAAATTTCATTATTTTCCTCTTTTTGGTGGATTTTTGAAGGAGGTTTTTTTTGTTAAAAAGTTTTTTATTATTTTTATTATTCTACTTTTACGTAGTCGGGTTTTAGTATTTTACTTTATTCTTTTATTGTCTTCAAAGATAATCTGAACGACGATTGCTTTAAAACAAATGATATGAAAGAAAAACAATTTAATTAGCCTAAATTAAATATAAACACTAAACAAACTCTTCTCAAACGTTTATTATGTAACTCAATTAAAAACAATTAATTAAAGATAATCAATAATATACCATGCCGCTTTGTTATTATTATTAAAAGCTACGGCCCACGTTTAAATTGCTTTGCTACTCAATTTCGTCATTATACAGGCTGCAACAGAATGATATAACAATTTGAAAATGATACTATCATGCTAGGTTGCAGAAAGGGTTGTCAAAAAATCTGATTTGACAATGGCCTTAGATTGTGATCATATAAGTATAGTTTTTATACATGCAGGAGCAGTCTAATATGTCGTTGTGAAACTCTCTGTCATGTAGAACATTAGATTGTGCCCACACAAAAACAAATGATTGATTTACATACAGAAAAAGATCGCTTTTCATGCTAAATCTTGATCAAAATGCGTAGAAAAATGTTATTTCGAAATGGAAATTGTACAAAAAACTATGTTAAATACAGTGCGTTTGATTTGAACTCATATTGACTTTACATATTAAATTTCTTATTTGAATTACATTGACTTCATATTGTAAGTTATAGACCGAGAGCTAGTGACAATTTTTTGGTGTTATTTATTCAAGGCCTTATTTTTGTGAAGATGTTGAGGGAGGCATATTAAAGTGCCCTGAGTAAGGGATTTTGCTAGATAGCGGTATGGGAGGAATGCAGACCGTCCCCAACATGTAACAAAAAAAATAGCCACACTTATTATTGCTTCAAGGCTGAAATTGTTTGTATAGCTTGTCAGTGACCCAATAATGCCATTATAATATTTGCAGATCAAATGGTCAGTATTAAAGGGGTGGCAGATCACTCTAAACGTGTCATGTACCCGACGAAATTTGTCGGTATTAACCCCCTTGCAGAAAGATATCAACACCTAGGCGAGCAAGTTTCCCTCTAAAATAGGGGGTTAGTACCGACATTTTGTTCTGCAAATTGAAATATATGCTTAAAACAGTCGCCGTAACAACATATTAAAATTTGAACCTTGAACTAATAATATAAATTTCGTCGAGGTACATGACACGTTTAGGGTGATCTGCCACCCCTTTAATACTGACCAATCGATCTGCAAATACTATAATGGCATTATTGGGTCACCGACAAGCTATACAAACAATTTCAGCCTTGAAGCAATAATAATTGTGACCATTTTTACTTCCCACCTCTACTATGGTAGGGAAGTAATGGATTCAGTCCGAAAACAATATTTCGAGATTTTAACAGATTTTCACGTTTTGAGACCCTAGCAATCGTTTAAAATCATTTTCCGACTGATGCCTGTATGTGTGTGTGTGTGTGTGTGTGTGTGTATGTGTGTGTGTATGTGGTCAATTTTTCGCCTTCGATATCTTAAGAACGGAACAACATACGGGCATGCCGATTGTTCTATTGTGTTTATCAGCCTTTAACTTAGATCTGATTAGATTTTGAGTCAAATCGGTTCAGTGGATCCTGATATATTCAAAAAAACGACCTCAATGTCACGTATTAACATAGGTAAAAAAAAATATAAATGAATTATAGATGTTATAATATGAAAAAAATGTAAATATTTTTTTTCTCTAAAATGTATAGTTTTCGAGAAAAAAAATATTTTACTAAAAAAAATAAAAATTGTACGTAAATCAAGGTAACCATGATTTTTGCTATATTAAGTTAGCCATCAGTAAATCACCAAACAAAAAAGAGGGCCATGCTTTCTTCAAAGAATAAAAATTAAATTGTGTTTTAAAGACCACCAACAGCTAAGGTTAATTGGGCCTAGTCAAAGAATAAAAAAAAAGAGTGTTTATTTTTTGCAAATATTTACTAGGTGGGAAGTATAGGACTGGTCATCAGTCGAATTTTTTTTGTTACATCTTGGGGGCGGTCTGCATCCCCCCATACCGCTATCTAGTAAAATCCCTTACTCAGGGCACTTTAATATGCCTCCCTCAATATCTTCACGAAGGCCTTGAATAAATAACACCAAAAAATTGTAACTAGCTCTCGGTCTACTATATCAAATAGAGGGCTAACTCTGAAGTCTATCTAAAACCACGGCAAAAATAACGTTTTCACGGTTTTTATGAGCTAAGCCTACTGTTTGATATAACTTGAATTCAATTAATTAACATGTAAAGTATATGTTGGTTGAAATCAAATACCCTGTATATATGAATATAGTTTAAAAAAAATATTGTTTCAATAGATCTATTATTTTTCGAGCAGAGTCGATTTAAAATTCTATAATGCTTTTCTTATTGAGAAATATATGTGGTCACAATCTCAGGTCATTGTCAAATCAGATTTTCTGACAATACTTTCTGCAACCGAGCATCAGTATCGAACTAGCGCTTTCTTTTTGAAGTGAAAACTTCTTTAGGCGCGTTGAGCGATTTTTGGTAGGGGAAAATCTTATGTGTTCGCGTCACCGACATGCAATGGTCTAGAATGTCTCTGTCACAACTGAGCCCGCGCGCATATACAATAAAAACGGCACGTCATTCAGTTGTACCGATGGCGACGATAGCAGCGTCTGTGCGTCGTATGCATAACGTCCCCGGTTCGAAACCCACTGGCACCGTGAAGTTTTTGTGTTTTTTTTGTTCTAAATTCTACATGATAATTATTTATATATTCTTTCTTTGACATTAATAATTATAATTTTTAAAATGAAAACTTCTTTAGGCGCGTTGAATAAACCATATAAAAATGTATATAATTGTTGCTCGGAGTGAAAATAGATGTGAAAACCAGACTAATGTTAATAATTTTTCACTTCTGTCGGCAGTCCCCATAACTGCCTATTTTTTTTTTTATTTATATAATATTAACATACGCTACTTATATGCAATAATTCTTTGTTAGCTTGTTTGTGGTACCATAGTCAATAGAATAGGTAGGTACCTATAGCCTTCTATTCCCAATTTCAGGTAAAGACTTAATAATCAATAAACTGATTTCTGAACGTCTTCTATTTATTACAATTTATAACAATACATTATTTTAAATATAATTAGAACATTCAAAACAGTGTATATTAGTTATTAAATACTCGACACTATTTCAGGATAGACTATAAGTGCGATGTTTAGAATTATGGACAAATATGTAGGGATACTTAAAATGTTATTTCATTTACATAAAATATAATTTAATAATTAGAGCAACGTTTTAAAAATAATCTAAATGCATAAAAATAATAATTAGACTTCAAAAGTACCGTTGAACCGGCTTTATAATTGTTATATTGTTATTTTTCCGTTTAGATATTAATCTCCTTGCTAAACAACAATTTTAATTTTTTCAGATAACATTTTCGCAAATATTTGTAGGTAAGTTCAACAAGTTTTAACGACCTTAAAATAACTGTAATTTGTTTTTTGCCATACCCTTTAAAATACAAGCGACTAGGCCCTGCAGTCAGGGTCCATTCTGATTAGTCGAATACCCTATATATCTTGATGTAGTTTGACACACACAGATAAGTAGGTACACCTAAACGAACGTAACAACTAACTAGTGAACTCTGTATACTAATATGGATAGTTGATAGCGATTAAAAAATGGGTTTTCTATGTGGACAATGTTCAAACACATATTCTTCAAGACAGGCATTAATGTTCTCTAAAAAGTTTTTTTTTACAAATATTTATTTTGTTCATTTTAGTATTTCAAAATTTTACCTCCTTTTGACACCCGTAGGGGTTGAATTTCGAAAAATCCTTTCTTAGTGAGTGCTTACGTCAGAAAAGGAACCAACTGTCCAAACTTCAAGTTTCTAGCTTCAGCGATTTGGCCTGGGCATTGATTAGTCAAAAAAAAACCCTACATCCCCGTTTGAACCCCTTAGAGGTTGAATTTATTTCTAAA
This sequence comes from Mongoloraphidia duomilia, assembly GCA_039654895.1. Classification (NCBI taxonomy): domain Eukaryota; kingdom Metazoa; phylum Arthropoda; class Insecta; order Raphidioptera; family Raphidiidae; genus Mongoloraphidia; species Mongoloraphidia duomilia. Next base: position 9,731,059 of record CM077520.1, on the reverse strand, counting down.
AACGATTTATCATGTATTGTCATCGAGAATACATATGTGTACAAAATTTCAATTCGATCGGATACGTGGAAATCGTTCAAAATTGACTTGCAAGATTTGACCTAAACAAACACACAAACAAACAAATACACAAACTAACATACATTGCAAGTTAAGACGTGCCCACACCCAACCCCCCCGCGTCGTCGCCCCGTGGCACATCCCGGAGAGCAACGGGGCGACGACGCGGGTGTGGGGGGGGGCACGCTGACCCGTACTTTTCCTGGAAAAAAAAGTCGGTAACTCTATCCACACTGCACATATGATATTTAATTTATTTATTTTATTGTAGATTATAGACGCGTCGACAACTTAGGTCATTAGCGTCTTTTAATTACATCAAATCAAATAACTTAAAACTAAATGACATCACAAAACATCCACATGAACGGAGGTGGGATTCGAACCCACGACAGTGTGATATGATGAAAAAAAAAAAAAATTGAGTATTTGTAGAAACTTACTCAAATCAGTATGTTGCATGATTGTATGTAACATTGTTGATAGTGTCAGACAACAAAAGGTCTGGTAACACAATAGTGTACAGCTACTGCTTCGCACTGTGCCCCGGAACGTTTACACCAGTCTTTAAACATACTCTTCAGAGTATGCAGATCGTAGATAGTTTTCAGTTACATTAAACTATAAACACGACAATTATCTGACGATGTTAATAAGGTACTGAGTACTGACGTCACTATACACTTAAATTCACAAGTATCAATTATTAAATTCATCGATGGGAAATACAAAACAATACAACTAATTAAAATCTGCACTTTGTAATTAATTATGATGTTTCACTGTAATTTAAAAAATATAATTATATTAATTTCTATTTTAACTACTCTATTTAATTTAGTGTTGCCATCTAGACAAGACAAGACAAGACTTCACTTAAGTCTTGTCTTGAAATATCAAGACTTCAGTACGTCTAAATCTAGATAAACAAACTCTTGTCTTGTCTAATATCAAGACTCTAGATTATTTTCAAGAGTCTAGATTAGTAGTAGTAGGTATTAGGTAAAGTAAACCTTTACATACTACTACTTAGTTTATCTAGACTCTTGAAAATTGTCTAGAGTTTTGGCAAGAGTCTTGATCTAGATAAAGCAAGTCTTGTCTTGTCTTGTGTTGAAAATTCCTAGACAAGACTTTTGTAAGTGTTGTCTTGAAAATCTAGACAAGACAAGACAAGAGTCTAGAAAGTCTAGATCTAGACGGCAACACTAATTTAATTGATTTTCTTTTGAGTAATTTAAAATTCGTTTAAAATGATCTCTCAGGGGAACATTGGAATGTAAGTAGTTGTTCTCGCAATTGCATTCCAATATTCTTTGGTGATTGGCGTTCCCAGGAGACCGAGCTCATACCAGTCGGTTTGTGTATGCCGGCTGGCAAATTCTAATACACAAATGGATTATTAATTGTTGTGCTGAAGACGCTAATGACCTGAGTAGTCGACGCGTCTATAATCTACAATAATAATAATAACTGTTTAAAATGAATTGAATGATTTATAACGCAATAGCGGCTTGCCAGGAAAAAAAGCCCAACCCTGGGAATTGATACGCCCAAATTGATTTGTTGAAAATATGTACACTTTTATTTTTTAGAGTTCCGTACCTCCGAACGAAACACAATTACTGAGTCTACAATGTCTGTCCGTCCGTCTGTCACAAGTCGCTATACTAACTCACAAACGGTAAGAGGTAGCCAGTTGAAATTTTCACACCCGTATTGCAGGTCGTGCGCACATACAGATTTAGCACACGCGTTGCACACTATACTTTATTAAATATATTGCATGGTTTTAGATTTGTATTGAATTAATGTCAAAACCATAGATTCACTGACAGCAGTACCTAAATCTCATATTAAAACATTGGCCTTGATACAATATTTATTAGCATAAAAACAATATTACATTATAGCATCGAAAAGGGTACATGATAATTCATTAAGTAACGGATTTTTCAAGTGTTTTTCATTATAGCATCGAAAAGCGTTTCATAATGGATCATGACGTCACTAGTCGATAAACAGCCATTGAAGATGCGCTTATACAGACACGAAAAACACTAAAAGGGTGCATGTGTTTTATTTTCAAAATGTCAAAATTATTAAATTTTATTTATTGTAGACTTTAGACACTAATTGGCATCTAACGTCAATAATGTCTAATTACATCAAATAAAATAAAACGACAACAAAACATTCATGAGCGCGGAGAGCATTTCAGACGCTAATGACTTCTGTTGTCGAGCGTCTATAATCCACAATTCATACACGCGGAGAGCATTTTTCAATTTCGACTCCCCTCCCTCATAATAAGCATTGTATTTGTTACTCAAAACCCACCCCTGGCCAGATTTTACTCAAGATGTTAACAGATCAGAGAATCAGATGCAAAACAAAGATTTGTTGATGCCAAAAAATTATATCAATCTCAAACAATGTGTTCCGCAGGTAATATATTAAGTATCTTATTCTTATACCAGGTGAAATTCGAACTCACGACAGTTTGATCTGAAGGTCAGAACGCTAACCGTTATAGACCGAGAGCTAGTGACAATTTTTTGATGTTATTTATTCAAGGCCTTATTTTTGTGAAGATGTTGAGGGAGGCATATTAAAGTGCCCTGAGTAAGGGATTTTGCTAGATAGCGGTATGGGAGGGATGCAGACCGCCCCCAACATGTAACAAAAAAAAAAATGGTCACAATTATTATTACTTCAAGGCTGAAATTGTTTGTATAGTTTTTAGGTGACCCAATAATGCCATTATAATATCTTCAGATCGATTGGTCAGTATTAAAGGGGTGGCAGATCACCCTAAACGTGTCATGTACCCGACGAAATTTATATTATTAGTTCATGGTTCAAATTTTAATATGTTGTTACGGCGAACATTTTGTTTTGCAAATTGAAATATACTCTTAAAACAGTCAGCGTAACAACATATTAAAATTTGAACCTTGAAATAATAATATAAATTTCGTCGGGTACATGACACGTTTAGGGTGACCTTCCACCCCGTTAATACTGACCAATCGATCTGCAAATGTTATAATGGCATTATTGGGTCACCGACAAGTTATACTAACAATTTCAGCCTTGAAGCAATAATAATTGTGACAATTTTTTTGTTACATGTTGGGGGCGGTCTGCATCCCTCCCATACCGCTATCTTGCAAAATTCCTTACTCAGGGCACTTTAATATGCCTCCCTCAACATCTTCACAAAAATAAGGCCTTGAATAAATAACACCAAAAAATTGTCACTAGCACTCGGCCTATAACCCTGGCCTGCTCGGATGAACATAACGTCGCTGATTTTCGATAAGTACTGATTTGGTCGGCTTCGATTGGACGTAGACGTGACGCTCGACATGCGTAACCGAACGGAAAAAACGAGACTATTAACCCAAGCAGGCCCTCCAAAATTATTCAAAACTTAAAAAGCAGAAAACGTCTATAAAAATCGTAAGTGAGAAACATCTTAAAATACAATTATACATAAAATGGCCGAAACGCGATATTGCTGTTCGTGAAGTATGAACGCGAGAGAACGGCAATGAGTTTTAAAAGACAAAATAATAATAAATTACCTTACACCGTACTTGCATTACGCTAATTCATTCTATTCACTGTAGAATCTAGTTCAGTTCGCATGTTATTTTTGCCCGACGCATCGAGCTAATAACTTACAAACAGGGAATTTAACTTAATTGGCGAAACTGCAGTATTTTTACAAGCTTTTATTACTTCCCACCTCTACTATGGTAGGGAAGTAATGGATTTAGTCCGAAAAAAATATTTAGAGATTTTAACAGATCTTCACGTTTTGAGACCCTAGCAATCGTTTAAGATCATTTTCTGACTGATGTCTGTATGTGTGTGTGTGTGTGTGTGTGTGTGTGTATGTGGTCAATTTTTCGCCTTCGATATCGTAAAAACGGAACAACATACGGCCATGCCGATTGTTCTATTGTGATTATCAGTCTTTAACTTAGATCTGATTAGATTTTGAGTCAAATCGGTTCAGTGAATCCTGAGATATTAAAAAAAACGTTCTCAATATCGCGTATTAACATAGGTAAAAAAAAATATAAATGAATTCTAGATGTTATAATATGAAAAAAATGTAAATATTTTTCTCTCTAAAATGTATAGTTTTCGAGAAAAAAAATATTTTACTAAAAAAAGAAATTTGTACGTAAATGAAGGTAACCATGATTTTTGCTATATTACTAGCCATCAGTAAATCACCAAACAAAAAAGAGGGCCATGCTTTTTTTCAAAGAATAAAAAAAGAGTGTTTATTTTTTGCAAATATTTACTAGGTGGGAAGTATAGGACTGGTCATCAGTCGAATTTTTTAACTTGCAATGTATGTTAGTTTGTGTGTTTGTTTAGGTCAAATCTTGCAAGTCAATTTTGAACGACTTCCACGATTTCCATCGATTTGAAATTTTGTACACATATGTATTCCCGATGACAATACATGAATAAATCACTTTTAGAAATAAATTCAACCCCTAAGGGGTTCAAACGGGAATGTAGGTTTTTTTGACTAATCATCGTCCAGGCCAAATTGCTGAAGCTACAAACTTGAAATTTGGACAGTATAGGATCCTTTTCTGACGTAAGCATCCACTAAGAAATTATTTTTCGAAATTCAGCCCCTACGGGTGTCAAAGGGGGGTAAAATTTTGAAAGACTAAAATGAACAAAATAAATATTAGTAAAAAAAACTTTTTAGAGACAAGCTTTTTTTTAAATGCACTAAAAAGGAAAAAATAATTTTTAATAATTTAGGTTCATAATAATTTATAAAAGCGTGGGTCGTGACTAATAAACTATCATAGAGTTCACGACCCACGCTTTTATAATTATGAACCTAAATTATTAAAAATTATTTTTTCCTTTTTAGTGCATTTAAATAAAAGCTTGTGTTTGTTATGTGCCTATCAACATTGTGATTTCCTCCCGTGTTATTCTCTTCTCACAGCGAATGGAGTACACACTTGTTAAGCGTATTGTTTTATTTAAATTGCCTGTACGTTGAGATGTATTTGTTACACATTTCCATATAAATTATCGTAACAATTTACCGATGTTTTTGTCGTGAATAGAAATGCTAACTTGAAAAATTGCCATTCATTAATATGTAAACAGAATGCTTCTATATAGTGGAAACTAGGCTCATTTCACTTTAGTATTGTTTTATTATTTAAATTATCGCACTACATAACTTTCATTGATAAAAAACAATTAACTAGTTGACTCTTAATTGATATACAACTTCTAATAATTAGATTAAGTTGAAGAAAATAAAGTGTTTCAACACTAGATCTCGATTCGATTATGATGCACATTAATAGACAGTATGCTGGGCCAGGGGTTCTCAAACTGTGCGTCGCGACGCCCCAAAGTGATGTCTCCCAAAAGAACTACACGAAACAAAAATACTCACAGAAATAGAATAGCTGCACCAACACTATATGAGTATATAGATATAAATATAAATAAAATCGTCTGTAATGTTAATTAAATATGAGTAGATGGACAGTGTATGGGATATCTAGACTGAATAAGCAATTTTCAGAATTTTTGTCTGTACTTTTTTTCTCTGGATTAACTCAAAAGTACTGAACCAGTTTTGATTGGACTTTCGCTATAGTATCTGTTATACAGGGTGTTTCATAATATATGCGCAGGACTTCAGGATGTGATAGCTCGTCCAAAAATATGAAAAAAAGTTTCTATAAATTTACCCTCTAAAATGCACCATTTTAGAGATACAGGGTGTTGAAATTGAAAAAAATTTCGTTTTTTGCGAATATCCCCGAAACCGTTTATCGTACAGAAAACAGCTTTTGTAAGCATTTTCTACTCATAATAAGCTATGATTTGTGCGGAATTTTTTTTTTAAGTCATAATTGGTGAAGGTTTTGAAGGGGTAGTGGGTGTTTTTCTCCCCAACTTCTACGTTACTGGAAAAAGTACGGTTTTGAAACGCCCATTTGAACCACCAATGTTTTATACACAAAAAAGGTACTCTTGGTCATAAGCTGTTTTCGAGAAAAAACAACTTTTATGTAGAAAAACATGGTCAATTTTTTTAAATAAAATTTTTTTCTTACTAATTAAACAAAATTTATTTAAACGTTAGAACAAGTGACAAAACCAAACGTTAAATTATGACTTTAAAAAAAAATTTTCCCCACAAAACATAGCTTATTATGAGTAGAAAATGCTTCTGTACGATAAACGGTTCCGAAGATATTCGCAAAAAACGAAATTTTTTTTTCAATTTCAACACCCTGTATCTCTAAAATGGTGCATTTTAGAGGGTAAATTAATAGAAACTTTTTTATTTTTGGACGAGCTATCACATCCTGAAGTCCTGCGCATATATTATGAAACACCCTGTATATTGGAATAAAAGAGGTTAATATAGCATCGTGCTTATACTCAAGGGGGCTAAGCAGTAGCCAAAAAACCGACGTTAACGCGAGCGAAGCTAAAGACTAGTAAATAAATAAATTGGTTCAGATGAAGTAAAAAACAAATGAATACTGAAGCAGCTGCTTAAATCCATAATATGAGATACATTTTATATTCGCGTTTTAAATTATTCGTTCGATAAATGATAAAATAATATTTTTCTTTGGAGTTTTAATATTTTTTAAATTTATAAAAAATCAATGAAATAAATGCGAACTAAATTTTCTTTTGTACTTTCGAACTAAAAAAAGTTGCGAAAAACAAAATGGTCAATAGAAAACACGTTTTCAATTAATAATTTATTATCTCTTTGTATTTTGTGAACACAATAACGTAGAATTAAAACATTCCGACAGATTCATAGTCATAATTGGATATGCCAATATAATATGTGTACAAGTACAGTAAGATTTCGATAATCCATTTGTTTAAAATGTTTACATCAGGCCCGGATTTACCATGCAGGCAGAGTAGGCAGTTGCCTAGGGCGGCAAATTTTGACGGAAACTTTGAAAACTTGTTACATTCGTGGGAATTGAATTTCCCGCCTATTTCGTTGGCACGCGTACCAACATTATAAGTGAACAATGCCCGAATCGAGAAAAGCATCGATTTATGCAAGTCTCGATATTGGCCTAATATCGAATATTCGATACGTTTCTGTATCGAAAATCATCTTATTTTCTCCCCTACAGTATATTGTGATACACATAACCTCCTCTGTCATTATTACTAAACCACTGACTAAACATTGGTGAACGATTATTAACGTTATTAGTGTATTTGCCATAATATGGCACATACACTATTGGCGTCGGTCGGATGGCGGGACCTAGGGGTCGGACCAAAATTTCTCGACGTTTCATAGCCTCCTGAACAATTTGGCACCATTTTTGGAAATGTTTACATATATATGTATGTATATATTTATATATATATATATATTTTATATATATATATATATATTTTATATATATATATTTATATATATATATATTTTATATATATGTGTGTACACGATAACTCTCGACAGACTTAATCGATTGAAACGAAATTTGGTACACACATTGGAACCCATCACCGCAAGAAGCCTATTTAAAATAGGCCCGATCGGACCATTTTCAGGGTTGTATTTAGGGGTTCCAAAAAGTTTTTGGGCCCAAAAATACCGAAAAATTTGTCAGAATCGTTTCAAAATTGAAATTTAACTCTTTAGTAAAGATTAAAACGTGCTGCTAAAATTTTAATAAAATCGGCCCGACAGGACCGGACTTTCAAATTTTATGAAAACACTGGTTTGTTGATACGGATTTACTTATGAAAGGGTGTATTTAATGTGGTACAGAGGTTGCATTGATAATAATATTGAAATTAAGAAAAAAATATTATTTTAAGGGATGTATTAAGGGGTTAAATTTTTTATTTTGTCCAAAAACAAACTTAAGTTCACGTATTAAAGCCACAAGGCCTGTATTTGCAAATACACTATATTGTCGGCAGGGTTTGGCACTGCGACCCGAGTTTTTTTGTTAATTTATTGTTAACAGACTGTTAACAATAAATTAACAATAATTTATTCCACCATTGAAGAAGTTTCGAGGGGGGTGGGGGGGCAGCAATTTTCGCAACTGCCTAGGGGCGGCAAATTTCTAAATCCGGGCCTGGTTTACATTAATGTGGCATGGGTACGATAATAATGCCGGTATATTTTTTTTGAAGTGAAAATTTCCTTAGGCGCGTTAGGCACTCTTTGCCTGGGTACTGAAATAAAGTGAAGCGTTCGCAACCCGACGGTAAGAATTCGCTGAATCGGGTTATATCATAAAAACGGCAAGCTATACAGTTGTATCAATAGCTCAGTTAGCAGCGTATGCATAGGGACGTCGGTTCGAAACCTGGTGGCATAGTAGAATTTTTGTAGTATTTTTTTTTTAAATTCTACATGATATTTATTTGTATATTTTTTAATTTTTGTTATATTCTTTTTTTGACAATAATTATAATTTTTTTGAAGGTGCAATTAATGAAAAATACAATTTTAGTACTTTAGTAATAAATTATTTTTAGTTCATAAATGCGCTATAATAGATGACACCAAAAATTAGAAAATCTGAAGTTTTCACTTCTGTCGTGTGGTCATAAGCACGTACCCATTTTTTTCGCATTAGCGAATGTTTGGTTGTTTGTACTGCCATTACTCGAAAACAGCTGTCCCAATTTTGATGAAATTTTGTAAAGTAAAAGACTAGGGATCCAACCAAACTAATGGGATATTAGAGGGAACGCAATGGATCTTCTAGGTCGCAGTGTCTTCTTCCTTAACCAGTTAACTCTAACATCACGGATTGTTTGTAAAAATGTTTAAGTGTTTTTCTTTAAATATTTTTAAAGTGTCTGTATATGTTCGGTATATTATGTCTTTTGTAAATGGGCGGGTGCACTGTAAGAAATGAGAAGGCCGATTACATAGATTATCGATGGTCCATTTGTAGCCAGCGATTAATCTGGTAATAGGCACACAAAGAGACAATGGCGTCGCAAACAGGTATCGCCTGCACATCGCGTAGATTCCATAAAAACACACTGCACATGCGTGGCTACTAATTTTACATTAATTTGTTTTGTATTCATCCATTTTATATATGTAACTATACATTTTATTTTGTAATTTTTACACACTTTATTGGAATATTACACAGATTATGTAATTTTAATTTACTTTATGTAAAAATCACAAATTTGTTTAACTTTACAGTAAACAAGTTTTTATGAAGTTTTCTGTGTAAAAATAAATAATAATGTAAAATCACTTAGAAAACCGAGCGAATTCTACCTTAACTTTCAAAGTATTTTTACATCCATTTTTTACAGTGTGGAAGAACAAACATTATGTTTGAATCCCGCATCTTTTGTTTCGTAAAAGGAACAATAAACATATATTTATTTCAATTATTTGCGAGAAAATTACTTACAGTATCTTATTTAGTTAACAATTAGATTAACAATCAATATTGTTATTACTTCCTATACTGTACAAATTCACTATTTTAGATAACTTGCTCGACGCGATATTGGGTGTTCCGGGTTCGATTCCCGGAGGTGCATTTAAATTTTTCTTATGTAGCCTTTCTACAATAATTAATAAGGGCATGTTATGGCGATTAATATCGTCTGATGTCCTTATGTTAATTTCACTAAAATAGTGAATTTGTACAGTATAGGAAGTAATAACAATATTGATTGTTAATCTAATTGTTAACTATATATTTATTTATTTAAAAGGAGATGCTTCTGGCAAAAGTTACTGTTTAAATTGATTATCAAGCCCGTACTGTATGAAAATTATAAAATAATAAATAACACATGAAGGTTTTCAACTCATATTGTTTACAAAACATGTGCGAAATTAAAGTGCCAGGGTCAGTCATAACGTGACTCATTCATTGATTAAAAACTACCTTTATAAAACTACACTACAGCTTAGCTGGAGGTTTTCCTATAAGGAATACTTTATTTCATCCGGTTTCTGAAGGTAATGTTACCCACTGTTATCTATCATACTTCCATTTTTACTTCCTTACACATAAACGACATAAAAGCTTATATTTTTTATTTAAGGCCACCAGAGTTATTTATAGACCTGGCACCAATTAAAATTCTCAATTTATTATTTTTTACCAGTTCTGAACCTGGAAACGAACGCTTATTAAACCTATTCAATACATACAGTAAAATGTACATAAGGTTTTATGGTACCTACGTCAAAAATTATTACATATTAAAATTTACCACTAATTTGATTTTTCACTTCGAAAGTTAAAACCCTAAATATAGAATTTTTAAAACATTTTACATAACCAAACTAAATTTTCGTCAAGCGTACTGGTTTCTGTGTAGTGTTTATATTAAAAAAGTAAAAAATAAAAAACTTTTTAACAAAAAAAAATCTTCTTCAAAAAGGCACTAAAAAGAGGAAAATAATGAAACTTTGAGGTCTGTGCCAATTAAAATATGAAATTGGTTAAAAAGAAGATATTAATCACTATACTATACTTTTTAACCGACTTCATATTTTAATTGGCACAGACCTCAACATTTCATTATTTTCCTCTTTTTAGTGCCTTTTGGAAGGAGGTTTTTTTTTTGTTAAAAAGTTAATCAGCCGAACTACTGAACCGATTTTGATGAAATTTCTATGGGACCAATCTGAAAGTGTATCCTTTCAAATAAAAAAAAAAATTTTAAATTCGGTTCATAAACGACGAAGTTATCCGCGAACATACATACAACATAAAATATAAAAAATATGTACGGTAGAACTGAGAAACCTCCTTATTTTGAAGTCGGTTAAAAATTAATAGCAAGGTTAAAGTGACTCCACATCCTTGTAACTATTCATCTACAGAAACCGACCATTCAATAATGTCTGCCTCACCTGTCTGATTCGAATTTAATCTGATATTTGTGCATTCTGATTTAATGACCAAATAGTTCAAAACAGTGAGTCATATAGGATGTAATGTTAAAACTTTTCGATTTGTGTAATTAGTATATCTAAAAATATATCTATTTTTAGATATAATACTAATATAGATATAGCAAAATTATTTAATAATGAGAAATGCTCTGACGTAATAATAAAGGTCACTAATAAGAAATAAACGGACAAGTGCGTGTCGAGCCATGCAAAGAGTAAAGGGTTCCGTACTATGTAAGTTATGCTAAACCTACAATTTTGATAAAATAAATAAAATGAAAACACATTCATAATCTACTCAAAAGAACCTTTTCAACGATAGCCCACAAGAATAGGTACAAACAAAAAAAATGTTTTGCCCCTGTTTACTAAAACCTATAATTTTAATAAAATAAATAAAATAAAAACACATTTATAATCTACTCAAAAGGCCCTTTTTAACGATACCCCACAAGAATAGGTCCAAAAAAAAATGTTTTTTGCCCCCTGTTTGCAGTAAAAGCGCTTTCTTTTTTCTGTTTTTAGTATTTGTTGATTAGCTAGAAGATATGAGTGATACTTGACGTGAATTACAGCTTTATTGGTAATGGAGTCGTTAAGATGTACCTGGTAACTATAAATAGATCTAAAAATTGCAACTTTGACGGTCTATAAAACCTACAATTTTGATAAAATAAATAAAATAAAAACACATTCATAATCTACTCAAAAGGCCGTTTTCAACGATACCCCACAAGAATAGGTACAAAAAATATTTTTTGACCCCCGTTTGCATGTAGCTAGGGGAAGGGGCATTAAGGGGCAATGCCCTACCTTAAAACATCCAGTACCCTACTTTAAGGAATTATAAATAAGCCACAGACTGTTACGACAGAATGACAGACTTGATCTATCTGACATTTGGAAAAATAAGATTAAATTCGTTGGATCTAAATGAAGTTCTTCGGAAATTTGATAACAATGCAAGTTCTGTATTTTTTTTTTTTTTTTTGATTGAATTGTAATTCATCTTTTTTTTGCTTTTGTAATATCACCAGATGAGGTGGGCAATCCAATTAATAAATTGTATAAGTCTTTTGCTTCAGCCCTACTTTAAACTTTCAGTGCCCTATAATCTTGAATTCAGCTCTAGTTACGGCCCTGATGGGCGCCCTTAAATAAACCTTCTTGCAGATCATTTGTCATTCTCTCCGTCTTTGGGCCACAACAATACATATTATGTTTGAATTCCGAATCCTTATCTCATTTCGTCTAGAAGTTAGATGCCTGTGACAGACAGACAGAAGGGCATCGTCGGCACAACAATATGGTCCTGGTACGGAACCCTTTAAATGATAAAAATTGGACATAAGCGATGTTACTATGTGACTTTAGATATGCAGTATGCACACACAAAAAGTAAATACAATGTAACTAAAAAAGACAATACAAATTAAAATGAAGATGTTAGAAAGACCGTGACCGAAGTGTTTTAAGAATGAACACAGCTGGTTGGATTCTTTAATAAGATCCGACCCAATGGCAGTTGCTACTTCCGGTCCACCATTGTGTTAAAGCAGAGGAACTCGGTATTTTTATGATCTTTATATTAGATATATTTATATATTATATATTTATATATGTAGGACGTAGGTATTATATTTGCTTACACGCTTGTATAGCACAAATTAAAATTCTCGAGTGTTCGTGGAGATCACTCAGTATCCGTTTTTTTACGCTATTCATAATGCGTTCGAAAAGTTTTCAAATCCTGCGGGCACATAAGGATTGTAAAATACATGTCTTCAATCTTCATACAATATCAAATCCTATACTTGATAAAATTGTTGATAGTATGTTATTAGTCCAGTCACGAGAGGAAGTCCACCTTGCGTTTTGTGCAGCAATTGATTTTATTTTTTTGTGTCCTCAAGCATGTTTAGGAGATGTCAAATCCAAATTTGCGACCTCTAAAACAGGGCGGGGAAGTTTTGGTGGGCTAAAAACCACGATTTTTTTGCACTTTTTCGGTTTTTTGCTTATAACATGGAAACGGCCGGTCCTATCGAAAAAATGGTCCTATTCAAAATTAAAGGGCACGAAATGTACTTCAAAACGCACTAGTCAAATATGTTTCTGTTACCATTTTTACCGGCTCTGCAGAACTTAGAAAATCACCAAAATTTACCAAAATGAAAAAAAGGCATTTTTTCAAGTTTTTAACTACTGAAAAACTCGAATAGCCTATAACCTTCCTTAAACGGGCTATCTAACAAAACATTTTTTTTTAAATCGCGCTGGTAGTTCCTGAGATTAGCGCGTTTAAACAAAAAAAAATAAACGGGGGTGTAAAATTTTTTGTTACTACAAAAAATCTTACACCCACGTTTTACCCCCTTTGGGGTTAAATTTAAAAAAAACTTGTATATCCTATAACCTTCCTCAATAAACGGACTATCTAACAAAAAAAAATTTTTTTAATCGGACTTTTAGTTCCTGATGAGATTAGCGCGTTCAAACAAAAAAAGAGTTTATTTTTTTTTTGTTTGAACGCGCTAATCTCAGGAAATACCTGTCCGATTTGAAAAATTTTTTTTTTGTTAGATAGCCCGTTTATTAAGGAAGGTTATAGGCTATTCGATTTTTTTTCAAATTTAATCCCAAAGGGGGTAAAACGTGGATGTAGGATTTTTTGTCATTATAATAAATCCTACACTCCCGTTTTCACCCTTTGGGATTGAATTTTTAAAAAACTCGTACAGGGTCTCATTGATTACTACTTTGCTTCTTTTACAGACAGGAAGTTTCTAAAATTAGCGCCTTCAAACAAAAAAGAGTTTATTTTTTATTTTGTTTTTCTAAGTTCTGTAGAGTCAGTAAAAATGGAAATAAAAACATATTTGACTAGTGCGTTTTGAAGTAAATTTTGTGCCCTTTAATTTTGAATAGAACCATTTTTTCGATAGGACCAGCCGTTTTTATGTTATAAGCAAAAAACCGAAAAAAGTGCAAAAAAATCGTGGTTTTTAGCCCACCAAAACTCCCCCGCCCTGTTTCAGAGGTCGCAAACTTGGATTTGACATCTCCTAAATATGCTTGACGACACAAAAAAATAAAATTATTTGCTGCACAAAACGCAAGGTGGACCCCCCGTTTTAATCTCTCGTGACTGGACTATATTTTGCCCTATCTAGCTTCTCACAGTTTAGAGTGAAAGCAGGAAGAACACATTTTTCACATCAATGACGCCATTTTGATAATTTTCGCTATAATTATTTTTGGTAAGTTTGACCCAGAGACCAGGGTATCCTTGCTATAAAATTGAGAGAGAACGAGTTCTGTCAAACAATCGGCGTTTTTGTCTATACGTGCCGCTATAATACGAGTATGTAACGAATAGGGCAGTACTGAGTACAAGTACTTGAAAAAAGTACTTTAAGTAAATTTTTTTGTACTTAGTTCTCCAGGTACTTTTAAAAATCTTACTCGGTACTTGTCTTGTAATGGACTGTTAAATGTACTTGGTACTTGAACCTTGTTTTCAAGTACATTTTTACACGAATGACCCATTCAATTCACCCCTATTAATTTCAGTTAAAAAGACTTTAATTTTAGGCTTTTATACTTTTAGTTGTTACTTGTTAGTCACGACGAAAATTTGGCTAATCAGAGCCAAAACGATATGATTAAAACTAATTATTCTTTAAATATTTACAGTCATGATTAAACATTTTCGTCATTAAATTTCAATCATTAGTTAGTTTGAATTTTGTCCCACACTGCTAGGTACTAATTTAGGTCGGGTATATTACGTAGAATGTACTTGTAAAATCCAGTACTTAGCACATGTACTTAGAGTAACTAAAATTGTACTTAGGTAATTAGTACTTCGTGTTTACAGGACGAAAATGAAAAATACTTGGTACTTAGTACTCCAAGTACATTTTCGCTGTACTTGGCTCAGCTCTAACAAATAGGTACCTACGTCCTAGACTAGCAGAAAATCCCTCGAAGTAAACCGGAAAAAAACGATGTGAGTACTCTTTCGGGAGCTGCATTGATTCGAACTCGTAATATTTACTGGGAAGGTATTTTAAACGAAGTACTGTCTCTTTCAATTGCAACGAAAAATAAACATGCTTCCGATGAAGTAGGGGTAAGCAAGCTAAATAGAAATGGTTGTACATCAAAGCCAAAATGCACAAATAACATATTTTACTTGGTTTTCGCGTCGGCTGTATAAAGTTGAAGATATTTTGTTTATCATCAACAAACTTCTGCAATAATTTTCCCCACTTAGCTCGCCCTTTTAAACAAGTTGCAAGCTCGTAAATTCTAACCTATATTATAATAAAGTATTCCCTCGTTATTCGAGAAGGTTGCATTCCGACAATTTACGGCGAAGAAAACATAAATTAAAAGAGGAAAAAAGATTTAGGTTTTTTGATAATATTTTAGTTTTCTAGTTCAACCACGGTCTACGACATTTACATTTTCTTTTGAAATTGCAAGGAATTTCTGTCTTGTTACTTCAAAATTTTATTTCTGAGAAAATTGGTCTTTTTGTGTATCTACTTCCAATTTTTCCTAAAATTAAATTTTTATTTTGTACTTTTTTATGTAACTAATTTGAGCTCAAACACGAAATTTGTAGCTGTAATAGTGGCCGAGATTTTTACACAAACTGTGATGAGGGCTGAAGATCTTGAAACGACTGAACCGATTTCCATCAAAGATGGTTATGAAGTATCTCATAAATACCGGGTTTCAATAAAAAAAAGGGTGTGGATCTTGGGACCCCCGACAGATGTGAAACATCAAAGAAAACGTTATTGTACTCGGTGGTATTCTCTATGTAGTAGTATATATTTTTTCAAATGCAGCAACTAACTGTTATGCTGACGTAATCCTATATACTGCACTGTAACACCGCGTGTGTTACAGTGCACGCCTGAGCCAAGAGAGAGAGAGAGAGTGCCGCAGTGGTGGGGAGAATAGCAGCGAAGGAGCGGACCAAACATTTCATTGCATATTTCCCCTCACGCGGCTGTTCACAGCCCGACATAAGATGTTTCACATCAAAAACATATTGAAATAGGTTCATCCGTTTTGGAGCTACAATGCCACAGGCAGACAGAGAGATCGATAGCAGACAAAGACTTCGAACTTATAACACCCCTCTTTTTTTGCATCGGTGGTTAAAAAGTAGTGGTGAATACAATAAATATCCAACTATTTTTTAAAAGAACAGCAGACACGTAAAATAAGAAAATAACAAGAGAAATATATCTAACTATAAAAACTTTAAAATTTCTCTCTTCAGTGAAAACTAGAAGAAAAATAATAGAAAAAATATACTTTTGTAGATAAAAAACAATTTCAACTTTCTCATAAGTAAGTACATAAATCAAATACTGTATTTCATGCACACTGCATTCAAATGCACTAAAATTAGACTGTAAATTTATTGACCTTATTTTTACACAATAAAACAAAAAAATATAACGCCTCTCAAATATATTACCTACCCATTTTATCTAACATGCTACCAGAAAAACTTCAACCTTTTTTATAATTCAATTTAAATATAACAAATTTTAATACAGAAAAGGCAGACAAAATATTTTCTTGGTTTTGAGTTGACACTAAATTTTTTCATTTACTTTGAGACAAGGTTCCTGGTATATAACATTAAATGGCATTACTTTCGTTTTGAAATAGATTCAACATTGGCTTATTAAATACAGGGTGTCTCAAATCGATCGCCTACGGTCAGTACAGTGAAATAAAAAAAAATCTAAGCAGAAATGTTCTTTGACATTTTTTTAATCCAATGTACCGTTAAGTAGATTATAGACACTTAACATCTGAGGTCATCACACTGTAAAAAATGGATGTAAAAATACTTTGAGGTATAATTCGCTTCGATTTTCTAAGTGATTTTACATTATTATTTATTTTTACACAGAAAACTTCATAAAAACTTGGACTTTTACTGTAAAGTTAAACAAATTTGTGATTTTTACATAAGGTAAATTAAAATTACATAATTTGTGTAAAATTCCAATAAAGTGTGTAAAAATTAGAAAATAAAATGTATAGTTACATATATAAAATGGATGAATACAAAACAAATTAATGTAAAATTAGTAACCACGCATGCGCAATGTGTTTTTATGGAATCTATGCGATGTGCAGGCGATACCTGTTTGCGACACCATTGTCTCTTTGTGTGACTATTACCAGATTAATCGCTGGCTATAAATGGACCATCGATAATCTATGTAATCGGCCTTCTCATTTTTTACAGTGCAGCGTAATGAGATATTAATTAATTAATTATCACCAATAAGTTGAACGGAATACAGAAGAATATAAATTAATAAACCACGGTTATTATTTTCAGCACTTTTAGAATTGCGAATGTAAAAGGTACACCTCCCTATGAAATTTCGTCAAAATCGGATGTAATTTTTTTTTAAACCATCAACAATGGCTTCAGAAGCATAGCCTCATGTGCCAGCACTAATAAAATTCCAAAATAACCATTATCATTATAACAAACAGACGGACATGACGAAATACTAGGGTTCCTAGTAGTTACGGAACCCTAAAAATGATAGTTTCGTGACGTTCCGTATATCAGAAATCATTTTATAAAATTGAAATTTAATAAAAAAAGAGCAGGCGTAACATTATAATTAACCAATGGAGTACCAATATTATTTATTTTATTTAGTGGTGTCAAAAAGTTAAAGTTGTGCCCGGGATTGATGTGGCTGTCAGATCCGGGAACAAGAATGCTTTTTCGTTACATAATTATAACTTTTACAGATTGGACGTTGAGAAAGTTTCAAAGTTATAACGTTTGCTCCAGAGAATTTATTCGTTTCGATCAATCAAACTTTGAAAAATTCGGTTTCAATACTCAAAAGTGACATTGTCAAAAAATAGCTTATGAATTGAATGTCAATAATTTTTGCAACACTTGCATCAAAAGTACAATTTTAGATGGCTGTGTACCGTTTGAAAAGTGATTCTTTATGGAAGTTTCTACATCATTCGAACGGTAGTTTTTAAAGTAAATTTTAACGCACTTCGTTCTATAAAGTAATACTGTTTTGTTTTACTTTATAACACACGTGCGTAATAAAGTACTTTATAGATTACTTTTGCTATAATGTCACATAAAATATTTATCCAAATTGTGTTTCATTTGCTTAAAATTGAACTTTTAAAGCAGTTGTTGCAAAAATATTGTATGTAATGCGTGTCTAAAGTGACGAATCTGACAGTCGCGATGTTACAATACTCTTAAGGTTATGTTGCATTTAAACCAGAACGAGTGTGTGTTTACCGCGCGAGCAAAAGTATTTCCTTTCATTTTTTAATAACAAAATTAAAACACATATTTTAAGTAATTTTCGTTTGAAGGAATTAAAAGACATCATTTACATCAGTAATTTTCAGTTAATGCAAGTCTTATTCTTTTGAGCTTTTTATACAGACGATAATGACGTACTCCAAAAAAGGCAAGCATCTCTACTAGATGGTATACTTAATGAGACTATACAGTTAAATGAACGCGTGACCTATATTCAGTCCCAACAAAAACTGGCAGAAGGATGGAAATTATGGAACTACACTACGACATGAGCAAAGCTGCAAGTAAGCTATTGCAGATTATACAAATATTATTAGTGTATTTGCCATATGGCACATACACTATTGGCGTCGGTCGGATGGCGGGACCTAGGGGTCGGACCAAAATTTCTCGACGTTTCATAGCCTCCTGAACAATTTGGCACCATTTTTGGAAATTATATATATATATGTGTGTGTGTGTGTGTGTTCGCGGCATAACTCTCGAAAGACTTAATTGATTTGAACGAAATTTGGTACGCACGTTGGAATCCATCACCGCACGGAACCTATTGAAAATGGGCCAAATCGGACTATTTTAAGGGTTGTCTTTAGGGGTTGAAAAAAGTTTTTGGGCCCGAAAAGACCGAAAAAAATTTCAGAATTATTTCAAAATTGAAATTTAACCTTTTAGTAAAGATCAAAATGTGCTGCTAAAATTTTAATAAAATCTGCCCGACAGGACCGGACTTACAAATTGTATGAAAACACTAGTTTGCGGATAGTGATTTACTTACTGAAGGGTATATTTAATTTGGTACAGAGGTTGCATTGATAATAATATTGAAATTAAGAAAAAAAATATTAATTTAAGGGATGTATTAAGGGGTTACATTTTTTATTTTGTCCAAAAATAAACCTAAGTTCACGTATTAAAGCCACAAAGCCTGTATTAGCAAATACACTATATTGTCGGCAGGGTTTTGGCACTGCGACCCGAGTTTTCTATGTTTATTATTGGAGATTTCCATATTCTCGTATCTATAAAGTTCTATACAGACTGTTTAAAAATGACAACCTTCGGGAGGTGATTCCTTAGTTGACTTGAAGAAAAAAAGTTCCTATGAACGAGAGTTCGAAAACGCCTTGTTACTGAGTTGCAGCCCTTAGAAAATTTTGATTTTTCATGCGTGCCGTACCTCTTACAATGAGGTAGGTGATAGACATGTGTTTTTATTTCGATAACAATTTTATTACATTTTCCTTAACAATAATAAGGTGTGTTCTTTGAAAAAATTGTTGAGCAAAATGTAATCAAACTGGCATGAAAATAAAAACACATAATGCTTAATCAATTTTAGAGAAATTTCTACAAACAACCTCATTGCGGAGGTAAGGGGGCGTCCATAAATTACGTGAGGCATTTTTGAGAATTTTTTGACCCCCCCGCCCCCCTGGTGAGATTTCGTAAGATTTTTCTTAACAGTCTTAACAGTCCTGTTTGTTATATAATTTTTATATTATAGATTATGTTGTAATACTTATGCGGTCAACACAACCTTTTATAGTTAACTATAATATTTTTTTCAGTTTAGTATCTGCTTTTGATTGGATTTAACGAGTGCAATCTTAACAAATAAATTAAATGATTACTTTTATAAAAGCAGAAAACTATTTTTTAACAATGTAAGCGTGTGCAAAGTGCAATCCATTGTTAGTTAGAAATAGGTTTTAAATTAATGTGGATTCTGCGTTTTATTTAATCTTACCTAAACTATAGAAAACTGTATTTTTCTGCCTAAATTAAAGTGTGTGGTAAACCATAATTATGTAACACCTACGAGGTCAAAACTAACTTTTAATTATTGATAATAATTTTAATACTGTGGAATTTATAATTATTGTGATTGTGTAACTATTTTATTCAATAAAATAAATACCGTGTTTTGTAAACCAGAAATCTATATTTTTAACCGACTTCAAAAAAACAGAGGTTATCGAATTGTGTTTTAAAGACCACCAACAGCTAAGGTTATTTGGACTTAGCACCAATTCATATTTTCAATTCATTATTTTTTTTAATAATAAATTGAAAATCCAATTGACACTTTTACCAGTTCTCAGGCTAGAACCCGGGAACTGAGGACTTGTAATAGAGGAACCATAACAACGCCATGTAAACAACAGTATTTCTACACGCTCGGCTATTCTCAAGCCCAAGAGGTTATCAATTCGACATATTTCCTAAACGGTGAAAGATGGATTTGGTTAAATAAGAGAAAATGTGCAGAATCTCCAGTACTGCTACCCTGTGCAAAACTTTCCATATTTTGCTTGACTTGCGACAGACAGTTAAAAAACTAGACTTTCCCATTTTCGTTTTTTTTGTTTATAACTCGTTTATTAAGTTAGGAAAAAAATATTTTCACTTTACTAAGGCACTTTTTTATGAAGATTCCAAATCTCTGCACATTTTCTTTCATTTAACCAAATCTCTATCTCTTACTGTTTAGGAAATTCCCAACATATTTCACGTATCTTGGACACTGTGTAAAAGAATATATATTTTTTATGTTTGTTCAGCCATAACTTCTCAAGGGGTTGACCGATTTGAATAATTTCATCGCCGTTGAGTTCAGAATGATTTCGGAGTAGTCCCATATAATTTTTATTCAAATCGCTTCAGTACTTTCTTTGTTTTTCTAGTAGACTTAATATTTCAGAATTATAGTTTTCTTTGAAACACCTAGTTTGAAGTTTATTTTAAGAGAACGGGATACAAGGAAAAATAATTATTTGCTGAATTATTTAAGTGTCAACGTTTTGATATTAATATTGTTTCTTTTTCATACCAATTAAGTATGAAAATTGAAGGAAAACCTTCGTGGCTCAGGATTAAAAAAAGCAATACTGGTGTTTAATTGATTTGCATTTATTTACTAACGTTTCGGCAACTCTTCGTGCCATCTTCAGAATGCTGTGTGATAAAATATAGAAGAGTTGCCGAAACGTTAGTAAATATATGCAAATAATTTAAACATCTGCAATATTGCTTTTATTAATCCTGAGATTTTCCTTCAATTTTCATATCGATTCTAAGGTTCGCTTTCTACTCTAAAAACCTTAATAGGGAACCATTAAAGTCCTGAAGAAGACACAAATAGTGTTAGAACATTGGCCAATAAAGAATTTAACAAATCAACCATTGCTATTCTTTTGCCTCTCTTAAAGTAAAATATCTGGATGACCGAGCTTTGCTCGGATGAGTTCAAAAAAAATAGTACTTAAAGTTCCCATTTCATCAAAATCGTTAGTCGTTTTTAAGAAAAAAAATTACATACCTATAAGTAGATAATATTATTATACGTCAGTATACGTCATACTACATAACGTATGTACCTACATATTTTCAAATAATTACTGATTATTTTAATAAGTTAAAGATTGACTGTCAGAGTAATTTGACATAAATGATGAAAATAGTTTGTTTTTTCCAAAGCCTACACACCATACGACACTGTTTTATAACGTTAAAAAAACTGTTTTTTAAAATGATAAAATCGATGAGAAAACGAATTTTTCTAGGGATGAGACCTAGCTAGATCGATTTTTTGCCCCCCCCCCCCCCCGAAACCCCTTTTCGGTAAATTTGATCAAAATCGTAGAGCCGTTTTCGAGAAAATATTTATATAGGTACATATATACAAGATTTGTTTGTTTAATAATATAGGGATTAATATTTGTGCGATGGGCGAAAAAAAAATAGATTTCTGGTTTAAAAACTGTAAAGTGTGTGCCAATTCTACTTCACATACGAATAAATAGACCAATTAATTTACCTACTCTACAGAAATCTGGAGGTATGTACATTTATGATTATCCAAAAAAAATTGTAAATTATAATAGATCCTCGACAGGTCATTAGCGTAATCCAAAACAACAAATATTTATAATTTGTTCACATAACACAAATAACAAAAATTACACAAGATATTTATTTTACAGTTGACACACTAAAACACGCCACCTTTTGACTTTTTCACTGTATTTTTATAGACGAATTCACTGTTTTTTTTTATAAAAAAGATTAATTCACTTAAAGCACAATTGACAATAATCATATGATAAATACGTCTTTAAGTAACATTGTTTTAAAAAACAACGCGAACAAAATATTATGTTTCGTCGATAGAATGTCACTTGATAGACTGGCTGAACAACATCGCTTACTTGCGCTGTGTGTTCTGAACTGCGAGGTGAGTGAGGTACAACTGACGTGAAAAAACGTTCCACTCTCACTTTAAATTATTCTTATCAAAACTATCACAGTACACAGTATCGCCGGATTTGTACATTTCTTCACAGTATTGTGTGTTTTAAAAACCACCAACAGCTAAGGTTATTTGGGCTTAGCACCAATTCATATTTTCAATTCATTATTTTTTAATAATAAATTGAAAATCCAATTGACACTTTTACCAGCTCTCGGGCTAGAACCCGGGAACTTGTAATAGACGAACCATAGCAATGCCATGTAAACAACACCATTGCTACACGATCTCAAAATTTTATTATTTTCCTCTTTTTAGTGGCTTCTTTTGAAGGATGTTTTTTTTTTGTTAAAAAGTTTTTATTTTCGTAGGTCAGTAGCGGCGACAGAGCTTTCTGTTAGGGTCGGCCAGTGTTGGACATGGCGATCTGAATGTGGGTCAATAATATTTATTCTCCAAATTTCAGTACTCGTTAAAATTTTAACCCAGGTTATTTGCTATAGAATTTACAAGAAAAATTGTTGAAATTTCGAGGGTTAAAAAAGTTTATTTAAAAGATAACCTAAATATATTTGTATTATATTTGTCCTTTAATGCTAACTGTGCCAATGAGGCCGAGGAAAAAATAAGTTCAGATTTATATGAAATCTCGGAATGGTCGAATACTCATGCCTTGATGTTAAACCCATCTAAATCTAACATAATGACTGTTGGAAGCCGGAATCAGTTAGCTAAAGTGACCCCCTTAACTGTAACGCTATCTGGTCATCAAATTGATTCTGTTGATTTTTGTAAGAATCTAGGATTATATATGGACAGAAACCTAACCTTTTATGAGCACGTAAATAACTTATTAAAAATTTCTTTTGGTAAACTGAGATCCCTCTACCGATTCAAGTATATTTTGTCACCGGAAATTAAATTGCGCCTAGTGGAATCGCTCATACTATCGGCTTTTAATTATTGCGATGTTGTGTACGGACCATGTATAAATCAGGCAACTTCTCAATTAATCCAGAAATTTCAAAATACATGCCTCAGATATGTATACAATATAAATAGACGAGAGCATATTTCACCTTACCGAAAACTTCATAATATATTAAATATGTCACTAAGAAGGAACTTACATATCGCATGCTTTGTACACAATTTAATCACAACAGGTCAGCCAGATTATCTAAGATGAAGAATAAAATATTTAGCAGAACATCATCAAAAGGATACCAGATCTCAAAAGTAAACGTTATTGATAGAGTCACACGAAACAAATTTTTATGAAAAATCGTTGACGTATGTTTCTGCTTCCATATATAATAGCATTCCTCAAGAATTCAAAGAGCTAAAAAAAGCGGCGTTTCGAAAGAAAGTTAAAGGCTATCTTTTGGAAAGCACTTAATATTCTTTTTTATATATCTGCACTGTAGAAATATTTTAACTATATATTGTATCTTTATCTTACATGTACTTTTAAATGTATTTTTTTTAAATTGTAGAATTTTAATGGTTGAGTGGAAGAGCAGCCGTAGCTGAACTCCGCCTGTAATAAAGAGTCTTTATTATTATTATTATTATAAATATTGGGGAATATACCAGGGTGGGCCAAGACAGTTTAAGGTGGGCCATGGCCCACCCGGCCTACTCTCTGGCGCCGCCTCTGTCGTAGGTATAAGAAATTTTCTTTGTTGAATGGAATATTTCTAATACAAATATTTTTCAATTGCTTTATTTACATACAAATAGTTTGTAATAGTCACGTTTACAAATAAAAATAGTACTTAGGCATTTCTGTATGATTCACAGACGACATTTCAACAACAGTAAAAGTTTGGAAAGTCATAATACCAGGTAAAATAACACTGTAACTAATTTTTTCTCCGTCGACTGCATGACTTAAGTAGGTACTGCCTTAAAATTAAAATTGGCGCTTCTGAAATGCTGTAAGTTTTGTTTTAAACTTAATTTTATGACTGACTAGCGGCCCCGCCCGGCTTCGCCCGGGTGCTAAGAAAGCCCGGGTGCAATACACTATTCAATCGCTTCGCTCGTTCGCTTGAATATTATAATTACATTTCTCACTAGCTTCGCTCGTTCGCTATATATATAAACCTTCCGTGAAAAATTATCTAACTGATGGTGAAAACCGCATCAAAATCCCTTGAATAGTTTAGGAATTACATTACTCACTCGCTTCGCTCGTACGCTATATATATAAACCTTCCGGGAAAAATTATCTAACTGATGGTAAAAACCGCATCAAAATTCGTTGCGTGGTTTCGGAATTACATTACTCACTCGCTTCGCTCGTTCGCTATATATATAAACCTTCCGTGAAAAATTATCTAACTGATGGTGCAAACCGCATCAAAATCCGTTGCGTGGTTTAGGAGGAGTTAGCGCTTGGACAGACAGATAGACGCGGAAAGCGGCTTCATTTTATACTATGTAGAGCGAAGAGCTTGCCAGCGTTGTCTGAACTAATTCATATTTCCAGTGACTTAATCGTAGTTAATCGTGTCACGGTTGAGTGATTAAAAGCTCATTCTGCCGCGAAAGTGGAAAGGTTCGGGTTTGAGTCCCGACTTTGACATTGGTTGATTAAAAATGATTTTCCAAATTAAGCAAGAAAAAATTTGGCTGCTTATTTCCCTATACAATAATTCAGCCGTATAAAAACTATATTAAAATATTTTTAATAATTAATCAATTACGCATTCAGGGCTTGAGAATGGACGAGCGTGTAGCAATGCTGTTGTTTACATGGCGTTGCTATGGTTCCTCTATTACAAGTCCCCAGTTCCCGGGTTCTAGTCCGAGAGCTGGTAAAAGTGTCAATTGGATTTTCAATTTATTATTAAAAAAAAATAATGAATTGAAAATATGAATTGGTGCTAGGCCCAAACAACCTTAGTTCTTGGTGGTCTTTAAAACACAATTCAATTCAGACTTAGGCATTCAATTGATACTTTCACCAATTCTTAAATTAGAACGGCATCCCCATGAATTATTTTCAAGCACAGTGCGTTTTAATTGGTGCAAATAAAATAAATAAAAAAAAAGTACGTTTAAATGTAAAAATATTGTGTCAGATTTTTTTTGTCTGCGATCAAAAATGGCTTGACAACATATTGGTCCCATCTCAAAAAATGTATATTTTACAAAATTTATTAAATTCGAACTTGGTTTGAACATAAAATATGATTTAAATTTTATTAATGTTAAATAAAAAGTATTAAACTTATAACTAAGTTTTTATCTGTGAAAATATTTTTATTAAAATATACACCACATCCAAAACAATTAGAAAATGTGTTTGAATAGCGCTTCAGTAGCGTCAACTTTTAACTGCGGAGCGTAGAGTGGCCACGTTTCGCGATACCTGATGCAACACAAGACTATTGGTTACTGGAGCCGTATTCCAGTGTTTCTCAGCAAGCGGTCCGCGGGTTTATGATTAAAAAAAACGTAGCGTTTCCGGCAAGACAGGGTTACATGCATCTCAAATACGAATATTTATACTTAGCGGATCCCGTCCGTTCAGCCACGTATCAATACTTGTATTTGAAACGTATGTAAAATGTTTGTCTTGCCGGAAACGCTACGTTCACGCGCCGTGTCTGAGCGGATAATATAAATCGAGCTTTTTACATTTTCTCGTAAAAATTAACGCACAACTCGATATTTCTATCTGCCGAGAGAGGGCTGCCGAGAGAGGGCTGCCGAGAGAGGGCTGGCGCATTCGGTTAAACTCGACGGCCGACGCTTTGCCTATGTTTAGACTGTCTTTCTAAATCTTTCTGTCTTTTTATTTCCGCGAACTTCTTCTACTCAACAAAGTTAACATTTCTAGTGACTGTAGTTGAGTGTTTATGCGAGTTTGTGCGGATTTTTAACCACAATCTCCATAGAATGGGCGCTGCCGACAACGCCCTGTGTAGCAGATGCAACGAAGCAGAAGAAACTGCTGTACATATTCTCTGTAAGTGTGAAGCCATCGTACAGACAAGATACAAACACTTTGGATCACCCTTGATGCTTCCAAAGGACTTCAAAGACGTCAGTTTAATGATTCTTGACTTTATATTATATAGCCTAGGAATCCTAAAAAACTGATAAGAAACTAGGGGGGAACACTATAGATCTTTTAGGTCGCGGTGGCTTCCTTCGGGCCTCTAACTTTTAAATCTTTAATCTTAACCACAATCTCGGAAATTCTTTTGGGGACTGCTGGAGCGCATAATATTAAAAGACATACACCATACCGCCTATTCCGACGTTGCGGTCGGAACGACTGAGTGAGTACTCTCTCTTACGGAGCATAAAAAATATAATATATGTATAAAATATAATGTAAGTAAAACCAGAAGAACTGCCACTGAGGCGGTGTCTTTACCGCACAGGTCACTGAAGCTTGCGTTTACATAACCGAAGAACTCCCACTAGGTAACTCTTTGAGAGGCACGTAATCAAGAGACGAATCTTCTTCGATACGGTCGCTTTCTACTGAATGTTATCGTTTTTCATAAATAATTCAATTTTTAAGGGTTTTTGAATATACTGCAGGGTCATAAATATTGCGATACGAGTTTGATTGGCTGCCATTTTGGTTCTAAGTTCTTTTTTTTTTTTTTTATTATTTAGCAAACAACAAAAACATAACATATGTGCTTCAACCTTAGGGCTATTAGCACTACTAAAAAATACGTAAGATAAGTACATAAATACATAAGGTAAGTACATAAACACATAAGGTAAGTACATAAATATGACATGGTATTACATAGCGATAAGTACGGTAAGTATCAATTATAATTTTTTTAATATCTGTGATGATTCCAAAAATTTTAATAATTTGTCTGTATTTTTCTAAGTTCTTATTTAACATTTGTAAAGAGTGATCGTTGACAATTTATTATGGAACATTTTGCGCCTCAAAAATTAAATGACAACATTCTGGAAAAAAAATAGTTTTGAGATATCCTTAAGAAAACTCTTTTTAAATGGTACACCACATGGCCGAATACAAAGATATTTTTTGGAGATGTCAAGCTTTGACTATCCATATTTACGGGAAAATATTTTTTTAGGTTCTGACTGTTGGAATATAGGTATGTGGGTTAGTAAACTTTATAACAATGCTAAATTTAAGCTCGATACTTTTATTTAATCCAGAGAAATTCAACTGTGATAGACATACGGACGAACGAATATTCAAGTGATCCCCTACCCAACTCCTTATTTTTACAAGCTTTTATTTAACTTGCAATGTATGTTAGTTAGTTTGTCTGTTTGTTTAGGTCAAATCTTGCAAATCAATTTTTTACGACTTCTTCGTATCCGATCGATTTGAAATTTTGTACACATATGTATTCCCGATGACAATACATGAATAATCGTTTTTAGAAATAAATTCAACCCCTAAGGGGCTCAAACGGGGATGTAGGGTTTTTTGACTAATCAACGCCCAGGCCAAATCGCTGAAGCTGGAAATTTGAAATTTGGACAGTTGATTCCTTTTCTGACGTAAGCATCCACTAAGAAAGTATTTTTCGAAATTCAACCCCTACGGGTGTCAAAGGGGGGTAAAATTTTGAAAGACTAAAATTAACAAAATAAAATATTAATAAAATAAACTTTTTAGAGACAAGCTTTTATTTAAATGCACTAAAAAGGAAAAAATAATTTTTAATAATTTAGGTTCATAATTAATAAAAGCGTGGTTCGTGACTAATAAACTATCATAGAGTTCACGACCCACGTTTTTATTAATTATGAACCTAAATTATTAAAAATTATTTTTTACTTCCCACCTCTACTATGGTATAGGGAAGTAATGGATTTAGTCCGAAAAAAATATTTCGAGATTTTAACAGATTTTCACGTTTTGAGACCCTAGCAATCGTTTAAGATCATTTTCTGACTGATGTCTGTATGTGTGGGTGTGTGTATGTGGTCAATTTTTCGCCTTCGATATCTTAAAAATGGAACAACATACGGCCATGCCGATTGTTCTATTGTGTTTATCAGTCTTTAACTTAGATCTGATTAGATTTTGAGTCAAATCGGTTCGGTGGATTCTGAGATATTAAAAAAAACGTTCTCAATGTCTCGTATTAACATAGGTAAAAAAAAATATAAATGAATTCTAGATGTTATAATATGAAAAAAAATGTAAATATTTTTTTTCTCTAAAATGTACAGTTTTCGAGAAAAAAAAATATTTTACTAAAAAAAAAAATTGTACGTAAATCAAGGTACCTAACCATGATTTTTGCTATATTAAGCTAGCCATCAGTAGATCACTAAACAAAAAAAAGGGCCATGCTTTATTTCAAAGAATAAAAAAAGAGTTTATTTTTTGCAAATATTTACTAGGTGGGAAGTATAGGACTGGTTATCAGTCGAATTTTTTCTTTTTAGTGCGCATTTAAATAAAAGCTTGTCTCTAAAAAGTTTTTTTTACTAATATTTTATTATTATTATACAGAGCCCTTGATGACTCGGTACATAGCCGGATTTTTGAAATATTTTATTCATAAACAAATCTCGTTTTTCACAATATAACTTAGCTCAATACATAATAATATTATAAAATAATAATAATATGACAAGGAATGTTATACACAGGAATAATAAGAAAATATAAGAAATGTCTTCTATTGACAAAGCACTGGTTTGACGTTTGTTCCAATTAAATTATCTTTTTTTGATGTGGAAAATGGCGCAGACATCAAAAAAAAATATATATATACTAGGAAGCGCAAACAAAAATGTCCAAAGGAGATAACGAATTCCGTTTGCTTTTTTTTAGTAAAAAGAAAAATATATTAAAAATGCGAAACTCAGCTCATCTGAATTATAACCAAAGCATTGCTTTATATAATATTATTCATATACACTGCGTTGCTTACTTTAAATTAGGGGTTAGTGATACCACTATCCGGTCTTAAATTAATTGATAAAAATTTGACTGGACAGAGTCCTATATAATACTTCCCACCTATAGTAAACAATAAGTAAACAATAGTAAACAATAACTAAAAATTTTCCCAACAAAACAATTCTCTTTTCATATTCTTAATAGAATATACAGAAATATGGCAAACTATGCCTTGGCAGAGGATGGACATGGATATAATACTCATGGGAAAAAGGCCATAAAACTACCGTTGGCAACAAAAGATATATACAAGCATTGTCCAAAAAATTATTCAGCCTACATTTACAATAAACTATACCTGAAAAGTTAAAAAATAATACGTAGGTACTCAGTTTTCAAGAAAAATATAAAAAAATTCTTATTAGAGCGGGCATTTTAAAGTGTAGATGAATTTTTATGTTACCAGTAATTTTATATTTCTTATATTTTAATGTGAACTTCGTGTCAAATAGATTTATATCTCAATTATTGACAAAATAAATTATCTATCTATCTATCTATAAAAAGCATGGTTATCTCATTTGTTTGCCGATCTACTAAAGGTGAACTAAAATATTATAAACATCTTATTTATTTATTTATTTATTAATTATTGTAAATTATAGATGCGTCGACAACTTAGGTCATTAGCGTCTTGATTACATTAAATAATAACTCACTTAAAATTAAATTACATCACAAAACATCCATGAGCGGAGGCGGCATTCGAAATCACGACAGTCTAATCCAGAGGCCGCGACGATAACCACTGAACCACACTGTCCTCAGTATAAATATCTTGATAAGGCAAATAAAAATTCTCGAAATCTGTACACTATCGAAAAAAAAGAAGATTTTATTCATATTTTAACATCTAGAATGTATTTATAAGTATTGTTACAAAACTGTTTTCTAAGTTGGTGGAATAAATATTTATTTACAATATTTATTTACAATAATTAAAAACACAACAATAATACATACAACAACCAAAAGTCAGTTCTAACAATCAACACAAGTAATTAACACTTAACTATATACAGTTGACTACACTAATATTTATTTCATCAGGTGAATTTATATCACGGAACTATTTATAACACTGTATTTATATCAGATTTATTTCTAACGTTTATTTATGTCGGTCATTTACTCAGTTACTTCAGTACTATTTATTTATATCCACTCCACTATTTATATCACTGTACTGACTGATTCGACCGTTGATTGACTAATATTTATATCACTGATCCGCTTGGTTGCACGACTCACCATTGACTGCCTAACTTCCTCGCATTTGTTTGCTTATATAGGCCGCTTGGCTTAGGCACAGCGCGTTCTAGCGTTCTCTAGAATGTTCGTGCAGTTACTCGTTGTTACAGTAAGCAGATCCCGTTTCTCGGAACTCTCGCCTGCCGTTTATATACAGGGTGATCCGTAACAATATGTTAATACAAGCCACTGAGAACATTTTTGTAAATATCTTAGGTTTTTGTTCAAAATCTAATCAAATCTAAGGTAAATGCTGACAAATACAACAAAACAAACCGAATTATCCTATGTTGTTTCGTTGATACCGAAGGCGAACATTTTCATCACATACCGACACACATACGCACCCACGCACACACACACACTCACACGCACGCACTCACTATTTTGTCTGTCTGTCTTACTACTCTAACATATTATAGACAAATACAATCAAGAGATATTTTCGCAATCACCAGCAAAAGATATAATTCGATAGATCACAGCTTTACTGTCCACTAAATAATATAACGATGTCTTAACAGGGCTCGGCTATCAAAATCAAGGACTCTTTATTTTTCTTTCGTTTTTATGACATCCTGTTCACTGCCATAAAAATACATATAAATTTCAGTAATAGCAATACCTCGTTTAGAAACATTACCCGACGCCATTTGCACTTCGCGAGTGTCGCATTCGATGGAAATAAATTCCAATATTTTTTTACTCAACAAGAAATATGTACATTGTACACTTCATCACCCAGGTGTAAAGAATTGTTTTATAAGGTTGAGCGGTATTAGTTGATATAATAGTAGATTGTATATCTAGTGGCGTAATGGGGTATATTACTGACGAGTTGTGACAGTATGTTAAAACGAGCGATTAAGCGAGTTTTAACAGTCACGCTAGTCATAATATAATTACGCACGAGATATATACAGGGTGTATCACAGGATTGAATACATAGAAAAGTAATGAGTGCAACAAGGAAAACATAATCAAAATGAGTAGCGTGACAAAGATAGAATACACATGGCTACCTTAACTAAATTAATTATCATGGTTTTTTACATGAATAGAGGGCAAAGCAATCTCTGATCTTAACTAATTTGTACTGTGTACTTTTCCCTATGTTCGGTTTCTTGTGATACACACTGTATAGTATATTACCCACTATAAAAATAATTACTTTTCACTTCATTTTCAATTTTGTCAAAAAATTTTGACAGCTCGAATTTTGTGTCGCCAACTTCACTCTATAGTAGGTCAAGAGTATAGCTGTCAGTATGTAATAGCGGGAGGATTAGGGCAAATATCATATATGTAATACTCCTATATTGCTAACCGGGGTTTGGAGTCGGACGAAAAGCCTACGCTGCAGACATATATATGTCTGTCTCTCTCGCAAGACGTCGAGTTTTATGCGCATGAACAATTTATAATATTAATTGATCTATGATAATAACAAGGTTAGTAGTGATAATAATATTTCCGAAATTGCTATGGAAACAATGTGAATCGAATGTTGCAACGCTTGCGCACAACGAGATGGATTTATCGACAAAGATAGAAACAGTCATTTGCTGTCTCACTTGCGGCCTGATACTTCCACTTACGGGCGCAAGCAATATAGGAGTATTACATATATGGCAAATATACATAAATCACTATATGGTTTGCTTTCCCACACTAGTATGGGAAAGATACGTTCCCGCCACACACCGGCCTGTGAAGTCACTTTACATGGATACATATTTATTTATATAAATAACCTACAAACAGGTCAAGGCCTAATTGTTACGGATCACCCTGTATATAAACGACAGGCAAGAGTTCTGAGAAACGGGGTCCTCTTACTGTAACAACTGGTACCTGCACGAAAGTTCTAGAGAAAGCGAGAACACACTAGGCTTATGCCACGCAGCCTATTTAAACAGCAGTGCGAGTGAGTGAAGGAATCAGTCAACAGTGAGTCACGCATTCAAGTCTACGTTGGAATAGTAAAATAAATAGTGCCGTGATATAAATAACCAAATTGATAAGTAAATACGAGTGTAGTGGTAATAATTACGAATTATTGTATATAGTTGTTTGTTTTGCTTTGTAGTTACTGTTTAGTTATTGTTTACTTGTGTTGATTGTTAGAATTGACTTTTTGTTTGTTGCGTTCATTATTATTGTGTTTTTAATTATTGTATATAAATATTTATTCCGCCAACTCAGAAAACAGTTTTGTAACAATATATATGCTTTCAAACAGACAGTTTGTAGATTATAGATAGGTACCTACTATTAACATTTTTTAATATTTTTTGAAATGCTTTTTGCAAACAATTCATTTTCGAAATTCATATTTCTTGGTTATGTTTTGAAAACCTCTTGACATTTCTTTTATAAGAAACATCTTAAGAATATAATATTATATGAAGAACTTAAAAGGGCTATAAAAAGGCTATTTCATGGCCTACTCACAGATTTAAAGGGTCGCTCAATTTAATGACTCTATATTATTTGGCCTATAAGATAACTAACAATTTCGCAGGTTATAATCATTCTATACCGTTTATATGTATTTTCCTTAAGGACCTATTACACTTTATATTATTGCATGACCTTTAAGAAAATCGTATTATATTGGACATAAATCGATCGAGAAATGTAGTGGTAAAGCACAAGCCTTGTTTTCAGAAAGTGCCAGGATTTTTTACTTCCACCAAGAAATGGTATTTCCTGTAATGGCCATTTTGTGGGAATTTTCAATGGTTTCAGGTAGTTTCAAGGGCGTCGCCAAGGGGGAGCAAGGGAGGGCAGCTGCCCCCCACTAGAGGGTAAAGCTTTAAAAATTTTGATCGCAACCTAGAAGATTTTAATAATAAAGTAGTCGAAAAATTCACAAGAAACCCAAGAAGATAATGTTTTAATTAAGATTTTTGTAGTAAACGATTAAAACATTACAAAGCGTATTTATTTTACAATTATTCATATCCTCTATCTATTATCTTGCCCCTCCCTGGCCCATTGGCTGGCGACGCTCTTGGGTAGTTTAATCCGTCGGGTCGCAACTAGATCGAAAACATCAGCTGTTTCCTGCAAATTCCTAACAGAAAATGTAATT
The DNA here is from genome assembly GCA_039654895.1 of Mongoloraphidia duomilia. Classification (NCBI taxonomy): domain Eukaryota; kingdom Metazoa; phylum Arthropoda; class Insecta; order Raphidioptera; family Raphidiidae; genus Mongoloraphidia; species Mongoloraphidia duomilia. Next base: position 9,697,130 of record CM077520.1, on the reverse strand, counting down.
TCTAGGTTAGGCACTAACATGTATACAGGGTGTGACTTAGAAAAGGTAACATAGAAAAAATAACATTTAGAACATTTACAACTTTGTATTAAGCTATAGGTCATAAGACCTAATGAAAATATGTGGTATATGTTTTGATTTTTAAGATTCCGTACCAGAAAGGAACACTATTGTCGTGCCAACGATGTCTGTCTGTCCGTCCGGCCGTCTGTCACAGGCCTCTAACTTCTAAGCGAAATGAGATAGAGACTTAAAATTTACACATAATATGTATTACTGCGGCCCAAAGACGGAGAGAATAACAAAAGATTATTTTTTTTAAGGAGGTTCCGAGTTACTCTTAATAAGTCAACCGTTGCTACATGGAAAATTGTTTAAAAAAGTTACTGTACTATTTTTTCTATGTAATCCACTACATATTTACATTAGTTATGGCCCATTACAGCTTACTACAAAATCGTAAATGTTCTCAACGTTATTTTCCCTATGTTACCTTTTCTAAGAAACATCCTGTATAATATGTTTGGTTGTGTCTTTTTGAGTCAACATTAATACTCTACATAATCGACCACAACATTGTTTTGTTTTGAAGTTCCTATGAGGTACGCTTTTGAAACAAACAAGTTATTCAAAATTATAATTTCGTTGTGATCAGACCTATTTTAGACTCGTCTTGATTAAATCAAATTTTGTGTGTTTTATTTATTTATTATTTATTTTATATAAGGATCTACGATAATATTAAATAGCGCCAAAAAGATCTTTATAATTGGTGACCCCGATAAATAAAACACAACAAAATTTGATTTAATCAAGACGAGTCTGAAATAGGTCTGATCACAACGAAATTGTAATTTTGAATAACTTGTTTGTTTCAAAAGCGTAGCTCATAGAAACTCCAAAACAAAACAATTTTGTGGTCGACTATGTAGAGTATTAATGTTGACTCAAAAAGAGACAACAGTGTTATACAGAATGGTGACCGCCGCTGTTTATCATAGGACTTTAAGGAAAATTATAGGTACTTTCGTAATTTCCTGCTTCCCTAATTATTTTAGGCAAAAAACTCTTCAAATAAAAATTTTGGGGCATCCAATTCTGCATCTAAATCAAAATTAATTCTGCGTGAATCTGCAGAAATTAGATACGAAAACGTCGCTAATTATTACCTTATTTTTATTGAAGACCCAAAATTCCTTTCGAAGATACTCCCACCCACCTGGATCGCACCAGAACTCCCACGGACCACAAGAACGGTATCGCCTACTTTGGGAAACCCTGGTACTGGGTTGCAAAAACCATTGTCAGAAAGTTAAGTTTGAGAATAACTATTGTTACCATACATATTTCTCTATATAAGAAAAGCATTGTGGAATTTTAAATCGATCCTGCTCGAAAAATAATTGATCGATTGAAACGATATTTTTTTAAAACTGTGTATACATGTATTTAACATTGTTTTTTGTACAATATACACTTCAAAACAACATTTTTCTACGCATTTTGATCAAAATTTAGCTTGAAAATCGATCTTTTTCTATGTAGATCAATCGTTTGTTTTTGTGTCGGTATTGTTCTACATGACAGTTTATTTATTGTAAATTATAAACGCGTCGGCAACTTAGGTCATTAGCGTCTCGATTACATTAAATAACAACACACTTAAAAATAAATGACATCACAAAACATCCATGAGCGGAGGCGAGATTAGAACCCGCGACAGTATGATTCAGAGGTCGCGACGCTAACCACTGGACCACACTGTCCTCTCTACATGACAGGGAGTTTGACATTAGACTGTTGTTGTATAAATATAAAATGGGATTATATGATCACAATGTAAGATCATTCTTAAATCAAATTTTCTGACAATGCGTTCTGTACTCCACCATCGCGATCCTGTTAGCTTTAGGTTAACATAACCTAACCCAACCAACTACAAAAAATTCACGTAACCGTTCTTGCATGAAAAGTGTTAAACACAATATATTACGTGTATGTATTTTTATGGACTATTTTGTTTTACTGCTTATGAAATCTGATATCAAACTTAATCAAATACCCGGGGTACGCAAGCGGCGTTGACAAGATAATACGTGTATGGATTTAAATATATATATTATAAATAGGTTTCCTAATTTAAAACTGGAAATTTATGAAAAAAATAAATAACGGGACGGTGGTTTTTTTATGAAAAGCGCTAACAAAAATAACTAATGCCCGGTTTATCGTACATTTTAATCGCGATGTTATTTTGATCACGCTATTAAATTTTGACAACTACGTGTTGATTGGTTGCTGCGTTTCGTTACCATAGCAACCCGTCACTTAATCGTGTGATAAAAATAACATCGTGATTAAAATGTACGATAAACTGGTCATGAACCTAATTTATCTGATACCAGCAAAGTAAAAAATCTAAATTAAAAAAATGGACTGTGTGCCTCACCCACATAAGCGCACTGTCGAAGTTATACTTCTTACTTTTTCAGAAGAACACGTTCCGCTGAAGTTTTTGGCATTTTTAATTTTAATTATTTACTTATTTTCATTTTTGACATATGAGAATTTACCAAATTTTCCTTAAGTTATGGAAACACTAGCGGCCAGGTTCGGCTTCGCCCGGGTGCTATAAATTTATAATTTATTAATACATTACTCACTCGGTTTGCTCGTTCGCTCGAATTTATAATTATTTAAAACATTACACACTCGCTTCGCTCTAATTTATAATTAAATAAAACATTTCTCACTCGCTTTGCTCGTTCGCTCGAATTTATAATTAATCGTTGTGTTGAGCGCGTTACCGGCCATGATCCACACGTCGTACGAAAAACTTGTTTGTACGAAAACTGTTGGGAAATAAATGAGTCCAAAAGTTGAAAAAACTGCGCTACTCTCCTAATTTTTGACACTTTTTGCTTATTATTAGCAACATATAATTTTTTTCAACAATATTGACTATATGAGGATTGTAGAGAATTAAATTGTCTACAAATTTGTTACTTACCTTTTTGATCGAGAAATGCAAAATACGCGTGCAAAGCGACAAAAACACAAAATCCAAGATGGCAAAAATATGATTTCTTCATCTACTTTGCGGGGGACACTTAACTGCGTCAAAAGTTTTAATCCGACAGTTTTCTTGCTTCTTATATCGAATTTGATCTAAATTGGGCTAGTATAAAGTGTCCCACTGCAAATGGTGATAAAGTGACATATCTTTTACCGTTGATTATAGTTATATGTGTAGCTGATCCAGCGTGTGAGATGAAGTTACAGAACGTGCTCTAAACACACTGTAAACTTGACGGTGGCGATGCCGGCGGCGGCCTGTTCAAATATTTGAACACCTGCACTATTCAAGACCTCCTCCTCCTTGTTCGATCATTAAAGGACAAGCCCGCACACAAATTGTGTACAGTACCTATACAGAGTGGTCCAATGAAAACAGTCACCCCAAGTTTTGGCCCTTTTAACATCAGTTTTGCGAAAAAAGCTCGCACACGTCAATTTTAGAATCAAGGGGGACATCTAAATCGATTGATATTATTTACGTAACTTCACCCCTGAGAGCAGGGTGAATTGCACCCCAAACTTTTTAATGGAAAGGGGTGTCAAACGAATCGCAGTTCAAAAGGCCTCTCAATTCTTTTTACAACAGTCTTTTTGTTTTTCAAATCCGATTATTAATTGCGGAGAAAATGACATTTTAAATTGTATCAATAGTCTTAAACAATTGTACATAGCAAACAAAAGCAGGTCATCTGTCAAGTAAAAACACAGGCAAGAACTCAAGGATCATTTTATTAAGTACTCAAAATGACCACCTCCACCGTACAAAAATAAAGATTATCCTCAAAACGTCGTCGTACGTTCTCCAACATTGCTGGAGTAATCTGACTACGAGACTTGATACAAATTAAAATGTCATTTTCTCCGCAATTAATGATCGGATTTGAAAAACAAAAAGACTGTTGTAAAAAGAATTGAGAGGCCTTTTGAACTGCGAATCGTTTGACACCCCTTTCCATTAAAAATTTTTGGGGTGCAATTCACTCTGCTCTCAGGGTTGAAGTTACGTAAATAATACCAATCGATTTAGATGTCCCCCTTGATTCTAAAATTGATGTGTGCGAGCTTTTTTCGCAAAACTGATGTTAAGTGGCCAAAACTTGGGGTGACTGTTTTCATTGGGCCACTCTGTATATAACCTAACCTAAGTTCCTAACCTAACCTAACCGACGCTATATATGCGACAATTTTATGGTACTTTAATTGTTAGTCAAACAAATTATGAGAACAAAAATACGAACAAGATATTGTTTCCTGGCAGTGGCGGACTTTCCATAATGCCAACTAGACCCATGCCTAGGGCGGCCAAATATTAGGGGCGACCATTCTGCGGCTACGGTCAGCTCAAGTACGTGCGGGGCGCGGCAGCGTACACTGAGAAAACTCTATATGGTCTTATAACTATCAGAGACAGAATTTGTAGTTCCTCTAGCTATATGAATTTGGCTGCCTTACTTTGTCTGCACTAAGAAAACTCTATATGGTCTTATAACTATCAGAGACAGAATTTGCAGTTCCTCTAGCTATATGAATTTGACTGCCTTATTTTGTCTGCACTAAGAAAACTCTATATGGTTTTGTAACTATCAGAGACAGAATTTGTAGTTCCTCTAGCTGTATGAATTTGACTGCCTTACTTTGTCTGCACTAAGAAAACTCTATATGGTCTTATAACTATCAGATACAGAATCTGTAGTTCCTCTAGCTGTATGAATTTGACTGCCTTACTTTGTCTGCACTAAGAAAACTCTATATGGTCTTATAACTATCAGAGACAAAATTTGTAGTTTCTCTAGCTATATGAATTTGACTGCCTTATTTTGTCTGCACTAAGAAAACTCTATATGGTCTTATAACTATCAGAGACAGAATTTGTAGTTCCTCTAGCTGTATGAATTTGACTGCCTTACTTTGTCTGCACTAAGAAAACTCTATATGGTCTTATAACTATCAGAGACAAAATTTGTAGTTTCTCTAGCTATATGAATTTGACTGCCTTACTTTGTCTGCACTAAGAAAACTCTATATGGTCTTATAACTATCAGAGACAGAATTTGTAGTTCCTCTAGCTATATGAATTTAACTGCCTTACTTTGTCTGCACTAAGAAAACTCTATATGGTCTTATAACTATCAGAGACAGAATTTGTAGTTCCTCTAGCTATATAAATTTGACTGCCTTACTTTGTCTGCACTAAGAAAACTCTATATGGTCTTATAACTATCAGAGACAGAATTTGTAGTTCCTCTAGCTGTATGAATTTAACTGCCTTACTTTGTCTGCACTAAGAAAACTCTATATGGTCTTATAACTATCAGAGACAAAATTTGTAGTTTCTCTAGCTATATGAATTTGACTGCCTTATTTTGTCTGCACTAAGAAAACTCTATATGGTCTTATAACTATCAGAGACAGAATTTGTAGTTCCTTTAGCTGTATGAATTTGACTGCCTTACTTTGTCTGCACTAAGAAAACTCTATATGGTCTTATAACTATCAGAGACAAAATTTGTAGTTTCTCTAGCTATATGAATTTGACTGCCTTACTTTGTCTGCACTAAGAAAACTCTATATGGTCTTATAACTATCAGAGACAGAATTTGTAGTTCCTCTAGCTGTATGAATTTAACTGCCTTACTTTGTCTGCACTAAGAAAACTCTATATGGTCTTATAACTATCAGATACAGAATTTGTAGTTCCTCTAGCTGTATGAATTTGACTGCCTTACTTTGTCTGCACTAAGAAAACTCTATATGGTCTTATAACTATCAGATACAGAATTTGTAGTTCCTCTAGCTGTATGAATTTGACTGCCTTACTTTGTCTGCACTAAGAAAACTCTATATGGTCTTATAACTATCAGATACAGAATTTGTAGTTCCTCTAGCTGTATGAATTTAACTGCCTTACTTTGTCTGCACTAAGAAAACTCTATATGGTCTTATAACTATCAGAGACAAAATTTGTAGTTCCTCTAGCTGTATGAATTTGACTGCCTTACTTTGTCTGCACTAAGAAAACTCTATATGGTCTTATAACTATCAGAGACAAAATTTGTAGTTTCTCTAGCTATATGAATTTGACTGCCTTACTTTGTCTGCACTAAGAAAACTCTATATGGTCTTATAACTATCAGAGACAGAATTTGTAGTTCCTCTAGCTGTATGAATTTAACTGCCTTACTTTGTCTGCACTAAGAAAACTCTATATGGTCTTATAACTATCAGATACAGAATTTGTAGTTCCTCTAGCTGTATGAATTTGACTGCCTTACTTTGTCTGCACTAAGAAAACTCTATATGGTCTTATAACTATCAGATACAGAATTTGTAGTTCCTCTAGCTGTATGAATTTGACTGCCTTACTTTGTCTGCACTAAGAAAACTCTATATGGTCTTATAACTATCAGATACAGAATTTGTAGTTCCTCTAGCTGTATGAATTTGACTGCCTTACTTTGTCTGCACTAAGGAAACTCTATATGGTGTTGTAACTATCAGAGACAAAATTTGTAGTTTCTCTAGATATATGAATATGGCTGCCTTACTTTGTCTCTGAAGTTTTCACTTCAAAAATAAAATGTCAAAATTTGACATTAAATCGTTGATATAAAAATTTCCATTATATCTGTAAAATAAGCCTGTATATAACTTCAAAGCGGCGTTCAGGTGCTATGTAAGCGTTCCCAAATACGCCATAAACGGATATTAGAATGAATGAAAAACCGATAAAGTAGATATCTCTGTTGTTTGTATGCAATACATACGTGGTGTGTGACAAGCTTTAACTACAGTTCCTCAAGTAAGAGTTGGGTCACGCGTTCGACATTGATAAGGAAAGCGAAATTGTAGTGTGGTGCTTTTTTAGAGTTCCGTAACCAAATGGCAAAAACGGAACCCTTATAATTTCGTCCTGTCCGTCTGTCCGTATGTCACAGTCATTTTACTAGGTATTGGCACTATATAGATGAAATTTGAAAGGTAGGTGTCTTCTATGAACTGCTATACAATGGTGTAGTGCAATTATGAAAAAAAAAATAGGGGTGGCACTCCTGAGGGATAGATCATCATAAATACTGACTGACTGATAGATCATCATAAGTTTAGGGTACTTCCAAATGATCTAGACTCTAGAGGTTTGAATTTTGGAATATAGATAGTGTTTAAGGTGATATATTACGATAAAAACCAAAGTCATTAAAAATCCAACATGGCGGATACGTTCTTCCCGACTATGGAACCCTTCACTGTTCGTGATCCGACACGCACTTGGCCGCTTAGTTTAATCCATTGTTAGACGCATTTAAAAATAATTATATCTCGAATTATATTCATACACAATTATTCATTGTAAAAATTTGAAAGAAATCAATCACCGATAATTATTTACAAAACTATGTTATACAGTTCGGCCGACGAATATTCTCTGGCACTTTGTTAGGTTAAGTTGTACAACAGCTTATACAGGGTGTATCACAGGATTGAATACATAGAAACGTAATGAGTGCAACAAGGAAAACATTAGCAACATGAGTAGCGTGACAAAGATAGAATACACATGGCTAACTTAACTAAATTAATTATCATGGTTTTTTACATGAAAAGAGGGTAAAGCAATCTATGATCTTAACTAATTTGTACTGTGTACTTTTCCCTATGTTCGGGTTCATGTGATACACCCTGTATAACTGAACTTTGCCTTTTGGTATTTTATCTAAACTATTATTATTATAATTTCCATGATTTCCTTGGCCCCTGAATAATATTTCTTGACAATTTCCGTGATTTCCCTGACCTATAAAAATTCTCTGATGTTCCCAGGTATGTGGCCGACGTGTTGCAGTACCGAATTTCTTCAGTGTGGCCCTGCCCCGTGTCAGTGGCGCGCACTGACGATGTTTTCGCGCTCTATAGCGTGCTCTGTCTCTCTTATATTGGCATAATAACGTTTTATGTGTGCCAACCTTGGCCGAGTATCAGACATTATTTACATAACATAATCGTAGCATATGCCTAGTTATGGAATATGAATTGAGGCTATGCGTGATATGCAACTTGTATTCGACCCTTTCCTCACCGAAATACATAAACAGACTCAGCAGTGTTGCCAGATTAGGAGATCTCCCCCTAAATTTAGTATATAATTTGGGAGCTTTAAGAGCATTGGATACCTACAAATACTCCCTGCACTCTTCATCGCAAATCCTTTCCCTTCATTTAAAAACGGTTTTGGATATAACTAGGTATACCTAGGTGTAGAGTAAAGTGCCCTAATATCGGACATTTGCCTAATTTGGGACACCGCTGTTACTAAAGTTCTAAAAGGAAGATGTCGCAAACAAGCATTTAAGGTGTATCCAGCAGTCAAACCTTTACTGCAGAGTAATCTTTTATTATCATCACTTGCACACAGATGTCTTTATAGGCATTTAAAGAAATGTCGAACATCCGAAAATTTGAAGTGTGTATACATTTTCACAGATGAGTCATTTAATTACAAATTTTAGCTTAAGTTAATCTGCAGAAAGTGTAGTTTGATTACTACTATTCAATTTTTTAAAATTACCTTATTGGTGTTATATTTCAGTTTTTAACCTAGAAATAAACTAATTGCGCAATATCGGACAGTAATGACCAGAGAACAGATACGTAATGACGTCGTAATATCGGGTATCCGATATTAGGAAATTTTTTGAAAATTTGTTGGAAATTTGGTTTTTATAAATGAATATTGGTAATATTAAAGCATAAAAAAATTATAAAAGCTTGTAAAAATATTTTAAACCTTATTAAAAACATTTTTCTAATATCGGATATACTATCCGATATTAGGACTACATTTTGGCATGACAGAAAAATGAGACTTTTTATAAATTTGAATTTTTGGTTCATTTTTGTTCCCTTAAAACTTTCCATGTTTTTGGACGCTGTTAACGACACTATATTGTGTACTGTATGTCCAAGAAATTTCATTTTATGTAATGAGTTAAAAAATATGGACACTTTTCAAAAGCTATCCGATATTAGGGCACTTTACTCTACGGTTTTTTAATTTTTTAAAACGGCTCTGTAGAGTAGTTATAATAATACGAAACTTTACAAAGTAAATTTTAAAGTACTTAAAAAGATTCCAGAATTAAAGGGTTACTGGGTAAAAGACATAGTAAAAGTCCTCGACACCCTTTTCAGCTTTCTGGGTAAACATCAGCATTACAGTGGTTTACATTTAACTGTGTAATTCTAACACTATACTTTGTAAATGATCTAGATTCTTGATAACAGCTCTGCTTATATCAAAAGTTAATCACATTACTTATATGTATTTTCTTTTGTTTATAGTTTATGACGCCAAATTACCTTAAAATGCAGCTGTTTTTGGTAAGTAATTTTAATTTAAACAAGCCGTGAGGTGGGTCGTTTATTATGACTAAAGTGCGACCCTTGAGGTACACACGACGAACTTCCCAGTTTGATAAATATTTAATAATAATAATTAAATTAGATATTACACAGAAAAGTAATCATTTTAATCATTAAAACATAATTATTATTTATTTTTAACAATAATTAAAAAAAAAAAAAACGGGTGAACTGATTTTTATAAAATTTATGTCTGATCAAAATGACGTTAACACGCCTCGATTGACACCCTTACGAAGTCGCGATATAATTTTTTATTCGCGAGATATTGTGTAAAATCTACTTTTTTTAGTCTATTTAGTTAACAAAAAAGAACGGCTGAACCGATTTTGAAAAAATTTCTTTCAGATCATATTTACGTTAATACGCGTCGATTGGCACCCTAACGTAGTCGATATCATTTTTCATTCTCGAGATTTCGTCTTAGAAAGAAATGGATACATACGTAGTACGTACGTACGTACGTACGTACATACTTACACACACACACACACATACACACACACAGACATCTTTCTAAAAATAGTGTAGTGACCTTGAAACATAAATATTTGTTATACATTTTGATTTCGATTTTCGGACCCATTACAATAACTTCCAATGGGAAGTTAAAAATTTGTTTTTAGCCAGGCTGCAGAAACGGCCATAGAATCTCCGTAGTGTTTTACGTTTTTCATTCCTGAATTCGGAAAATGACAGAATAATAAACTACAATTTTAGTCGGTGTGTAAATTAGTGGAATTCTGAAACGTAATAGTATATTGCATTACAAGGGACGAAACACAGCGTTTGCAACTAGTGTGAAGTTTGCAATTCACACGTATTGCATTCTCTGAGTTTCGTTCCGAGTACTTAAATGCATATTATTTTTCACAACTGTATTGACAATTCGATTTGAGGTATTTGTAATTTGGGCGCGCAAAAAAGTTGCAAAAATATTAGATCTGTCAGATCCATGTGAAATTTATGTGGGGTTATGTCTGTCATCTTGTTTTCTAGTATTATATGCGAATTTAAGTTGGCGCGACTCAATCGCTCTATCTTTCTCTTAACAACGTTAAAAACGGAGAAAACCGACAACTGAACATTTTCATTCCTCACAATTTCAACCCGCTAAACAGGTACCGAAAAAAGAATTTCGATAGCGGCGTTGTGAAAAGGTTTTTTGGGTCGCTGATTAATTTTTAAGCAAACATACACCACCATATAATTAACTTCCCATTGGAAGTTATTGTAATGGGTCCGAAAATCGAAATCAAGGTCACTACACTATTTTTACACTATTTTTAGAAAGATGTCTCTGTGTGTGTGTGTGTGTACGTACGTACGTACGTATGTATCCATTTCTTTCTAAGACGAAATCTCGAGAATGAAAAATGATATCGACTACGTTAGAGTGCCAATCGACGCGTATTAACGTAAATATGATCTGAAAGAAATTTTTTCAAAATGGGTTCAGCCGTTCTTTTTTATTAACCAAATAGACTCCAAAAAAGTAGATTTTACACAATATCTCGCGAAAAAAAAATTATATCGACTTCGTAAGGATGTCAATCGAGGCGTGTTAACGTCATTTTGATCCGACATAAATTTTATAAAAATCGGTTCAGCCGTTTTTTTTTTAAATTATTGTTAAAAATAAATAATAATTATGTTTTAATGATTAAAATGATTACTTTTCTGTGTAATATCTAATTTAATTATTATTATTTAATATTTATCAAACTGAGAAGTTCATCGTGTGGACCTCAAGGGTCGCACTTTATAGTCCTAATAAACGACCCACGTCACGGCTTTGTTTATTATATTATAATTGGTACAGATTCTAACCTTTCAATCAATTTTCGTTTACTTCCACCAGTTTTTCGGCCGTGGCACTTCAACCACCGTCTCAATTTAGCACAAGTGTGTCCTTCTACTGTTTTGTGCACGAATTTAGCACGGTCAGTAACATTTTCATCTAAATTAACATTGAAAAACATTGCTAACCCAGTTATTGCGTCAAAAAGTGTACTAAACTTCTGAATACCGCGATCATAACCATGGCGACGGCGCTTGTGCGTGAAAATGACGAAAAGGTCTATACCATGGATGTATTATACTCACTGGATACCCGACTGCTTATGTTCAATAGGTCACAAAAATGAAGCAGGCCTGTTTTTGCCCTTTTCAAACATGGCTGACATTGGAAAAGCCAAAACCATGGCAAAAACACAATTTTTATACCAAGAAAATTACCTACTGTTATCATTTATACTTTTTTCAAACTTATTTTCACAACATATACCTACAAATTATTACCTATTTTCTTTATAAACTTTAAAATGCACAATCAAAAAAAAATTTATTTAAATTATTAATTAGGTAGGTATACATAATATTTTATACAAAAGAAATTTAAAAACCTGTAAGTTAAAGACAATATTATAAAATAATATTAACTTATTTAACTTTTGTCTTTTATTCACAGGTTTTAAAATTTCTTTTGTATAAAAATTTCCAAACGTTAAACATCTAATTTGTAAATAATATTCGCAAATCGTCCGTATATTAAACTTAATTTGTGAATTGTGGGGATCTTCAAACTCAATTTCTGTTGCAATTTTAAGTAAATATTTGGGAAATTAAGTTGACACATTAGCTCACAATATAAAAGAAAAAGTTTGTATAACACATTTCCATGGTATTACAACCGTCGATGTATGTTTTGCCCTTTTCAAATATGGCGGTCCTGCCTCACTAGTCAAGTATCCAGTGAGTATAATACATCCATGGTTTATACTCAATGTAGGCATCTGAAAAGTACAGATATCCGTGTATAACTGTACGCACCGTATATGTCCGTAACAAGTAACAGTTCAGAAAGAAAATGGAATGAAATGAGGTCATTTATATAACGTTCAAACAATGAACAACAAGGCGTCTGAACTAACAAGGATAAACAGCTATTACAGACAATAATATAATATTATAAACAATAAAAACCCTTAAACAATTTATCTTTTTCATAATGAAACTCAAAACTGACAAAATGTTAAAAGCAAAAGCATTTCAATCATTAATTCCAGATTTCATACTCGACAGCCCGCAATTCACGTAGCAATCAATTTTATTATACCTAATGCATTTTTCTTTTCATCTGGCAAATTTACAAGAAACAACAATTTATAGTAATTTTGTTTTGATTTTTATTTATTTATTGTAGATTATAGACGCGTCGACATCTCAGGTCATTAGCGTCTTTCAACTACACTAAATAACAACTAACTTAAAACCAAATAACACCACAAAACATCCATGAGCGCAGGCGGGATTCGAACCCACGGCAGTCCAGTCTAGAGGTTGCGGTACCAAGCATGCTAACCACTAGGCTATAGATACTGCCCTTAATTTTGTTTTGACATGAATAACGTCTATTGTCTCATTCTGGGGTCGCATTTTAGAAATATTGGATTTAACGGAAATAGTCGAAAGTGGTTGACATGTGAAACAAAACACAGAAGGTCTCAGACACAGTAAGCCAGGTGGCCGTGTGGAAAAGTATGAGTCTACCTCGACAGGTACAAACGCCAAGCACTGGTTCGAATCCCGAAGGCTTTTAATATACAATTTTTTTTATTGAATTATTGGATAACAATTTAAAGTATAAAAAAATAAATAAATAATTTTTTGTATATTTGTTTGTAATGAATAAACTCAAAAACTACTTAACTGATTTTAAAAATTCTTTCATCTATAGAAAGCTACTTATTAGCGAGAAACATGGGCTGTATTTTATTTTCAAAAAAATTAGAGATCCCTACGAAAATTACAATAATGTATAACCCAAGGTATCAAAAATTTGCCTATAAAAGTCATTATTTGGCGTGCGCTGCGAAAACTACTGATTAATTATAAATTCGAGCGAACGAGCGAAGCGAGTGAGAAATGTTTTAATTAATTATAAATTCGGGCGAACCAAATGAGTAATGTTTTAAATAATTATAAATTCGAGCGAACGAGTAATTAATGTATTAATAAATTATAAATTCATAACACCCGGGCGAAGCCGGACCGGACCGCTAGTTTATTATATTTTTCTCCTGAAATGTTAAGCTCACTTTATTATAAAAAAGTACTGCGTGTGTCGTTACACACGGCTGAATGACGTAGAAGAGCGAAAGAGAGAGAACGTTGATCTTGCGTTGCATTTCTCGATACTGGTACGGTGAACAGAACACCCCGTACCCCGCGTCAACCTCTCATGGAAAGTAGTGGGCGCGCGTCATCGTTTAACGCTTTGCGCAAACGCGTTCGGAGTCGCATAAGAACATATAGATATAGAAATCCGGGGATGTAGTATAAAGTGCCACTTTAGACGAGGAGGGAAGCCGTTCAGGGGAGGGTGCATGCCTGTCTTTATGCACATGTCCATGCTATGCATGTGTTCCCGTTCTATTAGTCGCGTCTTTGCGCATGCTCAATTGCTCGTACAGCGCTTGCGCAACTGAAGCGACCAATAGAATGCGGGTAAACTTGCTTCCTCACTGCCCCTCCCCCATTAACAGCAACTACCCTACTCGATTGTACTACATCCCCAGACCCCCCAGGGGGGACATTGGAATGTGGTTGCCATCCCAAATTGCATTCCAATGTTCTTTGGGAATTAGCGCTACCAGAAACTCGAGCTCGTACCAGTCGGTTTGTGTATGCCGGCTGGCGGATTCTAATACACAAATGGATTATTTGTTGTGTTGAAGACGCTAATGACCTGAGTTGTCGATACGTCTATAATCTACAATTAATTAATGACATCTCCAGATTTTTATATCTATGGATAAGAAGTATTCACTTCAAAAAACCATAAACCATTTTGTTTTATGGCCACAAATGTAGACCACAAATGCTCACATGTTTTCCTTTGAAAGTTTTTAAAATAATGACGCTTTTGCTTACATAAAGAAAGAGTTAAGAGGAAAATGTTTTACACTTTATTTAAAAGTGTGAGGGAAATTTACAAGCCTTTAGAAATGTACTCTGTAACATAATAAAAGCGTAAAAAGATGAAAAGCTTTATTTTTATTGTTAATGAAAAAACAAAGTTTATATTTAAGCATTCGTCTTAAATACAGGATGCGCTGAAACGGACAATTTTCAGAATACGCATTCTTCCAATACTTTATTAACTTCCCATTAGAAGTTATTGTAATAGATCCTATTTTTCGAATAAAAAATTTTGACATATCTATATTAGAAATCGTGTCCATCGTGATTATAATAAAATTAAGAAAAATCGCAGGATAGTGGACAAAATATTTGATTTATTAAATTAAATGTACGACGTTTCGTCTATATATTTAGACTTTTTCAAGTACATAAAAAAATAACAATATTTATGAAAATCCCTATATTATTAAACGAGTAAATCTTGTATATATGTTTTTATGTATATATGTACCTATATAAATATTTTCTCGAAAACGGCTCTAACGATTTTGATCAAATTTACCGATAAGGAGTTTCGGGGGGCAAAAAATCGATCTAGCTAGGTCACATCTCTGGAAAAATTCGTTTTCTTATCGATTTTATCATTTTAAAAAACAGTTTTTTAACGTCATAAAACAGTGTCGTATTGTGAGTAGGCTTTGGAAAAACAAACTATTTTCATTATTTATGTCAAAATTACTCTGACAGTCAATCTTTAACTTATTAAAATAATCAGTAATTATTTGAAAAGTAAAAAAATAACAACAATAAAATCTAAACATAATTATGTAAGTAGTTGTAGCTAATATTTAAATAAATAAGTATGTTATTTTTATATTACTTATATAAAATATGTAGTATAGGTAAGTAGGTACGTTAAATGTAGTATGACGTATAATCTTCCCTAGACCTTTTTTTCTCAAAAACGACTAACGATTTTGATGAAATTTACAGAATGAGGATTTTTCGGGACGAGAAATTGATCTAGGTAGGAATTTTAGTTCCTGAGGGGAGCAATTAAAAAAAAGGTGTTTTTTTTATTTATTATAACTCGCTCAATTAAAGTCAGATTGATTCGAAGTCTATTTCTACATAGATTTTATATAATATATCACAAGTGTTAAAATTGTAAATGAACACTAATATAAGAAGTGTAGAGCACAATATGTAAATAATGACAAAACGGCGAGTCTGTGTAAAAACACTTCGATTTTTAAAAACTATTGTTAAGATACATACAAAAAAGTTTTGCGTATCTAAAAATTGGCACGGCGGCCCAAAGGGCCGCACTTCTAGCGCCGCAGGCATCTGTATTAAAACACATCGATTTTTAAAAACTATGGTGAAGATACATGCAAAAAAAGTTTTGCGCAGGTTATAGTCTGACGTTTGTTATTAAAAGAATCGATTTTTGTGAGTTTTTCAGTAGGTACCTATGCAAAAAAAAGTATTTGAAATTTACTGGAAGTTGTTAAGATGACATCACAGAGAAAAAGTACTTCGACAAAGTTGATATTTGGTATTAATGCTTAAAATTGGATTGTTAAAATGGTAACGGGCGAGCAAAATTTCATCTGATTCGAACATTTTTACAAGATATTCAATCTATGAAAATCGGTTTTTGCGAGTTCTTCAGTCAACAAAACAATAACGGCGGTAGATTTGAAAATGGCGACCTAAATAATATTTACAGGAAAAAATGCTTGATTCAAGTTGATACTTAGTTTTTACGCTTAAAAATACACATAGGTATTTAAAATATTTAACAGAAACAATTATTTTAAATTATGTTTCAGAAATAAATTCGTTTCGGAATAATATTCTGAGAAAATAATATCTCACATCATACAAGTACTGTTTTTATTGAACTCATCCGAGCAAAGCTCGGCACCCAGATATTTAATATTAATTACTAACCATAGCAATTAACATAAGATAGGGTACATAAGACAAAAACATGGTAACATGGTAACAAATTATGTTGACTATAAATTTTAACAATCAATAATAATAATAATACAAATGTTAGTATAATTTCATAACATAATTGTACTGACTACTTAAATTTTGAGTGCCTGTTCTATAATTGATTGAATTGTTTTTTCTAATAAAACATATTTCACTGATATTGCGTTTCTTCCAATTTGACTCTTTATCTAATATTTGAACTTCATTGAAAAGAAATTTATGCCCAGTGTCGAAATGATGAGATGACAACGCCGTCTTATTATCACTTAATAAATCAAATATTTTGTCCACTATCCTGCGATTTTTTTAGAGAGATGTCTGTGTTTGTGTACGTACGTATAGGTTCGTTCGTACGTTTGTGAACTTTGTTTCGGCTCGCATATCTCGAGAACAAATAATGATACCGACTCCGGACCAATTTCATTCGACACATATTTAGATAATGAACACCTGATAAGGTGTGCAGAAAATTTCAATTAACGGTTTTTTTTAATAATCTAAGGGCACCCAATGGGAAGCTAGCAGTGTGGTTTTACCCACACACTAAGTCTCTTTTTTATTATGGATTATAGACGCTCAAAAACTTAGGTCATTAGCGTTTTAAATATATCAAATAACATCACCAATTAAAACTAAACGACATCACAACATATCCATGAGCGAGGTGGGATTCGAACCCACGAAAGCTCGATCTAAAGGGTATAGCACGCTGACCATTACAATACAATACTGATCTAGGGCTTGATAGCAGATAGCGTATTTGGTTCCGCAGCCTCTAAACTAGACTGTCGTGGGTTCGAATCCCACCTGCGCTCATGGATGTTTTGTGATGTTATTTAGTTTTAAGAAAATTGTTATTTAGTGTAGTTGAAAGACACTAATGACCTGAGATGTCGACGCGTCTATAATCTACAATAAATAAAATAATAAAAATTGATTACAGACAAAAGTATCAATTGGATTTTCAATTTATTGTTAAATAGGTACCTAAAATAATACATTCGAAATGTTGGTACTAAGCCCAAATAACTCTAGTTGATGATGGTACCAAAATCTATAGGCCCGGAGTCCCCTTACTAAAAATATTTACAAAAAAAGTGGTCAAGTGCGTATCGGACCATGCACAGTGAAGTGTTCCGTAGTCAGGAAGAACGTTCACGGTTAAAATTCAAAGTTAATAATATTTTTTTAATTTTTTTTAAGTTGAACACTTTCCAAAAGTAAGTTATTGTATTTCATAGTATTTCTCAAAAACACTGGAAAACAAAGTTATTTCTGCGGTCGCTAAACTCAAAAATAGCGTGTAACTAAAAATATCCCATATCTCAAAAACTACACAACATAATTGGGTTTTTAAGTGAATTTTTTTTTTTACTTAAATGAAAAGATCACATACAAATTTTATAGTAAACCTGTTTTTATTTATTTTTTTGCTTACTAATTAAAAAGTTATATTTAAATAAAAATTATTTTTTAAACTCAGTTCCGATAACGCGCCGAAAGAATCCGAACGCGTGTGACGTCATTATGTTATCTATGGTCTTTGTATCCATGGTTACCAAGTTAAAAATTTATTATTTTTGATAGTATGTGTAATTTTATATTAGAAATCGTGTCCATCGTGATTATAATAAAATTAAGAAAAATCGCAGGATAGTGGACAAAATATTGAATTTATTTAATTAAATGTACGACGTTTCGTCTATATATTTAGACTTTTTCAAGTACACAAAAATAACAATATTTATGAAAATTAATATTAATTACTAACCATAGCAATTAACATAAGATAGGGTACATAAGACAAAAACATGGTAACATGGTAACAAATTATGTTGACTATAAATTTTTAACAATAATAATAATAATAATACAAATGTTAGTATAATTTCATAACATAATTATACTGACTACTTAAATTTTGAGTGTCTGTTCTATAATTGATTGAATTGTTTTTTCTAATAAAACACATTTCACTGATATTGCGTTTCTTCCAATTTGACTCTTTATCTAATATTTGAACTTCATTGAAAAGAAATTTATGCCCAGTGTCGAAATGATGAGATGACAACGCCGTCTTATTATCACTTAATAAGTTTATGTTTCTACAGTCCATTTTGTGCTGATAAATTCTATTTTTTAATAACTGTTTTGTTTGTCCTATATAGCACTTATTACATTCACAAGGTATTTTATAAATAATATTAGATTGATGTGAGATAGGCGTCTTATCTTTAAGTCTTGTGAATAACTTATCCAATTTATTTAAGTTATAAAACACCAACTTAATATTTGTGTTCGAAAATAATCTGTTGATCTTGTAGGACAAGTTCTTCACAAATGGAAATCTAACATAAAACTTGGTAGACTTAGTTCTTTCATCCACAGTATCCAACGTGTTATTTAGGTGATTTTGGTCCTCTATAAACTTATTAACGCATTGATGTATAAAGTTGACAGGGTAATTATTAGCTTTTAAGATATTTTCAACTTTCTTAAAATTGTCTTTATGGTAGTCTTGGTGACTTAATTTTGTTACCCTGTGTAACAAACTTTTTATAACACTAATTTTCTGCTGAACTGGATGGTTAGATCGAAAATTCAGAAGCCTGCCTGAATGGGAAGGTTTCATATACCAATTCGTTTTTAATTCTCCCGAAGCTGAGCGTGTTACTAAGGTGTCCAAAAATGGAATTGATTTATCAACTTCTTTCTCCATAGTGAATTGAATCTTTTCATTAAACTGATTGAACCTTTGTAATAAATCATCAATTTTATTTTCGGGAACTGCAATGAAAGTATCATCCACGTAAACTTTTAGTATCGGAATTTTATATGGTAAAGTTTCCAGCACTTTGGAAACAACGTAATCCATCACGATGTTAGCTAAAACTGGACTTGCTGGGTTTCCCATTGCGCTGCCGTCAAGTTGAAGGTAGAAATTGTTATTGTAGCTAAAATAACTCGTGTCAAAACAAAAACAAATAAGTTCAATGAGCAAATCAAAAGTTATGTTGACTTTCTTTGACCACGTGAGCCAATTTTCTTTAACAATTTTTAAGACCAATTCTTTAGGTATATTAGTGAAAAGGGAGGTTACATCTAATGACACCAGATTATAATTCGGATCCAACTTAATTCCTTTTAAAGACTCTACAAAGCAATATGAGTTCTTCACGTTATGTTTAAAGTCTATAATTAGCGGACTTAATAATTGATGTAAACATTTCGCCAATTTATAACAAGGAGATCCAATGCAATTCACTACAGGTCTTAGCTTACAACCTTGTTTATGAACTTTTCTCAAGCCATAAAGTTTTGGTGGAACTGCATTATGTGTTTTTAATTGTTTCTCGGTATCTTTGTCAATGAGATTTTTCTGCTTCATCTGAGATGTTTTTGTCTTATGTACCCTATCTTATGTTAATTGCTATGGTTAGTAATTAATATTAATTTTCATAAATATTGTTATTTTTGTGTACTTGAAAAAGTCTAAATATATAGACGAAACGTCGTACATTTAATTAAATAAATTCAATATTTTGTCCACTATCCTGCGATTTTTCTTAATTTTAGTATGTGTAATACATATACACAAATACCAACAAATGCAGACACATTTTAACATAACGACGTCACAAACATTCCTGGCGCGTTTTGCAGTCACGTGATATTTTTTAAATTTTTATACATTTTAATTAATTTTTAGTAATTTATCTATAGCTTTAAAAAAATTTTTCTTTTCGATTTTCAATATTATTTATGTTAAATTATTAGAAAAAATTAAAAAATTAATAATTTTTTTTAAATTTTAATACCTAATTCAAACCAATTTTTGTCGGAAGTGTTTTTTTTAAGTTCTACTACCTTAAATTTTTTTAGACGTACGCTAACCATCGTATGGCATAAAATATTGCATTATTGTACGCGTGCGATATATATTATTTTAAGCAGCCGACTAGAGGCACGAAATTTTGTATGTGTTACAAAAAAGCATATTAAATCTTTACCTGGCTGTATTTTTAAATTTGCATAATATATTATGTATCTACTTAAAATAATTAAAAATTTGAATACCACATATGAAGATATTAATTAATATTGAATTCCAATATTTGACAGGATATTTTCAGTACACCTAACAGAACTTGTCATTCAATTAGGATTAAAATGTTGCTTACAGAAGCATGCCCAAACATTTGCACAAACATGTGTGTACAAATAATTCAATTAACTGCTTTCAAACAGTTAATATCATATCAACGACAGTAGATTAAATTACAGTAGCGTGCCCTTTAGGGACCGCCCCCGCAATAAACAAAACAATAAATTGTGTAAGTCCGGTAACACTTTTTTCTCTCTGTTAATTAGTAAAAAACACTGGCCGCAGTGCCAAACCATAATTTATTTTACAAAATAAATATACTTTCTTATAATATCTAAAAAAAATTTTTATAAAAAATAAAACCTCCTTCAAAAAAGCCACTAAAAAGAGGAAAATAATAAAATTTTGAGGTCGACGCCAATTTAATTTTAAAATTTTTTTATACATCTACTTTTATTTTATTAAATTGGCGCCGACCTCAAATTTTACTTTATTTCCTCTTTTTAGTAGTTTTTTTTGAAGGAGGTTCTATTTTTTATACATATATTTTTTTTACTTTTGAGAGACTGCAATACATAGTTTGCACGTTATTAACAGACTTCTTTCTTGATATTTGATTACTAAGCTAAAAAAACTACTGAACCGATTTAAGTAAAATTTATGTGAGACCACTTTAAAGGTATGCCCAATTGATTAGAAAAAGAATTATTTAAACTTGGCAATCACGTGGCATAGGTGCACTGTGATGAGATGTTGTTTTTATTAAAACGTTAAAGCACTGTATCATATATCCTGATGCCAAGTGATTGCCAAGTTCAAAAGGTACTACAAGGTTACAGTCATAAAATATTATTTATAAATTATTCTTTATTTTACCTGTGTAGTTTTAAGACAACTATCGAGTAATTTGCTAACTTCATAGTCAAAGGTAATAGCTAATGGCTGACTTGGTTCTTTCCGGGATCTCAAAACTTTTTACGGATAAAGTGTTGCGAGACTTAACATTTTTTTTTCTTTTTCAAGAATGTTTTTGATGGAATTATTATTTTTTCAATAAATTCTTTTATATAATATATTAATGTTTCAAAATGAATTTAAAAAACACCAATTCTCAGTTTCACAATACTATAATAATAAGCCCCAGGGGGGAACTGTGAATCCCCTGGCATATACCTGCCGGCACGGCGCCCTTGTTTGCGCCCCACATACAAAATAAAAATGACTCCCACATACAAAATAAAAAAACGAATTTTTTGACTTGCAGATTATTCCGCTCGGAGCTATTTTTATTAATTATTGATTAAATGAAACTCACAAATATTCAATACATTAAATTTTATTAATTAATTAATTATCTGATATAATGCAATAATTTTTAACCCCCTTGCAGAACGATACAAGCACCTAGGCGAGCAAGTTTCCCTCTAAGAGAGGGGGTTAATACCGACATTTTGTTCTGCAAACTGAAATATACGCTTAAAACAGTCGCCGTAACAACATATTAAAATTTGAACTTTGAACTAATAATATAAATTTCGTCGGGTACATGACACGTTTAGGGTGATCTGCCACCCCTTTAATACTGACCAATCGATAGGCAAATATTATAATGGCATTATTGGATCACCGACAAACTATACAAACAATTTCAGCCTTGAAGCAATAAATAAGTGTGATCATTTTTTTTGTTACATGTTGGGGGCGGTCTGCATCCCTCCCATACCGCTATCTAGCAAAATCTCTTACTCAAGGCACTTTAATATGCCTCTCTCAATATCTTCACAAAATTAAGGCTTTGAATAAATAACACCAAAAAATTGTTACTAGCTCTCGGTCTATTACGGACAGATACGGGTATTTTCTATTTTATTAATTATAAGATCTAAGTTGGATTTGAAATGAGAATGTAACCTAAAAAGGGCGCGCCCGTTAAGTCAACGTTTATTCCATAGCCTCGCAGAAGAAAATCTACTGTACCGACCTATAAATTATGATACATATTTTACCGATCATACTGTATACGAAAGTCTTTTAGTGTTGACGTTCATCACATTGGATTACGAAAATATACAAGGAAAATATTTTAATTCATTAACTAAGAACGCGGAACATAACAGAAAAATTAAGACACTCTTTTAAATTGAGAGATTTAATTTCTTGCAACTTGTCACGCGTCAGATTTTTCATCTTCAAAACAAAACAAGCCTTTCATTTAGTTTAAGTTTATTTTTAGGGTTCATGTCATCAGTGACGGATTTTGACCTAGGCCCGCGAGGCCTTGACCTAGGGCGGCAACATTTGAGGGGCGGCAAAATTAAGAAGGCGCCTGAACCTAAACATTTTTCCCGGGCGCTGGAAAGTCAAAATTGATTAAGTTTTCCGTCAACTGTAAGATTCTATTATTTTCTCTCTCATTGTCGATACAATATATTATACTTATACAGGGTGGGAAAAAAATGAAGATAATTAATCAGTCTTCTCGCCAAAATAAAAATTGAGAACCGTATTACCACCCCTAAGAAAGTTCTGAAAAAATGTCAGAGGGTGAGAGTGGTTTTAACCCTTCTAAAATTTCTTTTGGGTTTCTTAAATTACCGAAAGGAGAGTAATCCTCTAAAATGCACTTTTGTCAAATTTCATTCAATTTGTTGCACTCATTTCTGAACAGCGTACAAAAATGTATTTTTTATGTAAACTTTGAACTCTTCTCACGGGAAAACGGTACATTTTTGGGTCCAGTCGACTTATTTTGACCTCTACTACACGTGGTAGCTCTGTGTCCCAGCAATTTTGGGATACCCTGTATATACTTTGACGTTACAAGAAAGGCGGCATATTGTACGGGCCTAAGGTGCCATCACGATCAAATCCGCCCCTGCATGTCTTTGAATAGTTTACTACTCTGTAATGTGATTTTTACAAAGTAATCAATTCTTTATTGTTTTTCTTTCATGTTATTGAATAGTTCACATTTGGGGACGTTCACACTAACGCGTACTAATTAGATGAAACGATACTTTTAGACACAAATAAAAATTATATTTGAATTATAGCGATGAAATAATTCCAATATCTGAAGCACGCACCTGCACATCTGGAAGCCGTGTTTGTTTCAAATAAATGTATCAGGACACGTAAAATAAAATTAGAGAGACTCACGGAAGATGAGACGCTCGAATCTCTACGATGATAAATTGAAGTTGATGCTCAAACGGTAAGACGAGCCGATACCATCTCAGCCAATGAAGAGATACGCGCGTCTATCTTACGTGTTCTGCCAATTTCAATCCTTAACACTTTAGCTAGAAAGTGCCCGCGTACATAGACTGTATCCAGTAGTGAGTAGACTGTCGTCAAAATTGGGTCATAATCACAGATCTCTAATTACCTTGCCTGTAGGGACTAGCTCATTTGTCATAATTAGGACCTTAAACATATAGACCGAGAGATAGTGACAATTTTTTGGCGGTATTTATTCAAGGCCTTATTTTGTGAAGAGTTTGAGGGAGGCATATTAAAGTGCCCTGAGTAAGGGATTTTGCTAGATAGTGGTATGGGAAGGGTGCAGACGGCCCCCAACATGTAACTAAAAAATCGTCACAATTATTATTGCTTCAAGGCTTAAATTGTTTTTTATAGCTTGTCGGTGACCCGATAATGCCATTGTAATATTTGCAGATCGATTAGTCAGTATTAAAGGAGTGGCAGATCACCCTAAACGTGTCATGTAGCCGACGAAATTTATATTATTAGTTCAAGGTTCAAATTTTAATATGTTGTTACGGCGACTGTTTTAAGTATATATTTCAGTTTGCAGAACAAAATGTCAGTATTAACCCCCTCTTTTAGAGGGAAACTTGCTCGTCTAGGTGTTTATATCGTTCTGCAAGAGGATTAATACCGACATTTTGTTTTGCAAATTGAAATATATGCTTAAAACAGTCGCCGTAACAACATATTAAAATTTGAACTTTGAACTAATAATATAAATTTCGTCGGGTACATGACACGTTTACGGTGATCTGTCACCTCTTTATACTGATCAATCGATCTGCAAATATTATAATGGTATTAATGGGTCACCGACAAGCTATAGGTACAAACAATTTTAGCCTTGAAGCAATAATAATTGTGACCATTTTTTTTGTTACATGTTGAGAGCGGTCTGCATCCCTCCCATACCGCTATCTAACAAAATCCCTTATTCAGGGCACTTTAATATGCCTCCCTCAACATCTTCACAAAAATAAGGCCTTGAATAAATAACACCAAAAAATTGACACTAGCTCTCGATCTATTACATTAGGTAATTTGGCAATACGATTGAAATCACTTAAACGGCTGGACCGATTTTTAATAAACTTGATACACTATTTTAACTTTTTACCCTGCTACACTCGCCAAAATCCGACATTAAAGCGATTGAATCTGCTGGCAAAATTGACGTCCATGAGATTGAAGTCACGGACAAAATCCAATTTAAAAATTCCGATATGAAAATTAATTAAACAGTAGAAATGATAGATCTGAAGATATTATGATGAAACCAATAAATCGTAAGTTAAATTTGCTATACGAAATACAAATAATGGAAAATTATTTGAATAGATACAGCAAGAACTGGGGAAGTTATACAACTGTATACAATATTATCATACCACCCTCAACATCTCGTATACGATAGGTATTCAGAATTCTTCATCTTTGTCACGCAGCAATTTAAACGCTATATTGTGTCTTTCTCACTCGGTTGTGTCTTGGGATTGTAATTTAATTAAAACAATTTAATATCGTAAACATTCAACTGTTTAATTGCAAAGTTTAAGTAATATAGCCAATTAAAATATATATAAACTACATATTATTCTTTTAAGCCAATTATCTAGAACCGCGTTTATGGCAATAGAAAGGGAATAGTTTTTGTAATTTTACATTTAAACTTCTTCGATATTTTGTAAGATGCATATCTGTGTTTATTTTATTTTATTTATTGTGGATTATAGACGCGTCGACAACTTAGATCATTAGCGTCTTAAATACAACAAATATACATATACCACTTAAAACTAAATAACATCACAAAACATCCATGAGGAGGTGGGACTCGAACCCACGACAGTCTGATTCAGAGGCCGCGACGCTACCAACTGAGCCATATTGTCCTCTGCGTATCTGTGACTCACAAATAAAATCATGTAGGTATGTCAAATTTTCGTTTTTAGGGTTCCGTATCTCCGACCGGAACACTATTACTGAGCCTATGGTCTGTCCTTCCATCCCTTCGTCCGTCTGTCACAAGGCTCTATCTCACAAATAGTGTTGCCGTCTAGACAAGAAAAGAGTGGTTTACTTTACCTACCTACTTAGTTTATCTAGATTCTTGAAAATTGTTTTGGCAAGAAGGAAATATCAAGACATGACTTCACTAAGTCTTGTATTGAAATATCAAAACTTCACTAAGTCTAAGTCTAGATTAAAAAACTCTTCTCTTGTCTAATATCAAGCCTCTAGATTATTTTCAAGAGTCTAGATTAACCGAGTGGTTTACTTTACCTACTACTACTTAGTTTATCTAGACTCTTGAAAATTGTCTAGAGTTTTGGCAAGAGTCTTGATCTAGATAAAGCAAGTCTTGTCTTGTCTTGAAAATTTCTAGACAAGACTTTTGTAAGTCTTGTCTAGAAATTTTCAAGACAAGATCTAGACTTTCTAGACTCTTGTCTTGTCTTGTCAATCTAGACAAGACAAGAGTCTAGAAAGTCTAGATCTAGACGGCAACACTACTCACAAACGTTAAGAGATATCTAGTTGAAATTTTCACAGATATTGTGTTGTTGTGGCATAAATCCTGGCAAATAATAATTAGAATGAAATAATCAGTTAATGTTTTTTTATTTTACGCTCTATGAGTCTATAGTACAGTATAGCACTACGGTTTGAGTAACCGTAGATACTATAGATTCATAGAGCGTCTAACTTCACGGTTCGGTTGGCTCAGTGGTAGAGCGATCGATTGAAGACTGCCTTCGGCGGAATTAGAACCCAGTACCGTCCGAATGTCTAGCGCTCTAACCACTACGGTAATCACTCGGTATTTAAATTTAATTACCTTATTTTTACAAAAAAAAACATAATAGGAGAATTATGAATCATAATAGCATCACGCGAAGCGCAACATACGTTCGCAGGGAAGATAATAATACAGAATCCGGATTACTTAACATCTTTCACAGAGCTGGAGCATTATGAGCAATGAGAATACGCTCTAACAAGCGGAATGAGATTAGAATCAGGAAGTACGTCCGTATATAAACACGAATTAAATATTCAAACATAATCCATACTAATAGACCTGTGTAAATAATAATTTATTTCATGTAGGATAATATGATTTCTCGAACTGCAATGTTTTCTACCTGTGAAATGTTAGAATGTCAATGTTTTTTTTTGCCATAACCACTATAAAATAGTTTATTTTATTTATTGTAAATTATAGACACGTCGACAACTTAGGTCATTAGCGTCTTGATTACATTAAATAACAACACACTTAAAAACAAAATAAAATATAGTTACTTCTTACCACAACAGTTTTATTGATGGATGTACATTTCGAAAGCTAAGCTTTCATCTTCAGCGAACACTACACCTACTACACTACATGTAGTGTTCGCTGAAGATGAAAGCTTAGCTTTCGAAATGTACATCCATCAATAAAACTGTTGTGGTAAGAAGTAACTATATTTTATTTTGTTTTTATTCCAACCACAGTGCTCATATATATTTTTATTTTTTTAACACACTTAAAACTAAATTACATCACAAAACATCCATGAGCGGAGGCGCCATTAGAACCCACGACAGTCTGATCCAGAGCGTCGCGACATTTTGTTCGCCGTAACAACATATTAAAATTTGAACCTTGAACTAATAATATACATTTCGTCGGGTACCTACATAACACGTTTAAGGTGATCTGCCACCCCTTTAATATTGACCAATCGATCTGCAAATTATATAATAGCATTACTGAGTCACCGACAAGCTATGCAAACAATATCAGCCTTGAAGCAATAATAATTGT
The DNA here is from genome assembly GCA_039654895.1 of Mongoloraphidia duomilia. Taxonomy (NCBI): domain Eukaryota; kingdom Metazoa; phylum Arthropoda; class Insecta; order Raphidioptera; family Raphidiidae; genus Mongoloraphidia; species Mongoloraphidia duomilia. The sequence goes on along the minus strand of CM077520.1, from coordinate 9,669,513 downwards.
GATCATTTTTTTGTAACATGTTGGGGGCGGTCTGCATCTCTCCCATACCGCTATGTAAAATCCCTTACTCAGGGCACTTTAATATGCCTCCCTCAACATCTTCACAAAAATAAGGTCTTGAACAAATAACACCAAAAAATTGTGACTAGCTCTCGATCTATTACGTTAGGTAATTTGGCAATACGTATTTTTGGGAATCTCTGAATATTACACCTGTACCAACACAAAATATAAAATGAAAAGTACATGTAATGTCTTTTGTAAAACGACAGTTTTATTTCTGTTTTACGTGCCTCATAGCACTCTTAATCAAAAAAGTTTTTACGTTAGTCCTTACTATACATGCGGGATTAAAAATTTTCCGTCTAGTTTGTTAAATTATACGTGTTATTATTTTCCCCGCATCACATCTTTCTTCCAATACATTTTTTTTTTATTTTTCCAAGTAACGCAGAAAAATAAGATGACTTGTTTACTGTCAAAATAAATTATGCAAAAACAAAATATGTATATTAAAATAGGGTCGTCCTATGTATCAAACTTTGATAAAATTGAGCAGTAGGTATACATAATATTATTTCTCATACATAATTTAAACAGATATTGTAAAGTGTAAATCAACTTTTTCGCTCTTATATCCGTCATCTTAATTGCAAACAAAAAATAGGTATATACTCTGAGCATAAACCGCCATATTCTGATGACGTAGAAGACATGAGTCACATTTCTTTATCTATAGCAGGGGTTCCTAAAGTCGGGGTCGCGACCCCAAGTGGGATCGCGGGCTGATTTTTTAGGGTCACGGCCTGTTTCCGTGATTATAGAATTTATAACCATTAAATTCGAATATTAGGGAAAAAAACTAAATTAGAACACGAAATCAAATAAAAACGGAGTGAAGTGGCGGGAGGGGGTCTCTGGGGTAATAGAGAGAGTGAGCCCTCCCACCCACCTCCTGGCTTTAACTGTACTTTTATATACTCAAATTCTTGAATAAACGACTTAAATTTGAATTGCTGCATTTTTTTACTAAAAAATCTTTTTTTGTACTATAGTGATGAGCGAAATTGGTCTTGGTCTTGCAGTCTTGGTCTTGGTCTTGCGGAAAAGCAAGACCAAGACTATCATTAGACTAGCAAGACCAAGAACAAGATCAATACCAAGACCAAATACACAAGACTAACTATAGTAGAACATAATAATTAAAAAATGATGTAATTTTGATATTTTTTAACATTTTAATAAAATAAAGTATTTTGTTAGTTAATAAATAGATTGTGAATTATTTTTAATTTATAACTATGATGATCTTCAGAAGTAAAAATTCGACTGATGACCAGTCCTATACTTCCCACCTAGTAAATATTTGCAAAAAATAAACACTTTTTTTTTTATTCTTTGACTAGGCCCAAATAACCTTAGCTGTTGGTGGTCTTTAAAACACAATTTAATTTTTATTCTTTGAAAAAAGCATGGCCCTCTTTTTTGTTTGGTGATCTACTGATGGCTAACATAATATAGCAAAAATCATGGTTACCTTGATTTACGTACAATTTTTATTTTTTTTAGTAAAATATTTTTTTTCTCGAAAACTATACATTTTAGAGAAAAAAAATATTTACATTTTTTTCATATTATAACATCTAGAATTCATTTATATTTTTTTTTACCTATGTTAATACGTGACATTGAGGACGTTTTTTTGAATATCTCAGGATCCACTGAACCGATTTGACTCAAAATCTAATCAGATCTAAGTTAAAGGCTGATAAATACAATAGAACAATCGGCATGCCCGTATGTTGTTCCGTTCTTAAGATATCGAAGGCGAAAAATTGACCACACACATACACACACACACATACACACACACATACACACATACACACACACACACATACAGACATCAGTCAGAAAATGATCTTAAACGATTGCTAGGGTCTCAAAACGTGAAAATCTGTTAAAATCTCGAAATGTTTTTTTCGGACTAAATCCATTACTTCCCTACCATAGTAGAGGTGGGAAGTAAAAAACTAAAAAAAAGACAAATAAAATGAGCAAGACCAAGACCAAGACTGTCCAAGTCTTGGTCTTGGTCTTGCTTTGCTCATCACTATTTTGTACATTGTGGGGGAAAAAATTTTAAGGATCGCGAAGACTTTCGCAATTTTAAATTAGGGTCATGATCAAAAAAGTTTGGGAACCCCTGATCTATAGGATGAGATGTAGGTATATAAATTATCTTTCTTGAGGTTTACAGATCAGTGGGCGTGATATAGATCTAGTCAGCCAATCACAGGTGGAATCGTATCTATAATAGGTATATCATTTCGGTCGCGGCACATTTCTATGTTTTTCCATTTGAAAATACACACTTTTGGGAATTTGTTATAGAAAAAGCTTCCGAAAAACTATCAAAACAAGCCGTGAGGTGGGTCGTTTATTAGGACTAAAGTGCGACCCTTGAGGTCCACACGACGAACTTCCCAGTTTGATAAATATTTAATAATAATAATTAAATTAGATATTACACAGAAAAGTAATCATTTTAATCATTAAAACATCAATAATTAAAAAAAAAAAAAAAAAAAAAAAAAAAACGGCTGAACCGATTTTTATAAAATTTATGTCGGATCAAAATGACGTTAACACGCCTCGATTGACACCCTTACGAAGTCGATATAATTTTTTATTCGCGAGATATTGTGTAAAATCTACTTTTTTGGAGGTTATTTGGTTAAGAAAAAAGAACGGCTGAACCGATTTAAAAAAAATTCCTTTCAGATCATATTTACGTTAATACGCGTCGATTGGCACCCCAACGTAGTCGATATCATTTTTCGTTCTCGAGATTTCGTCTTAGAAAGAAATGGACACATACATACGTACGTACGTACGTACGTACATACGTACACACACACACACACATACACACACACAGACATCTTTCTAAAAGTAGTGTAAAAATAGTGTAGTGACCTTGAAACATAAAATTTTTTTTCCTTTTTGATTTCGATTTTCGGACCCATTACAATAACTTCCAATGGGAAGTTAAAAATTGTTTCATTATCTACTCCCCGACACTAGATCGCAAATCCCTGACACTACACCTTTTCCAATTGTATTTCAGAAAGCGTCATTATTGTATTTCAGATTAGTCAATTGAATGTTTTCGCAACATGGATAAACGGCAAATCGCACAATTATACACTTATATCTTTAAGCTTCATTGCAGCTAATAACATGAAGATTAGCTTTGTAAATTCAACTTAGGGTCAAAAACATAAATAAACAAGCCGTGAGGTGGGTCGTTTATTAGGACTAAAGTGCGACCCTTGAGGTCCACACGACGAACTTCCCAGTTTGATAAATATTTAATAATAATAATTAAATTAGATATTACACAGAAAAGTAATCATTTTAATCATCAAAACATCAATAATTAAAAAAAAAAAAAAAAAAAAAAAAACGGCTGAACCGATTTTTATAAAATTTATGTCGAATCAAAATGACGTTAACACGCCTCGATTGACACCCTTACGAAGTCGATATAATTTTTTGTTCGCGAGATATTGTGTAAAATCTACTTTTTTGGAGGTTATTTGGTTAAGAAAAAAGAACGGCTGAACCGATTTTAAAAAAATTCCTTTCAGATCATATATACGTTAATACGCGTCGATTGGCACCCCAACGTAGTCGATATCATTTTTCGTTCTCGAGATTTCGTCTTAGAAAGAAATTGACACATACATACGTACGTACGTACGTACGTACGTACATACGTACACACACACACACACACACACACAGACATCTTTCTAAAAGTAGTGTAAAAATAGTGTAGTGACCTTGAAACATAAACATTTTTTTTCCTTTTTAATTTCGATTTTCGGACCCATTACAATAACTTCCAATGGGAAGTTAAAAAAGTATGTTGGTAGGGAAAAAATTAAGCACATTTCATTTTAATTATTTTCTGAAATACAATTGACGACCTCTAAATTACAAATTACGCTTTCTGAAATACAATTGATACTTTCTGAAATACAATTGACACTTTCTGAAATACAACTGACACTTTCTGAAATACAATTGGAAAAGGTGTAGACCGCGGGATTGAGAATATGCGAGCGTATAGCAATGCTGTTGTTTACATGGCGTTGCTCGGTTTCTCTATTACAAGTCCCCAGTTCTCGGGTTCTAGCCCGAGAGTTGGTAAACGTGCCAATTAGATTTTCAATTTATTATTAAAAAAAAAATAATGAATTGAAAATATGAATTGGTGCTAGACCCAAATAACCTTAGCTGTTGGTGTTCTTTAAAACACAAACACACACGACACTAGATCGCAAAATCCTCGACACTAGATAGCAAATCCCCGACACTAGATCGCAAATCTACGAGTGCAGAAAATAAAATCCATTGGCTTAATTAAACTAGAAGCAAAGTGCTTTTGTTTCGTCTAGACCAGGGATGGCGAACCTATGGCACGCGTGCCATAATTGGCAAGCGAAAGAATACTGTTGGCACGGCATTGATTGGTGTACCATCGAAATAATTAAAAATATGTTAGAATCTGTCGAAAAAATTTGACAATCAATCATTCAAATAACATATATTTAGCCCTATTCTACTATTTATGTTCTAATTACTGTTCTTATACATAGCCATAGTGATTACAAAATCTATACACTGTTTGTAATCACTATAATGTTTAACATGCTATTGTGGTAGTCACTTTGCTTAGCAGAATAATTAATAAGAAATTAACAAAAGTGATTAGCCACAACGTGCTTATCTTGCTAAGCACTTGGTAACCACCGTGACTATCGCTAGTAGAATAGGCCTGAATGAGATCGACACGACAAGTAGGGACAAAACGATTCAAGTAAATACGAGTACATACTCGATCTTTTCTTTTAGATACCAAGTACTTTTGATATCGATACTTCTTAACCGAGTACTGAGTAGGTATCGATAAAAAGTACTTGGATCGGTACTCATTTGGTTCAGGGAGATTTTCTTTCTTGGACCATAATATGTCACACACTCTCACATGAAAGCATCTTTTTTTTCTAAACAGTTGGCAGCCTTGAGCTTCGAACCAGGGTTTTATTTATTCTTTAATTATATCCTTTAAATTATCGAAGAAAAGTGTAGATTATAGACTCTCAACAACAGAGGTCATAAGCGTCAAAAAAAATATATCGATATAAGTACGTATCGATACTTACTAAGCGATACCGAGTAGGTATCGATACTTACTAAGCGATACCGAGTAGGTATCGATACTTTCTTGCGATACTACTTCCAAGTAAAAGTATCGATACCTGCGTGGTATCGTTTCATCCCTAACGACAAGTGGACGAGAGTTTCATGGCAAAATAATTTTTTTCATCTACGTTTGAATAATTTTTTTGTCCACTAAATATTGCTTGTTGGCACGTTATGGTCACATCGAGGGTTACATTAAACGTTTTTTGAAAAAATTGGCATGTGCATGTGAAAAGGTTCGCCATCCCTGTTCTAGAATAATTACAGACAGATTTGATTTAGCACTTAGCCCGTACAGAGCTTAAAGTACTGTAGTAAAGACAAATTAATTACTGCATAATTAGTAAAAGTTTTAGCTCGAATAATACACCTAAAGTATAAACAAAACATATATACTATATATATAGGTAGATACAGTAGGTGTACCCGGTATCATCATTCATCATAATTTACATACATATGGTGAAGATAAACAACGAACCTGTAGCATCTGCAACTTGATGCTGTTAATTAACTGGGATAATAAAATAATATTAACTACGGCATTAATAATGCATATAGGCAGGCCACAAAACATCTGGAAGAAAAAAAGTCAAGAGGTGTTATGGGACACCCGACAGAAGCTATGCTTTTTACGTGTTGTATATATAAAACCGAATTTATCAAAGCTATAGACAATACAATTGAAAAATTATTTGACCGCCATTTTGAAATCTGATGCAATTTTATTTTTTTGTGTCCTATAAAACTCTTAAATATCAATTTTCAAAAAGATCGGATACTTTTTACAAAAGTACATATGGTCACCATTTTGAAATTTGACGCCATTTTATTTTTTTGTGTCCTATAAAACTCTTAAATATCAATTTTCAAAAAGATCGGATAATTTTTACAAAAGTACATATGGTCGCCATTTTGAAATCTGACGCCATTTTATTTTTTTATGCCCTATAAACCTCTTAAATATCAATTTTCAAAAAGATCGGATAATTTTTACAAAAGTACATATGGCCGCCATTTTGAAATCTGCCGCCATTTTATTTTTTTGTGTCCTATAAAACTCTTGGATATTAATTTTACAGAGGCCACTGCGCGTGCGACAGTATATTACTTTCACAGCTGGTCATAGCTATAGATATACTTTTAATAACATGAGCGTGACGGTTTTACCGTGACGCGAACCTATAAGTTTTCCCCCTGCCAGAAATCGTCTAACGCGCCTATAGAAGCATATAGTTTCAAAAATCCCTGACTTTTTCAGTGTCAAATTATGTATAAGGAATAACATGCACTGTTCAAAATTATCAGATTTTGATACATGGGACGGCCCCCATTGAACATGTTAATTCCCTATATGTCCTAAGACCCAAATATTAACCAGGACGTTATATTATAAAAGCTGTACCCGCAACTTCGTTTTCGGAAAAAATCATTTTACCAATAGTCACAGTCAGGATTCTAACCTGAACCTTTCCACTATCGCGGCGGAATGAGCTTACAATTACTCAACCGTGACATGATTACTAATCTAACATTCTCCTTATATGCTTTGGAATCAATTGATTTTCACTACATGTGACTGTTAATTCATTATAGCTAGGTTGTAGAAGTGAATCTTCGTACTAGCGAGAGCTCATCATGAAAGTAAGCTCATTCTGCCGCGAAAGTGGAAAGGTTCAGGTTAGAATCCTGACTGTGACTATGGTTGGTAAAATGATTTTTTCCCATACTCGTATGTTTGAAATTAATTATATAATTGGCTGCTTTCAAACAAAAATTTTCAATTGCATATCAGCCGTATAAATCTATTAATTTATATGAAGGTTTTATTTTATTCCACTGAGCCATCCGGAGATATAGTTTTTTGACTACCTCGCAGGAACTCCTTTTTTTGCCAGGATAAAAAGTATCATATTTGTTGACCAAGGACATAACCAACATGCCAAGTTTCATTTAAATCCGTTCAGTCGTTTCCGCTTGATGCATGCGTGATAGACAGACAAAAATTGTAAAAATTGCTGTTTTGGCTTCTATATCGATACTAATGCCCTCACGATTATAATTTTGAAAAAATATTTCATGTCCACACACGCCCCAGTTACATTTTTATTATTTATGTATATACCGGGTCCAAGATAGGCAAGGCGCAAATTGAGACACGTATAGCGCATGTGAGGTGACGCAGCACAGCGCGTTCTTTTGTAAACTACAGGTTTGAATAGGTCGGCACAAATTGGCAACACAGCGCAGCGTGGCACGACTCGTGTCTGCGGATAGTCGCGTGACGCAGTAGTTCGGGCACAGTTTCTCGTGCCACGCGTGGTATTTGCAACTGAAAATGGCAGACGAGAAGTTGATAGAGGCGGTGGGATACGGTTGGTACGCAAAAAACTGCGTCTCAATATGCGGATCATCGCGCAGCGCGTATGGCACGTATGTGTTGTGTCTCTCGTGTCACGTCACTTCACACGCGCTATATGTGTCTCAATTTGCGCCTTGCTTAAGCGTGAAATGCATGGGGATTTCCTAAACGGTAGATTTGATTAAATGTGAGAAAACCTTCATAAAAAAGTGCCTTAATAAAGTGAAAATTTTTTTCTAACTTAATAAGTGAGTTATAAATAAAAAACGAAAATGGGAAAATCTTGTTTTTCAACTGTCAGTTGCAAGCCAAGCAAAATATGGAATGTTTGACTGTGCAAGGAAGTACTAGAGTAGTGGAGATTCTGCACATTTTCTCTTATTTAACCAAATCTCTATCTTTTACCGTTTAGGAAATCCCCATGCATTTCACGCTTATTTTGGACACCCTGTAAGGTCACGATCGACTTAAATTTTCAGAAATTCTTTTGTGAAACCAAGCATACGTCAGCACGGTCTCAGTAGTGTTAAAGTAGTACATACTTGAGTGGGTGTTTTGTGTGTTTATTGGAATGTTTCAGGTGTACTGTTTTCAATTTCCCGTGTTTATTTTGGCGCCTATTGTCAACGGTATCAGTGTCGCATGGTTGTAGTGCACAATGCCTCTATTATCGATGCGTACACCGCAGGATATGGTGGCGGAGCGCCTCCAACTCCTGCTTCCAACCCTACCGACGTGGCGTTCGGGCTAGCACAATGTGCTGTGCGTATTAGGGAACACTGCGGGCACTACTATACCCCGACTTTATACGCCTGCTGAAAACTTGACACCGACGCTCACAGTGCAGTACATTTGTTATAGTATAGTGCAGGGGTCGGCAAACTTATTTGGGAAAGAGCTTACATTTTAAAAAATTCACAGATTTCGCAATCCTTGCAACCATTGAGGACATTGGAAATGATAACAGCATATATGAAACATAATTAACTGTTTATTATACACACAATATTTATCAATGCACTGTTTAGTTTTGTCAGGAATAACCCTATTATTCTTCTGTTATATACGCGTTCACTTTTGCTTGATTACTTAACTTTTAAATGGATTTTTCTACAATATTTATTAACATTTGCTCAAAAATAACACCGCATATCGTCGCAAATACCTCTCAATTAACTAGACATGATATAAAACACATTTCGAAAAAATTGCACATGTTCAATTTTGCATGATTGCTCCTCACTTGATCGCGACACCGTTGTCTTTTGGCCTTGAACGAAAACTCGTAACTCTGCCCCCATATACGAACATAAACATTTCCAATGTTAAAATTTGTGACACCCAAAGAGCCACAAAATTTTCTGATATAAAATATTTTAACATTGGAAATGTTTATGTTCGTATATGGGGGCAGAGTTACGAGTTTTCGTTCAAGGCCAAAAGACAACGGTGTCGCGATCAAGTGAGGAGCAATCATGCAAAATTGAACAAGTGCAATTTTTTCGAAATGTGTTTTATATCATGTCTAGTTAATTGAGAGGTATTTGCGACGATCTGCGGTGTTATTTTTGAGCAAATGTTAATAAATACTGTAGAAAAATCCATTTAAAAGTTAAGTTATCAATCAAAAGTGAACGCGTATATAACAGAAGAATAATAGGGTTATTCCTGACAAAACTAAACAGTAAACCCAAAGAGCCACAAAATTTTCTGATATAAAATATTTTAACATTGGAAATGTTTATGTTCGTATATGGGGGCAGAGTTACGAGTTTTCGTTCAAGGCCAAAAGACAACGGTGTCGCGATCAAGTGAGGAGCAATCATGCAAAATTGAACAAGTGCAATTTTTTCGAAATGTGTTTTATATCATGTCTAGTTAATTGAGAGGTATTTGCGACGATCTGCGGTGTTATTTTTGAGCAAATGTTAATAAATACTGTAGAAAAATCCATTTAAAAGTTAAGTAATCAAGCAAAAGTGAACGCGTATATAACAGAAGAATAATAGGGTTATTCCTGACAAAACTAAACAGTGCATTGATAAATATTGTGTGTGTAATAAACAGTTAATTATGTTTCATATATGCTGTTATCATTTCCAATGTCCTCGATGGTTGCAAGGATTGCGAAATCTGTGAATTTTTTTTATTGTAAGTACAATTTTATTTACTTACTTACTTTGAATAAATAATTACGAACCTAAATTATTAAATATTATTTTTTCTATTTAGCACATTTCAACAAAAGCTTGTATTTAAACATTAAAAAGTTTTTTTAGATATTTTTATTTTATTTTGTTATTTTGTACTTTTTTAATTTTTAATCACGCTGTTAAATGACGGTTGCTATGGTAACGATCAACAATTTGCCAAACGTAGCAACCAATGAACACGTAGCAATCAAAATTTAACAGCGTGATTAAAAAACAGCCTGTTAAAATTGTACGATAAACCCAGCATTAGTCTTTCAATTTTTTTACTATTAAAACATTAATTTATTAAAGTTAATTAATTAATTAACTCTAAAAACGATTGATTCATATATTGTCATTGGGTATACATATGTGTACAAAATTTTCAAATTAATCGGATATCTGGAAGTCGTTCAAAATTGACTTGCAAGATTTGAAAAAAAGTTCAACTGAAACCCTTCGAGTCTAGACTTAAGTTCGCGAACGTCACTGGGGCGAAGAAGGTTTTGTAGAACATCCCTACCAAATGTAGGACGGCAGGACAGTCGGAGTGAAGACTGACTGCGTATAAAGTTTTCTACGTGGTCTGAACTGTCGTCACGGAATCTAACACACCTAAATATATTTGCGGCCACACAACGAAGTGACGGGGGTTGAATTTTTGACAATAATTCCTTTACATCCTGAAAACATTTTTTCGAAATAATTTTCAAGGAAATACAAATGTTGTGAAAATAGCTAAATTGAAGTCGTTGGCATGTCATACTAATATTATAAAGAGGAAAGATTTGATTTTTTGTATGTTTGTTTGTAATGGATAAACTCAAAAACTACTTAACTGATTTTAAAAACTCTTTCACCTATAGAAAGCTACTTTATCAGCGAGTAACATGGGTTGTATTTTATTTTCAAAAAAATTAGAGATCCCTACGAAAATTACAATAATGTAACCCAAGGTATCAAAAATTTGCTTATAAAAGTCATTATTTGGCGTACGCTGCGAAAACTATTGATTAATTATAAATTCGAGCGAACGAGCGAAGCGAGTGAGAAATGTTTTAGTTAATTATAAATTCGAGCGAACGAGCGAAGCGAGTGAGTAATGTAGTAATAAATTATAAATTCATAGCACCCGGACAAAGCAAGACCGGGTCGCTAGTCGTTTATAAATATATGAACCGGTGAAAGCTATCATTTATTGAATTTTGAATTATTATTCTTAAAAATATTTAATAACAAATTAAAAATACGGACTGGTATTATGCCTAAATAACCCTAGCAATTTGTAACCTTAAATAAAAAGCAGGCTTGGTGTGTCGGTAAAACCACACTGCTAATAACCCATTGGGATGCCCTTAGAGAGTAGAGATCAGTTGAGAAACTATTATATTTGCAATAAACATTTTACAACAAGTTTACTGCAGTTTTTTATAAAAAAAACCCGCTAATCAAAACTTCCTGCAAACCTAATTAGGTGTTCATTATGTAAATATGTGTCGAATGAAATTGGTCCCGAGTCGATATCATTATGTGTTCTTAGATATGCGTGCCGAAAAAGGTTCACCAACGTATCGTACACACACACACACACACACACACATACACCTCTCTAAAAACAGTAGATTCGGACTCTATAGGGACCTCAAAACATGCAGATATAAATATACGCAACAGTGGGATTCAAACCCACGACAGTTTGATCTAAAATCAGGCACGCTACCCGTTACACCAAAATGGCCAAATCCTTCATTTTTTCAAACGTCAATAAATTAATGGCCGAATAAAAGATGCCCTGAGCGTCTGTCTGTATGTTTGCGATTTACTTAAACACTGCTGGACCGATTTCAATTTTATTTTTACGGCTGTACCCTTAGATTACTTTAGGATATATAATTATCATCACAGTAACACCTGGCTTAATAGTTGGAACATTATATTTGATATATTCCTATTTATTATTTAAAAAAAGCGTATGTGTCTCATCTACATAAGCGCACAGTCGAAGTTATACTTCATACATTTATATTTTTGCTTTTCCCCTCTCAGCATTTTTAAAAGTAATAAATAATTATTATTAATAAAATCCATGGATATCATAACATCTATACTTAAGTATCCAAAGTATGCTTAAAATATTACCTACAGTACTATTCTGAAACGTCAAAAAATTGATTTTTAAAACTATAAATTCTATAAGAAAATGAATTTTTCCTGGGATGAGACCTAGCTAGATCGGTTTTTTGCCCCCCAAAACCTCGTTTCAGTCAATTTCATCCAAATCGTTAGAGCGTTTTATTAGTTTTTGAGCCGGTAATTTTTGAGTCGATGTCATTCCAATTCGATACCCTCGCTAAAGAAGTATAACTTCAAAAACATTAAAACATACACTCGAAAAGTCTTCACGCTTGAAATGACAGCGTTTATTTTTATAAGTACCAAGGATATCTTTTTAGTTATGAAGTATTTAAGAGTAATTGGTGAAACCGGCCATTGAAGACAAACAGACAGACAAATCTGACCTACAAACACAATTCTCTCAAATATCTGTATGCATAATCCCGTCGTTCCCGTTTGAATTCTGGATACGTTGTAAAATCCTCTCATTTTCACAGGGAGTTCCAATTACATACATTGAATATACAAGCCAAGTTTTACAGTTTCATGTCCTTACACCGCGTCTCATTTCACTTCTTCTAAAGGACCTTTCACACTTAAGTTTTTACTTTCCACCTCTACTATGGTAGGGAAGTAATGGATTTAGTCCGAAAAAAATATTTCGAGATTTTAACAGATCTTCACGTTTTGAGACCCTAGCAATCGTTTAAGATCATTTTCTGACTGATGTCTGTATGTGTGTGTGTGTGTGGTCAATTTTTCGCTTTCGATATCTTAAGAACGGAACAACATACGGGCATGCCGATTATTCTATTGTGTTTATCAGCCTTTAACTTAGATCTGATTAGATTTTGAGTCAAATCGGTTCAGTGGATCCTGAGATATTCAAAAAAACGTCCTCAATGTCACGTATTAACATAGGTAAAAAAATATAAATGAATTCTAGATGTTATAATATGAAAAAAATGTAAATATTTTTTTCTCTAAAATGTATAGTTTTCGAGAAAAAAAATATTTTACTAAAAAAAATAAAAATTGTACGTAAATCAAGGTAACCATGATTTTTGCTATATTAAGCTAGCCATCAGTAGATCACCAAACAAAAAAGAGGGCCATGCTTTTTTCAAAGAATAAAAATTAAATTGTGTTTTAAAGACCACCAACAGCTAAGGTTATTTGGGCCTAGTCAAAGAATAAAAAAAAGAGTGTTTATTTTTTGCAAATATTTACTAGGTGGGAAGTATAGGACTGGTCATCAGTCGAATTTTTTAAAATAACAACTATACCCGCGAAATCGACCCTCTAAAAGCCACTGTCATACTGTTTAATATAGACCGAGAGCTAGTGACAATTTTTTGGTGTTATTTATTCAAGACCTTATTTTTGTGAAGATGTTGAGGGAGGCATATTAAAGTGCCCTGAGTAAGGGATTTTGCTATAGATAGCGGTATGGGAGGGATGCAAACCGCCCCCAATATGTAACAAAAATAATGGTCACAATTATTATTGCTTCAAGGCTGAAATTGAGTGTATAGCTTGTTGGTGACCCAATAATGCCATTATAGTATTTGCAGATCGATTGGTCAGTATTAAAGGGATGGCAGATCACCCTAATTGTGTCATGTACCCGACGAAATTTTTATTATAAGTTCAAGGTTCAAATTTCAACATGTTGTTACGGCGACTGTTTTAAGTATATATTTCAATTTGCAGAACAAAATGTCGGTATCTTTATTTTATTATTTTATCGTCTTTTTTACAAACGTTTAGTAATGGCACGCGGGATCAAATTTTTGGAGTTATTTTTGTTTTGTTACGCCAAAGTAGTATAACTTCTGACGTGCGTACATAAGTACACACACACTCTTTTTTTTATTCATCAAATATTCTGTTAATATATTATTTTACTTTAAAAAGTAATTTAATTAAATTTGATACGAAAAAATTTTGAAACACTAAAATGAGCAAATTATTAAAATGTAAGTAAAAAAACCTTTTAAAAAAAGGCTTAAATAAAAAAATCTGTTTATTTTTTACCCCTAGCTGACTACTTATTTTTATAATTGCACGGAACTCTCGGTGCGCGAGTCTGATTCGCACTTGGCCGGTTTTTTTCTAACATAGACCAATGCCAATTCGTGAGAAAATAACGACTGTGTGAATGCGGCCTTAAAAACCAGCAGCACACTGTAAAAAACGATATAATATATATTTATATATATATATATATATATGCATTTTCGCGCTTGAGTGTACACAATGACGTCACGCCAGTAACCTCTGTTGAGAGAGAATAATGGTCATCCTTGAAAAATAACGAAGATCTGTAAATTCAGCTTTAAAAGCTTAAATGACACTTTGAAAATACAATAATATGTACACATTTACGTGGTTGACTGTACACAATGACGTCACACTGGTCAACGTCTATAGACATAGTACAATGTTAACTCGTGCTAACAGTAAGCATTTGGCTAGTCGACAAGTCGAAAAGGCAAGTACAAAGTATCTCGGTCTTGTTCCGTTTACCCATTGCTGAAATCCGGCGTCACCCACAATGGAGTTCCCCGACACAATACATTCTGCGCTGCACTGTACACAATGACGTCAGAGCGGTTATTATCCAAAAGCGGTCTCCAGAAAATGTCTCTCTATTGTATATACAGGTTGTTTAAAAAAAAAGTACATAAAAGAACTTTGATTTTAAAATCAAAATACTGTTATGTCAATGTTGTTAGCTTATAAACATCAATAGGGTTTCAAGAATGAAATTAGTACGACTAAATATGTGAAGTTATATTGTTTCAGCCAATAGTGCAGAGATAATTATGTAATTTGGCTGAAACAATAATAACTTCACATATCAATAGGGTTGTCCCACATTTTTTTAGGGTTGGAATCAACGTTACAAATAGATAATAAAACAATTTTTTTGAGAATTTTTCGGAAGCTTTTTCTACAATAAAAAAATTCCCAAAAGTGCGTATTTTTACAAGCTTTTATTTAACTTGCAATGTATGTTAGTTAGTTTGTGTGTTTGTTTAGGTCAAATCTTGCAAGCTGCAAGTCAATTTTGAACGACTTCCACGTATCCGATCGATTTGAAATTTTGTACACATATGTATTCCCGATGACAATACAATAAATAAAATCAACCCCTAAGGGGTTCAAACGGGGATGTAGGGTTTTTTTGACTAATCAACGCCCAGGCCAAATCGCTGAAGCTAGAAACTTGAAATTTGGACAGTTGGTTGCTTTTCTGACGTAAGCATCCACTAAGAAAGGATTTTTCGAAATGTAACCCCTACGGGTGTCAAAGGGGGGTAAAATTTTGAAAGACTAAAATGAAAAAATAAATATTAGTAAAAAAAACTTTTTAGAGACAAGCTTTTATTTAAATGCACTAAAAAGGAAAAAATAATTTTTAATAAATTAGGTTCATAATTATAAAAGCGTGGGTCGTGAACTCTATGACCCAGGACCCACGCTTTTATAATTATGAACCTAATTTATTAAATATTACTTTTTCCTTTTTAGTGCATTTAAATAAAAGCTCGTCTCTAAAAAGTTTTTTTTACTAATATTTATTTAATGTAATTTTAAACATAGTTTATTTAAATTATAATTTTCACGTATTGTTTTGGAACATTCTGTATGGTAGCGCGCGGGTACTTATGTACTTAGTGCTCCAAAAGCGTCTCCTATGCAAATATCTTTTGGAATGCACCTTATATGACGTTAAAGTGACTGGACACAATGCGGGAATTAAACAGATGTTAAATCATTAGTTTCGGAACTCTATTAAGCTTGCCGTCCACTAAGTACGTTAAGCTGCACCGTGTCTCCGTAACTATTTACAATACATTGTATGGATACTTAGTTATGACAATGGATTTCCGGCTTAAACGAGAAGACTATCTTTAATAGATCGAGAGCTAGTGACAATTTTTTGGTGCTATTTATTCAAGGCCTTATTTTTGTGAAGATGTTGAGGGAGACATATTAAAGTGCCCTGAGTAAGGGATTTTACTAGAGAGCGGTATGGGAGGGGTGCAGACCGCCTCCAACATGTAACAAAAAAATGGTCACAATTATTATTGCTTCAAGGCTGAAATTGTTTGTATAGCTTGTCGGTGACCCAATAATGCCATTATAATATTTGCAGATCGATTGGTTAGTATTAAAGGGGTGGCAGATCACCCTAAACGTGTCATGTACCTGACGAAATTTATTGAATTAGTTCAAGGTTCAAATTTTAATATGTTGTTACGGCGACTGTTTTAAGCATATATTTTAATTTGCAGAACAAAATGTCGGCATTAACCCCCTTGTAGAACGATATAAACACCTAGGCGAGCAAATTTTCGTGTAAGAGAGGGAGTTAATACAGACATTTTGTTCAGCTTAAAACAGTCGCCGTAACAACATATTAAAATTTGAATCTTGAACTAATCATATAAATTTCGCCGGGCACATGACACGTTTAGGGTGATCTGCCACCCCTTTAATACTGATCAATCGATCTGCAAATATTATAGTGGTATTATTGGGTCACCGACAAGCTATACAAACAATTTCAGCCTTGAAGCAATAATAATTATGACCATTTTTTTTGGCTACATGTTGGGGGCGGTCTGCATCCCTCCCATACCGTTAGGTAGCAAAATCCCTTACACAAGGCACTTTAATATGCCTCACTCAACATCTTCACAAAAATAAGGCCTTGAATAAATAACACCAAAAAATTGTCACTAACTTTCGGTCTTTAACTATGGCCTGCTCGGATGAACATAACGTCGCTGCTTTTCGATAAGTACTGGTCTGGTCGATCGCTTCGAATGGACGTAGACGTGACGCTCGACATGCGTAACCGAACGGAAAAAACGAGACTAATAAAGTTTCACTTTAAAATTATATATTGAGCAAGCAGTTTCAGCAAATGCAAAATGCAAATGCAATTACGGATTTATTTTGTCTGCGCTCTCAAACCTGGCCCCAATCACAGCTGGCAAAATATTATGGATAATTCGGTACATTATACATGCTGGAAATTGTAATTCGACAAAAAAATATATTCAAATATAATAACCTAAATAACTCGACATAGTTTTGAGGTTTCCAGAGTAAAAACACGCATAAGAAATGTATACAATTTTGCATTCATGCAATCCAACTTACAAAAGTCTTCTATTATGTAATTCTATAACCGCAGTCCGCAAGGATAACACGCTTATGTCGAATTTAAATAAGATTAATGACTTTTATATTATTAAATAATTTTTCTTTCGTCGTTTCAGAAAATTTTTCTGAATATAAAACTGTTTGTAATTTGTTATTTTATCATTCCTGAAAACTGTTTTAACCACGAAAGTTAAAAAAAAAAAATTTATTACTATCAGAATTTGTTTTGTAATCCTTAGGTTTTTCTATATAAAAAAGTATATATAATAACATTTAAGCGATTTGCAGAACGATGAGCAACCTTAATTTCAATTTTTTAATCCGTCACAGCCCTATTTTTATAGCTCGAACTATTTTTAAGGCGCTCATTTTGTCTCTCTCTCTCGCCAGTATTATATGAGTGAGAGTGCGAATGAGACAAACAGTTTTATAATCAAAAAAATTTTCTGAATACGAAGAAAAAAAAATTGTTTATTCTAGGATTTTTTCGAGCGATAGCGCCACTATGACCTATACTATATTATATATCTTACACAACAAGGGTTTATTTAAAATGGGCAGGCTAATATGGAGAAGCCTGTATATACAGGGTGTCCCATTTTGATGTATAATAATAATAATAATAATAATAATAATAATAATATATTCTTTATTTGTATAACTGGACTACAGTTTAAATGGCGTCAGAAAAATACACATTAAAAATTTATAAAACTTACTTTGAATAAAACATCTCAGGTTTTTTTATTTCTTTTTAAAATCAATTTTAAAAAAATCGTCTGTTTTATACAAACATTCTTTTAAGAGAATTTCTTTAATGGCCTTCTTGAAAGTGTCAATATTGAGATTTTATACATACGTTTTACGTGTAAAGCTCGGTTTTTATTATCCGGTCAGATACGGCGCGGGAACGTAGCATTTCCGGCAAGACAAACATTTTTACATGCATTTCAAATACGAGTATTTGATACGTGTATGAACGGACGGGATCCGCTAAGTATAAATATTCGTATTTGAAATGCATGTAAAAATGTTTGTCTTGGCGGAAACGATACGTGCCCGCGCCGTGTCTGACCGGATAAAATAAATAGACCTTTAATATTTAACATTGTTTTTCCATAAGAAGAAAGTTTGGTCACAAGTAGGCTTTGACAAATAAGAATATCATGGGCTTATTCTGATCCATTCATTTTGTCCCAATGCTGAATTCCCTATGTATACATCATTCTAGGACACGTTGTAGGGTAAATGCGGGAGAGATGCCGCGGTAGGAGAGACGCTGCATGGCTATTAACTTACCTATTTACCATTAATGGATGGTGCTACAAGTACGTATGTTCGTTCATCTTATCTTGACAAGATAAGATGACCGAACATACGTACTTGTAGCACTATCCATTAATGGTAAATAGGTAAGTTAATAGCCATGCGGCGTCTCTCCTGCCGCGGCATCTCTCCCGCATTTACCCTTATAGATTGGACGCTTTAGTTCTATATTAACATTGGAAATGTTTATGTTCGTATATGGGGGCAGAGTTACGAGTTTTCGTTCAAGGCCAAAAGACAACGGTGTCGCGATCAAGTGAGAAGCAATCATGCAAAATTGAACAAGTGCAATTTTTTCGAAATGTGTTTTATATCATGTCTAGTTAATTGAGAGGTATTTGCGACGATCTGCGGTGTTATTTTTGAGCAAATGTTAATAAATACTGTAGAAAAATCCATTTAAAAGTTAAGTAATCAAGCAAAAGTGAACGCGTATATAACAGAAGAATAATAGGGTTATTCCTGACAAAACTAAACAGTGCATTGATAAATATTGTGTGTATAATAAACAGTTAATTATGTTTCATATATGCTGTTATCATTTCCAATGTCCTCGATGGTTGCAAGGATTGCGAAATCTGTGAATTTTTTACCAAATTTCGACATAACATCTTTTGCCTTTTGGACACTGAATTATAACATACGACATACATTTTTTTTTAAACAAAAATAACTAAAAGGTAGTTCACTAGTAATTGGAAAAGTTACAGAGAAATAATTCAGGTAGAACTTAAATTACATAGTGTACTCTATAATGTCAGTGCAGGATCGTTTCTGCACTGAGTTTTCGTAGAAATACACGATAATTTATGTTGTTTCTTTTATTTCAGAAAAGTTTCAAGACAACAGAGAAATGTTATTTGTTTACTGTGTCGTTAACTGCATTGGAAAACTGCATTTAGTTTGTATTTACCCGTGAGATCAGTGTCAGCTGCCAGAATTAAAATTTATATTCCCAAGTCATATGGCGTTTCGTTGAGAAATTGTGTTTTAAAGACCACCAACAGCTAAGGTTATTTGGGCCTAGCACCAATTCATATTTTCAATTCATTATTTTTAACTTCCCATTGGAAGTTATTGTAATGGGTCCGAAAATCGAAATCAAAATGTATAACAAATTTTTATGTTTCAAGGTCACTACACTATTTTTACACTATTTTTAGAAAGATGTGTGTGCAGGTGTGTAGGTATGTATGTGTGTGTGTGTGTGTGTGTGTGTGTACGTATGTACGTACGTACGTACGAGTATGTGACCATTTCTTTCTAAGACGAAATCTCGAGAATGAAATTGATATCGACTACGTTAGGGTGCCAATCGACGCGTATTAACGTAAATATGATCTGAAAGAAATTTTTTCAGAATCGGTTCAGCCGTTCGTTTTTCTTAACCAAATAGACTCCAAAAAAGTAGATTTTACACAATATCTCGCGAATAAAAAATTATATCGACTTCGTAAGGGTGTCAATCGAGGCGTGTTAACGTCATTTTGATCCGACATAAATTTTATAAAAATCAATTCAGCCGTTTTCTTTTTTAATTATTGTTAAAAATAAATAATAATTATGTTTTAATGATTAAAATGATTACTTTTCTGTGTAATATCTAATTTAGTTATTATTATTAAATATTTATCAAGCTGGGAAGTTCGTCGTGTGAACCTCAAGGGTCGCACTTTAGTCTTAATTAAAACGACCCACCTCACGGCTTGTTTTTTTTTTAATAATAAATTGAAAATACAATTGACACTTTTACCAGCTCTCGTGCTACAACCCGGGGACTGGGGACTTGTAATAGAGGAACCATAGCAACGCCATGTAAACAGCAACACTGCTACACGCTCGGCCATTCTCAAGCCCCCGTTTCGTTGAGAATGTTGAGATGTTTCTGGCTAACAAATAGGCGAATACAAAATTAAATTAACAAGCCGTGAGGTGGGTCGTTTATTAGGACTAAAGTGCGACCCTTGAGGTCCACACGACGAACTTCCCAGTTTGATAAATATTTAATAATAATAATTAAATTAGATATTACACAGAAAAGTAATCATTTCAAACATTAAAACATCAATAATTTAAAAAAAAAAAAAAAAAAAAAACGGCTGAACCGATTTTTATAAAATTTATGTCGGATCAAAATGACGTTAACACGCCTCGATTGACACCCTTACGAAGTCGATATAATTTTTTATTCGCGAGATATTGTGTAAAATCTACTTTTTGGAGGTTATTTGGTTAAGAAAAAAGAACGGCTGAACCGATTTTGAAAAAATTTCTTTCAGATCATATTTACGTTAATACGCGTCGATTGGCACCCTAACGTAGTCGATATCATTTTTCGTTCTCGAGATTTCGTCTTTGAAAGAAATGTACACATACGTACGTACGTACGTACGTACGTACGTACGTACACACACACACACACACACACACACACACAGACATCTTTCTAAAAGTAGTGTAAAAATAGTGTAGTGACCTTGAAACATAAAAATTTTTTTTCCTTTTTGATTTCGATTTTCGGACCCATTACAATAACTTCCAGTGGGAAGTTAAAAATATCAAAATGCCCGACTGCGTCGAAAAAAAACTGTTTTTAGGGTTCCGTACATCAGATGAAAAAACGGAACCCTAATAGGATCACTGTCGTGTCTGTCTGTCCGTCTGTCACAGCTTAATTTTTCCGAATATATAGTGGACGAAAAAAGTTGAAATTTGGTAGGTACATTAATGGCTTAAAAATTATCAAAATCGTGATTTTTCGAATTTTAAAAAAATTTATATCTCTGATAATTTTGAATTTATCACAAAGAGTCATAAGACAATTTTATTAATTATGTTCGTATTTAGTCAAGGAATACGAGAAAAATGTGTCCCATTCAAAAATTTAATTTTTTTGCAATTGTTTAAATAAATTCGTTTTAAACAATATGGCACCAAGCTGCCAAATGGCAACATGCATTTTTATAATCAGTACTACATACTAAAGAGAATCACGCGAAAAATTTTGGTCGAATAATTTTTGAAATTCATGCACCAGTACGTACTAGACTAATAAGGCCTTGTCCAGATGAGGCGTTTTACGTACGAGTCGAGTTGCGCGTTGTTTTTGTTGCGCCCACATGACGCGTTTGTCGCGCGAGTCGTCTGTCGTGGTGGCGTTTCTAGATACGTCCGCCTGCCGCGACTGTCGCGCTTGTTCTGGACGGAACAATGGCGTCCCAGTATCTCGACTCGCGCGTTGAATACGCGACGACCGCGCGAGTTGGGAGTCCGGCAACCGACACGCGATTTACACGCGAGTAGCAAAACGCGCGTTTGCATGTGGACGGAATGTATATACCTCTAGTATCTTACAATCTCGCGATCCAAAACGCCTCATCTGGACAAGGCCTAGTCAGCCATAAACTTGTACTTTTTAAACGAGGTGAAAATTTTTAACGTAAAATTGAAAAATAGTTACATCATCTTTATACTGTCTGGTACACCCGGTATAGTGTTCGAAATCATGAACACGCACGTACGATAGTAATAAAACTACATTAGAACTTACCAACTAACTTTAAGATTTAGAAAGATCGGATCTGGCCACGGCACGACTCACCTGAAACAAAACAAGAACGAAAAATAAATTAGATTTAAAAAGAAAGATGAGCTATTTCTGTACTCCTTACATGAACTTTTATCTAAACTTTAATACTTGTACACGCCAATAAGTCATTTTCTGAAAAAACAGATGATGACCTGTTTCTTGGCTTTTCTGAGACTTTAAATCTATAAGTAGACATGTAGGGTAGACAGAGTGTTCCCCTATACCAGGGGTTCCCAATCTTTTCTTTACTGCGACTCCCTTTACAGGTGGAAATTTTTTGCGACGCCCTTCTAAAAGAAGATACCTGTGTGCAGCTCTAGCAGATAATAAAAGTACTTTATTATTCAAAGAAAACTGCGAAGAATATAAAATCTTAATTATTATTTATTAGATTCTAATTCTAATAATTAGAAAACATAAAAAAAACTACAAACAAAACCATTAATGAGCTGGATGACCTTGCTTTTCTGAGCATAATTTCTCAAATCGGGATTGAAGTTCTGAAATTGCGACTCCCCTAGGATAGCGTCGCGACGCCTTAGGGCGCGTGACGCACAGTTATAGGGAACCTCTGCCCTATACTATAGGCATAGATATGAAAGAAAGAGATAGGTATTGTAGACGACTATCATTCTCTCTTTCTAGAATTGTGATGGGTTCTTCGCCCTAACAATTACGCTAGCTATATGAATATTCAATTTTCAAATAACATGACAACATAAAAAGTATAAAATATAGATATGAAAACGAAGAACCAATCACAATTCTAAAAAGAGATAATGATAGTCGTCTACAATAGACGTCTCTTTCTCCATTTTTGTCCACCCTCAATGTCTATGGTTTACATTCGCATTGTGCGATGTCGTTTTTGAAATTCTTTGTTTAATTTAATAGGGCATCAGGTTGGTTCCCCATGAACTTGACTGATATCGGTTCAGTGGTTTAATTTTTTTAGTTTAGTAATCAAATATCAAGACAGAAGTCGGTTAATAACGTGCAGCAAACTACGTATTGCAAAACCACTGAAAAGTAAAAAATTAAAATAGGTAACTTAAAAAAAAAAACCTTCAAAAAAGCCACCTAAAAGAGGAAAATAATAAGAATTTTAAGGTCCGCGCCTCAATATTTTTATTATTTACCTCTTTTAGTTGGCTTTTTTGAAGGAGATATTTTTTTGAATTTATTTTTTAAATGATAGCGGTGCTATGAATTTATAATCTATTAATACATTACTCGTATTTATAATTATTTAAAACATTACTCACTCGCTTCGATCGTTCACTCGAATTTATAATTAATTAAAACATTACTCACTCGCTTCTCTCGTTCGCTCGAATTTACAATTAATCAATAGTTTTCGCAGCGCACGCCAAATAATGACTTTTATAGGCAAATTTTTGATACCTTGGGTTACATTATTGTAATTTTCGTAGGGATCTCTAAATTTTTTGAAAATAAAATACAGCCCATGTTACTCGCTGATAATGTGGCTTTCTATAGGTGAAAGAATTTTTAAAATCAGTTAAGTAGTTTTTGAGTTTATCCATTACAAACAAACCAAACAAACATACAAAAAATCAAATCTTTTCTCTTTATAATATTAGTATAATATAATAAAAGTTTAAACTAAACGTCTGCTCCAATGCTATCTCACGCAGACTTTGTGTATTTGATACATAGGAAATCTAACGGTCGGCTCTGTGACCATACGATTAAAATTAGCGTAAGTTGAAGAGAACAACACCGAGGGTTAACACAATGTCATTAAAATAAATCACAAGTTATAAAAAGAACAGTGCTCTTAATGTCAAAACTGCCATCAGATGTAATAAAAGCAGCCACCTCGAAAGACAGGAAGGAAAAAACCCTTAGAGAAGCAAAACAAAAACAACGTCACGAAAACAATCGAGTAATCGGGAAAGAGCGGGTGGAAGCAGCCCAAGACATGAGTGAAAGATAACCAAGATATAGACGGCAAGCCAGCAAATCAATTTCAGCAGCTTGAAAGCTCGTTTGAAAACACATACTGTTCTGCAGTTTGCTCCAGTGTTGCCAGATTGATAGCGCGAGAATAGAATCATCCCGCGTATCAAAATTTAATAATTTTGAATAGCGTACCTATGTTATTCCCCCATAAACAAATAATGTAAACCAATTGTAAACAAGAATTAAAAAATAGCTAAAAAAACTTTTAAGTTAAACGGTTTTATTTTAAATCATCAGCTGTACCAAAAACTAGAAAATAATTAGGACACAAACCAAGGGGCAGTTTGTGTTGCTGCGTCAACGGAATAAGTAATAAAAACGATGGGGCGCATTTGAAATATTTCGGTTGGTGGGCTTGGAAACACATTTTTCTAGACAAGCCGTTCTTATTTTATAATTATACAGTCGTTATACAGATTTTTATGCGCCCCACGTTTTTATTATTTATTCCGCTGACGCAGCGACACAAAGTGCCTCTTAGTTTGTGTCCTAATTATTTTCTAGTTTTTGGTACAGCTGATGATTTAAAATAAAACCGTTTAACTTAAAAGTTTTTTTACCTATTTTTATTTTCTAGTTTTTAGTTTGATTTCTAGCCCGTATCATTATGCAAACTCCTCATCCTTTCAACTGTCCACCTCCTGATTCCATCATCAGACCCTCGTTACCAAGTTGAAATTATCATAATATTGTATTGTCACGGGAACTCAATGTGTGTGCAAAGTTTCATAAGAATCGGTTAAGTAGAAGTAGTTGAAAAAGCTGTCGCAAGATTTGAAACAAAGTTAGTAACAAACAAACAAATATAAACGGGGTCAAGCTAAATAATACCGTTTAAAAATGTGTTCATTTCAAAGCCAGAGAAATGAAGCCAGACATACGTCCAGGCATAAATAAAGAGAGGTATGTCTATGGAAAGAGAGGAATACTTCTTCGTCAGTCGTAACTCATGAAGAACCTAACCTAATGTTCTAACAGCCGGCTTGTCAACTGTACATAAACAAATCAGTGTACTATATTCTCTCCATATTATCTCTTTATCTATGGATCAGTGGGCGTGAATCAACTACAGCAGCCAATCAAAAAATGCTGTCTGTGAATGACGTATTCCGTGGCGGTATTATGCTAGACATACGTCCACACATCTGTATTCTGTACCCGAGACTCAAACTATGTTATGTTCAAAATTGGCAATATAGAGTTTTTTATGTTGTCACTAAATGAAAACCACATTTTTCATAGCTTTGTCAGAAACCTATAAGCAATTTCTAAATTTGTTCTATAAGCATTTCTATCTATTGAAAATTTTTATTGGAAGAGCAGCCAATTACATAATTGATTCCTGCAAATATCGGAAAAAATCATTTTAACAATCATAGTCACAGCCAGGACTCTAACCTGAACCTTTCCACTATCGCGACGGAATGAGCTTTACATTACTCAACCGTGACATGATTACCATCTAACATTCTCCATATATGAAAAGCTCTCGCTATTACGATGATTCACATCTACAACCTAGCTATAATTATTAATAACACTCGCATATAGTGGAAATCTATTGATTCCTTTGCATATATTGGAGAATGTTAGATTGGTAATCATGTCCTGACTGTGACTATAGTTGTTAAATGATTTTTTCCGATATTTGCAGGAATTATGTAATTGGCAGCTCTTCCAACACAAATTTTCACTTGCAAAACAGCCGTATAAATCTATTTAATATATTTCTATCTATGTAGATAAACAGAGGTATGTCTATGGAAAGAAGAATATTTCCTCGTCAGTCGTAACTTGTACATAGATAAAAAATATTCCCAGAACTAGGGAAAAATTCTTGATATGGCAGCATTGGTTTGTTCACAATAAACGGCTTAGTTCCAAATACGTTCATTCAAACTGAAACACTTAACACACTGTTCACAAAACTTACAAATCTCTTATATAAGAATGTACATTTTTCTTTAAAAAAACACCTCGCAAATACCACGCTTGTAAAAACCATATATTTGGGGGTTACCCGCTTATAATAAATGCGAGGACAGAGTGGTGTAACGGTTAGCGTAGCGGCCTTTGGATTACACTGTCGTGGGTTCGATTCCCACCTCGGCTCATGGGTGTTTTGTGATGTCATTTAGTTTTAAGAGAATTGTTATTTAATATATTTAAGACGCTAATGACCTAAGTTTTCGACGCGTATAATCTACAATAAATAAATAAAATAAAAATATAATAAATGCACTAATAAGTAGATTGTGTCTCTAGTTGCGTAATGACGTATATTACTAACGTTAAGTGCCATTATGTTAAAACGAGCATAACTTAACTTCTATACAGAGCTGTTAGTAGGTATAATAGCGGGCAGATCAGGGCGGTTAAACATAAGTCATTATGGGAATGGTTTGCTTTCCAACACTAGTGTGGGAAAGACACGTTCCCACACACCGGCCTCTCAAAATTCGCTTTATACATGCATACATTCATGCATGTAAAGCAGCTATTTTATAGTGGGTACGACAAAAAATAAGTTTTGCATAATGAATGATTTATGGTTACTTGTATCTACCAAATTAGACGCTAAGGACCATAGTTAGTTATTGTAGATTATAGACGCTATAATCTACAATAACTAACTAATTGTAGATACTAAAAGGTGCTCTTATCAGAGTATCTTAAAAATAAAAAAAATAATTGTGATAGTATAATAAATTATGAAGATTGTTCATATTATTTATAAAGAAACAATTCTGAACACTCTTTTTTAACATACTTGGCTGAATGCTTTCGACTTCGCCGAGCGGTTAATTGAAACCCGCAAGCATGTTAAAAAGGAATTTTCAGAATTGTTTCTTTATAAATAGCTATAGCGGTCCCGTCTGGCTTTGCCCGGGTGCTAAGAATTTATGATTTATTATTCACTCGCGAGAAATTCTCCCCCTGCGAAGTGAAACCGGGCTGGTCGGGCTGGTGGTGTTTATAATATTAGTTATATAGGTATGGGATTCCGCCAACTTTTTAGAGACAAGCTTTTATTTAAATGCACTAAAAAGGAAAAGTAATTTTTAATAATTTAGGTTCATAATTATAAAAGCGTGGGTCGTGAACTCTATGATAGTATTTATTAGACACGAGCCACGCTTTTATAATTATGAACCTAAATTATTAAAAATTATTTTTCCTTTTTAGTGCATTTAAATAAAAGCTTGTCTCTACTAATATTTATTTTGTTCATTTTAGTCTTTCAAAATTTTACCCTCCTTTGACACCTGTAGGAGTTGAATTTCGAAAAATCGTTTCTTAGTGGATGCTTACGTCAGAAAAGGAACCAACTGTCCAAATTTCAAGTTTCTAGCTTCAACGATTTGGCCTGGGCGTTGATTAGTAAAAAAAAAACCTACATCCCCGTTTGAACCCCTTAGGGGTTGATTTTATTTCTAAAAACGATTTATTCATGTATTGTCATCGGAAATACATATGTGTACAAAATTTCAAATCGATCGGATACGTGGAAGTTGTTCAAAATTGACTTGCAAGATTTGACCTAAACAAACACACAAACCAACACACAAACTAACATATACATTGCTAGTTAAATAAAAGCTTGTAAAAATAGTGATGAGTGATGACATATGCGTGCGCAAAAAGATTCAATTAAAAAATAATAATGGAAATCAGTTGAGTGGGGACCCCTGGTGGACCGTTAAAAAAACGGCTTGTGTTTTAAATATTAGATGTGTAACTTTACGGCTTCAATTGTATCCCCTTGTTTTTAAAAGTAACCTTTCAAAAAACGATTTACTTCTATTGCCGGACCTAGTTTCAAAGGATAATAATCTTTTATATGTCTGTGAATTACGACAGCTTTATCTTCAACTTTTCACATGCTCAATGACTACAATAGACCATGTATGTCCCGCATGAACGCTCATGTGTACATAATATGCATTGTTATATACTGTGTGTTCGTGAAAAATTGTCCGTCTTGAACGCTGGTTACTTAATACTTACTTATAGTACTTATAAGAGGCAGCGACGGATTTTCTCTAGTGTTTACGTAAGGTAAAATAATCTCAAAAATTCCTCTATAAGTGTTATTGGAGAATCTGTAAGTCTGCAGCCAACCTTTGAAAGAAATTTGACAAATTTTTCATGTAATATTGTACCTAACACTATTTTTACTTCCCACCTCTACTATGGTAGGGAAGTAATGGATTTAGACCGAAAAAATATTTCGAGATTTTAACAGATCTTCACGTTTTGAGACCCTAGCAATAGTTTAAGATCATTTTCTGACTGATGTCTGTATGTGTGTGTGTATGTGGTCAATTTTTCGCCTTCGATATCGTAAAAACGGAACAACATACGACCATGCCGATTGTTCTATTGTGTTTATCAGCCTTTAACTTAGATCTGATTAGATTTTGAGTCAAATCGGTTCAGTGGATCCTGAGATATTAAAAAAAAAACGTTCTCAATGTCACGTATTAACATAGGTAAAGAAATATATAAATGAATTCTAGATGTTATACGTGACATTGAGAACAGTGCCTTGTTGGCCTAGGCAGAAATCCGCGCCTGCCGATATTGAAGAATTTCGGGACAATAATTTATTAATAAAAAATGTTTATTTAAGTATATAAAATTAGGAATAGTTATTCTGTAACACCCTGTATATGTACGTTCAAAGGATAGACCGATAAAGGATAATAAAAGCGTTTGAATCCGCGAATGGAAGTCACATCGCGTCTGGTGTCGCGTCGTAGCCCTCTCCCTAGTCCCTACTATGTGAGGATCATAATGTGACGCACTGTATTCCACCGGCGAACGGACGATATATTGATTTTTTTTCAGCGTCTCGCGACTTACATAACATTTCCAAATGGCCAAACTGACGTCTGATACACAAGTCGACCACGAACCAGTGACGTAACAAAAAACAAAACAAAAATACAGTCAACTCTCTTTCGAAGAACAAAACAGTACTTACACAGGGCCTTTCAAAATCTTGACATTCTTCGATAGCTCTTTTAATAAGATATATAAAGAAAAAACCGATCAAGTGCGTGTTATACTCGCGCATCGAGGGTTCCGTACATTAATAAAAATAAGGAGTTAGGTAAGGGTAAAAAAATAACAGATTTATTTATTTACTTTCCATTGGAAGTTATTGTAATGGGTCCGAAAATCGAAATCAAAATGTATAACAAATTTTTATGTTTCAAGGTCACTACACTATTTTTACACTATTTTTAGAACGATGTCTGCATGTGTGTGTGTATGTGTACGTATGTACGTACGTACGTATGTGTCCATTTCTTTCTAAGACGAAATCTCGAGAATGAAAAATGATATCGACTACGTTAGGGTGCTAATCGACGCGTATTAACGTAAATATGATCTGAAAGAAATTTTTTCAAAATCGGTTCAGCCGTTCTTTTTTCTTAACCAAATTTACTCCAAAAAAGTAGATTTTACACAATATCACGCGAATAAAAAATTATTATTCGTAAGGGTGTCAATCGAGGCGTGTTAGCGTTATTTCGATCCGACATAAATTGTATAAAAATCGGTTCAGTCGTTTTTTTTAAATTATTGTTAAAAATAAATAATAATTATGTTTTAATGATCAAAATGATTACTTTTCTGTGTAATATCTAATTTAATTATTATTATATTAAATATTTATCAAACTGGGAAGTTCGTCGTGTGGACCTCAAGGGTCGCACTTTAGTCTTAATAAATGACCCACCTCACGGCTTGTTTAAGCTTGTATTAAAAAAGTTTTTTTTTACTTAGGTATATTTTATTTTGTTCATTTTGGTGATTCAATATTTTTTCGTATCAAATTTATTTAAATTAATTTTTGAAGCAAAAAAATATATTAACAGAATATTTGATGAATCAAAAATCGAACCGGGTAACTTTCGATCTTCAGTGTAATACTCTAGCCACTTAGCTAACCGAACGATGTTTAAGACCGTCGTTCAATCGACTGACTTGGTACAGCTCTGTATAATATCATAATTACAGTAGGTCTAGGAAATACGGTAAAATAAAAAAAATGAATGATTATTTATTTAATTATAATTATTATTTGTCAGGATTCATGCCACAACACACAATCTGTGAAAATTTCAACTAGCAACCTCTTACTGTTTGTGAGATACGAGCCCTGTGACAGACGAACGGACGAATGGACAGACATCGTACGCAGGGTAATAGGGTACGAAACCCTAAAAGCGTTCTAAGTGCAATTCGAGGAATTTTCAGGACACAAATTTAAATAACCGAAAATAATAGTATATTGCATTGCAATAAATTGTTTACATGGCGTTGCTATGGTTCCTCTATTACAAGTTTTCAGTTCCCGGGTTTTAGCCCGAGAGCTGGTAAAAATGTCAATTGAATTTTCAATTTATTATTAAAAAAAAAAATGAATTGAAAATATGAATTGGTGCTAGGCCCAAATAACCTTAGCTGTTGGTGGTCTTTAAAAAAAAAGGGTCGAAACATAGCGTTTGTAACCAGTGTTAAGTTTGCAGCAATCACACGCGATCGTTCCGAGTAATTACATATTATTTTTCACAATAACTCTATTGACAATTCGATTTGAGGTACCTGCAATTTGGGCGCGCAAAAATATTAGATCTGTCAGATCCATGTGAAATTTGTGTGGGGTTATGACGTTTTCGAATATTATATGCGAATTGAAGTTGGCGCGACTCAATCGCTCTATCTCCCTCTTAAAAAATAGATAAAACCGACAACTAAAAATGTTCTTCCCTATCGAAAGTCGAATTTTCAGTAGCGGCATTGTGAAAAATAATTTTCACATTTTAATCCATTATTTCAAAACTCGAAATTATTTTTAATTTTATTTTAAAGAGCCACGTAAATGCTGACTTCATTAAAAATGACGTTTACTGTACGGCTGAATGCTACATGCATGATTTTATAATAGATCATCACGGTATTTAAAGTATTTTAGTATCCCATAAAAACATAAATGTGAAAAAGGTGCCAAGTTCGGTACAAAGAACAGCTTCGCCGAAAAAAGAATTGACATCTAAGTGGATGCCAAGTTTTTACTTGACAAGTTTTCACACACGATTCATTTATCTCTGCATAGTATAAATTGAAGTCGTTTTTCGCGTCTGTCTGTCTGTCTGTTTGACCGCTAACTCCTCCTAAACCATGCAACGGATTTTGATGCGGTTTTCACCATCAGTTAGATTATTTTTCACGGAAGATTTATATATAGCATAATTAATAAATAATAATAATTAATAATTAATTAATTAAATTTGTAACCCGACCGTAAGAATTCGCGACATATATCATAAAAACGACCGTACATTACTGTTCCACTCGTAGCGTAGAGGTTACGTCGCAGCACTCTATGCACAGGGACCCAGGTTCGGAAACTGATGGCATCGTAGAATTTTTGGCTTTTTTTCTATTTATTTATTTATTTATTGTAGATTATAGACGCGTCGACATCTAAGGTCATTAGCGTCCTTTTTTTTCTAAATTCTACATGATATTTATTTATTTTTTTTTTATTTTTGTTATATTCTTTCTTTGACAATAACTATAATTTTTTTGCGAGTGAGTAATGTAATTATAATATTCAAGCGAACGAGCGAAGCGAGTGAGTAGTGTATTTATAATATTAAAGCGAACGAGCGAAGCGAGTGAGTAGTGTATTGCACCCGGGCGAAGCCGGACGGGGCCGCTAGTTTATAATATGAAACATGAAAACAATTGCCAAGTGAAAACTTGGCATCTACTCAGATTTTAATTCTTTTTTCGGCGAAGCTGTTCTTAGCACCGAACTTAACCCCTTTTTCACATTTATGTTTTGGTGGGATATCAATACTTTTTGTAAAGTCACATTCTACTTAAATATTATCTAGACACATATAGTCATTTACAAATTTTTAGTCACATATTATACATATTAAAACTACTGAAAACCCACTTTCTCACCAATCAAACCGTTACCTCCACCACATTTTTATTTTCGTTTTTTTGGCTTGTTATTTGATAAATTTGTAGTTTTCAGATTTTTTCCTTTGTACACGCCTAATGATCAACCTTGTTGCCAAATTTCAAGTTTCTAAGTCACCTAGAAGTGGTCTAGGTTTTTTATGAGTGAGTGAGTGATAAAAATGGCACTTTTCAGACCTTAATAATTCAAGAACTATAGGTTTATTCATGAAATTTGGGATTCTAGGTATTCAAGAGGGCCTTATTAGACATGCAAAATTGCAAGTGTGTATGTCTAATATTTTTTTAGTTATGGGAAGGGTCAAACGCAGCTCGAAATGGTTCGTGTGAATAATACACACATTTAAATCAGTCCTTCACAAACCACGACATAATACACTGTGCTTAGCATCATAATATTATATAGTGTTACGAATACTCAATGTGTGTTTTTAAAAATAATTAACCACACCTGAAGATGGCAACTCGTTGCTGAAACGCGTAGTGTAAATTCACAAGAAGTCACAAGACGGACATAATACAAGGTATTTCTAATACTTCATAATACACAGTCAGTGTTTGCCGAACTTGGCTGACATACTGCCGTGTTTCTCGATGTTTGGGAAGTATTTGCGTGACTAGTGTTTTGTTCAAACTAAATATAGTTCTAACTAATTATACTGCGCTAACATACAATGTGTATAAACATCAAATATGTATATTTATTATAATTTATAATCTCATGATCGATATTTGGTTCTTTAGCACGCGAATCTACGCAACATATAGGCGACTCCCGTCTAGGGCTTCCATACCGGAATTTATTTAAAATTTTCGAAATTCCGGAATTTCGGACAAAAATTTTAAATATATCAATAAATTCCGTCCGGAACTACTACAGTGATATATAAATAGTTAATATTTATTGTAGATTATATAGATGCGTCGACAAGTTAGGTCATTAGCGTCTATGCCTTACACGATGTGAGTCACTGTGATTATTATATAAATAGTATTTAGTATAATATAATATAGTATTGGGTAATAAGGACCAGTTAAATGTATACATTTTTTATTATTTGTCAACGTTTCGTTACAAAATTGCAAATTCCTCAGGGCTCTACAACAATGAAGCACAAAAATTAATATGTACTTTGTTATGAATTATAAAAAAAACCTAACCTTTAAAACTTCTTACCAAATAGTCATTATTATACATTAATTGTCAAAATTTCTTGTTGCTTATACTTGATGGTGAAAAATACATAATATATAATTGCCACTTGTATTTTTCACCATCAAGTATAAGTAACAAGAAATTTTGACAATTAATGTATAATAATGACTATTTGGTAAGAAGTTTTAAAGGTTAGGTTTTTTTTTATAATTCATAACAAAGTATTAATTTTATCCCCCCGCGAGAATCTCTCTCCCTACGAAGCGAAGTCGGGCTTAAAATCACTTGGAAATTGTTTGCATGTTGTTCAGTAGTTCGACTGATTTTAATAAAAAGTGAGTAAAGGACTGTAACACCGTTAAAGTAAATGTCAAATATCAAGACAGAAGTCGGTTAATAACGTGCAAACTACGTATTGTAAAGCAACTAAAAAGTAAAAATTAAAAAAACTTTTTAACAAAAAAAAACTCCTTCAAAAAAGCCACTAAAAACAGGAAAATAATAAAATTTTGAGGTCGGTGTCCGTGCTGTCTGATATTCCATAAGTGCATAGCGGGGACTTACCGCATACCTACATTATAATAAATAATAAATATAAAATAATAAGTTTTATATAACATATCAACTATCAAGCCATATACTAGGTATATTACATAGGTATATAGTAGGCATCGCGTTTTATATCTTTATTGGATATAGAAAAAAGTGAATATTATACATGGGAAACGATAACATCTAAACACAGTTCAGTTGTACATTAATGCCTTAAGCTATCTATTTATTAACTGAGGAGTTGATTTACAAACAACGACAGATCCATTATAACACTAGAAACTGTCTGACTTGATTTTTCAAACGGCGTAAAGAAATATCATTCTTTTCTTATAGATCAGGCACCGATTATTTTGGAGTGAAAAAAATTCAGACTGGAATTTTTTTCCTACATAATGATCCCTTAATATGTACTCTAGAAATCCTGACATTTCACTCGAGGTCAGTGGCGTAACTTTACCTCTCGGAGCCCAGGTGTAAAATTTTTTTTGGGGGCCCCCCTCCCCCCACTTTACCCAACTGAGAAAAATTTCCAATTATTCATGACATCATCATCCCATCAACATTTGATTGTATTCTCAAAATGTTCTACGTCATATATAGACGACTCTGTAATTAAAAGAAGTTCTACTGGTATTCTTCAGATAATAATATTGCGCTCTTTTATATTTAAGCAATTGATTGAAACAATAGTATTTGAATCTAGAAAGTAAATGCAATTTGCGCTTAGATCATATATAATTGGACTGAGAAAAAAATCGAGTGTAAGGATTAATCAATCAGTAGTTGACTCAAAAATTGGGGGCCCCTCGAGGTTAGGGGGCCCCGGTGATTGCCACCTGGAACACCTGTGGTAGATACGCCACTGCTCGAGGTTCACTAGAAATTAAATCTTCGAACTCAAACGACATTTAGCGAAAATACTCCGTCGGTTGCACACAAAAAGTCTCCTGTCATGAAATTGTTAATTAGCTTTCTTAGTTAAGGTCAAATATTGGATTCCAATTTTCCAAAAAAAATGGGTGAGAAAACGGCTCGATCAATTGTACATCGTTAGACCACATTTTCCCACCAAATGATTTCGTTTTCCCACCTTTCATTTTTCTTTTATTCAACATTTTTATTTTTCGGGCCAACTTCACAAGCCCGAAAAATTTGCCGGGCTAGGTGGGAAAACATCGCATTCGAAAAACCTTCGTTAGTCCATGTTTTCCCACCAACCAAAAAAAGTTATTCAATAAATAGATGTTTACGTAGGTAGTTCCGATGACAATACAACTAGTTCCTCCGTCATCAAAGTTTCCGTAACCATTTCGTCATTTCCACCATAATTAAGCCATGCAAAATAAAATATTTTCATGTTTCCGAAAAAAAATTTGTTTAAATTTTTTATTCAAGCCATTCACGGATCTTAAATGGCCGTTTATCGACTAATAACGCTATGATCCATTATGAAATGGTTTTCAATGCTATAATGAAAATCACTCGAAAACCCCGTTATATATAATGAACCATATTGTTACTCTTTTCGATGCTATAACGAAATATGGTTACTACGTTAATCTAGAAAATAAATATTGTATCAGTGCGAATGTTTTTAGAATAAAATGTACTGCTGTCAGTGAATCTACGATTTTGACATTGATTCAATAAAGCTCTAAAACCATGCATGTGCTGAATAAAGTATAGTGTGCAACGCGTGTACTAAACCTTTATGCGTCGGGCGCGATGTTTTCAGCATTCGTATTCGACTCGCAAATGCGCACTCGCCAAGGCTCGTGAGCGCTCGCCTACTACTCATGCTGAAAATATCGTACCTGGCGCATAAAGATGCTTTTAACGCACTAGTTGCACACTATACTATTTTAAACAAAAACTTATTTTGAAATTTGGTCATTAATCTGCACCGCAGTCGTGAAACAAACCTCACACGTGGTACCTAGATTATTTTAAATTATGTTCTAGTTTTATATTTCTGAAGCGGCGCCAATATAAGATCGTACGACAGACTGCAACAGTCAAAAACGACAAACTTGTTTTTTGGAAGCGCGTAGTTCACGTGAAAGCACACCTGGTTTTTGATTGGTTGTCAACAGACAGTTTTGTATATAAAGTTAACATGTATTTCCTCGTACCAAAAATGTTAAATGATTCAGGGGAATCCCCCACACACAATTCTAAAACTTTTATTTTTGAAACACATTTAGGCAATTCGTGATGGAAAAGTAACTGGTTATTTTTAGTTTTTATTTGTATTAACTAATAACTACATTTATTTGTTACCTAATTTTGCAACAGAGCGCCTTTTCTTCAGAGTATTCGATAGCGGAGGTTACCCCCTGCACTCTTCATCTCAAATCCTTTCCCCTCGCCTATAAAACGGTTCCCGCTCTCCCTACGCTATTTTTACAGTTAATGGGTTCGGGTGAACGCCAAATGAAGGACCAAGAATCACACTACAGATCCTACTGGCGAAAAATTGAAAAAAAAATTTTGAAAAAACTTACTTTTTAAAAAAAAATTGGCTGATGACCAGTCCTATCCTTCCCACCTAGTAAATATTTGCAAAAAATAAACACTCTTTTTTTATTCTTTGAAAAAAGGCATGGCCATTTTTTTTGTTTGGTGATCTACTGATGGCTAGTAATATAGCAAAAATCATGGTTACCTTGATTTACGTACAATTTTCTTTTTTTTGTAAAATATTTTTTTTCTCGAAAACTATACATTTTAGAGAAAAAAAATATTTACATTTTTTTCATATTATAACATCTAGAATTCATTTATATTTTTTTTACCTATGTTAATACGTGACATTGAGAACGTTTTTTTCAATATCTCAGGATCCACTGAACCGATTTGACTCAAAATCTAATCAGATCTAAGTTAAAGGCTGATAAACACAATAGAACAATCGGCATGGCCGTATGTTGTTCCGTTTTTACGATATCGAAGGCGAAAAATTGACCACATACACACACACACACACACTTACATACAGACATCAGTCGGAAAATGATCTTAAACGATTGCTAGGGTCTCAAAACGTGAAGATCTGTTAAAATCTCGAAATATTTTTTTCAGACTAAATCCTTACTTCCCTACCATACTAGAGGTGGGAAGTAAAAACGTAGTCTTTCACATGTATCCACAACTTTTTCAAAAAATTCGCCTGTAGGATCTGTAGTGCGATTCTCGGTCCTTCATTTGGCGTTTACCAGGTAACCCGAGCCCTTTAGCTTTAAAAATAGCGTCGGGAGAGCGGGAACCGTTTTATAGGCGAGGGAAAAGGATTTGAGATGAAGGGTGCAGAGGGTAACTTCCGATGTCGAATACTCTTCAAACTCTGCACCTGGAAGGCATCAAAACGAACATAAACGCTAATGACCTAAATTATCGTGCGTCTATATTCAATAATCTCTCTCTCACCTCTCTTCCCTTTATCTCTCTCTTAAAATGGACGGGCTCCAATTTTTTTGCGGTCAGGCAAAAATTGGAAAGTATTCGAGTGACAGAGGGAAAAATTATACCTATGCATGCAGTTTTGATCAAACAAAAAAAAGCACCGGATGTCAGTTTCCAATTACTCCGGAGTTACTCCGTTTATGGGAAAACAACTGTAATACACACATAAACTAAACGAGTCTAAAAAGGTACTTAAAAAGTTTTGTATGAATCATCAAACATAAATATTGCAGTAAACTGCATTTTCATGAATGGGTTTACTCAATGGATTTTCCAGTTTTATTTATAAATAGGTAGATTATTCAGATTTGCATAATCATTGAGTTCAGAAGTTTACTATTTTAATAGTCGAGACTACATTAATTATTGTTTTGTTTTGAATTGTGTTTGTAAAGCCGGCTCCAGACAACATGGCCAACATAAGCCAATGTATATTACCAATGTTGGGCATGTGGTGATCAGTGGAGTATGTCGAGTTAGCCTCACGACAGGACAGTAGTATGGATCCAGGGGGGGCTAAGGGACTCAAGCCCCCCCCCTCCAAAGCATCTGGGTCCACCCCTGACAAATCTCAAATTAAACTCGGTATTATTCTACTTTCTTAATACTACACTATGCATTAAATATGCAAAATAAAATTTTGTGTGCTTTTTTAGTGTTTAGCTTGATAAAGCCTACCCTCAGCTGGGTCAAGCCCCTCCCAAACTAAAATCCTGGATCATCAGCCACTGCGACAGGATTCTGTTTGCCAAGCTTTGACCAAGCTTAGTATACCCAATGTTTAGCGAATATAATCAACATTAAACAAAATGGATAGCAAAGATGACGCAATTATTGCAAATGCTTCAGCGTAAATAATTTCTTGTGCCCAGCTCTTAATAAATGTTTCATGCAACTCATAAATCACAATAACAACCCAATGTTTAGCGAATATAATCAACATTAAACAAAATGGATAGCGAAGATGACGCAATTATTGCAAATGCTTCAGCGGTAATAATTTCTTGGCCCAGCTCTTAATACATGTTTCATGCAATTCATAAATCACAATAATAACCCAATGTTTAGCGAATGTAATCAACATTAAACAAAATGGATAGCAAAGATAACGCAATTATTGCAAATTCTTCAGCGTAAATAATTTCTTGTGCCCAACTCTTAATAAATGTTTCATTCAACTCATAAATCACAATAAAAACCCAATGTTTAGCGAATATAATCAACATTAAACAAAATGGATAGCTAAGATGTCGCAAATTATTGCAAATGCTTCAGCGCTAATAATTTCTTGTGCCCAGCGCTTAATACCTGTTTCATGCAACTCAAATCACAATGATACACACACACTGACAAACACCGTACAGTGAAAACTGTCCTGTCGTCTGGATGAAAACAAAGTCATATTTGCAAGTCGAGACCAACGTTGGCCAATCCCTTTGATGTATGTGTAAAAAACCGGCTTTAAAAAAAGTTGAACAATGAAAATATTATAATCTATATTATTAATCTATAACGTGTATAAACATGTGAAATTTGTTTGTGTGTGTTTGTTCCAGCTATCTCAAAAATTATTGAACCGATTTGAAAAATTGCCCAAACCGACGTAGGTATACATTCTTAAAAATCTACGAGCATAGGCTATTATATCTGAAAACCTTGAAAAACCCGCTAGAACATAGGTGGCCATGTTATATAGAGTATATAATATCTGCAGAGAAACGTGTATTTTTAGAAATTTATATCTCTGTAAATATTTAACATATTGAAATGAAATAAACGCCATTGTATTCGTGGCATTGGTTTTAGGAAACAGTCATATATTAATGTATTTTTTTTTATTTTTTACAGCCCCATTGAATTTGATGCAACTTCTAGTTTCTGAGAAAAAAATTCCAAATCGGTAAGTTTTTTGTACTTAAACATTTTTTCTCTGCATTTTTGTTTTAAAACTACTTAATGTAATAATAAAGAGTTTAGTCACGTCTAGCCACAATAATTTTATTAATGAATGTACATTTCAAGAGCTATGCTCCCATCTTCAGCAAATACTAAGTTTAGTTTAGTATTTGCTGAAGATGGGAGCATAGATCTTGAAATGTACATTCATTAATAAAATTATTGTGGTTAGACGTGACTAAACTCTTTATTATTAAATTAAACCACAGTGCTCTTAATTATTCTTACTACTTAATGTACGCCATTGAAGCTTATATTTAAAATACTAAGGCCCGTATTCACCGAACACTGTTAAAGATAGAAGTTACTAATCTTAGAATAAATTTATTCCTTGGAATAAAATTAACTTTCAATTCACCAAGCAATTCATTCGATAGAATAGTAACTTCAGGTAAAAATTTACTTTGTACCATACACCTTGGACATTTTGTCAAATATTTTGATTCTAAAGCACGTTTACCAAAGATCCGACCGATGGCGCATCGATCGAAAATGTAAAATGGTGAATATTGACATATTTTACTGACAAAAGCTTTTACCTGAAAGATATTATGAAATTAATATTTAAAAGGTCGCCAGGCCATAAAGTAATTTGTGCATTTCATGCTTACCCTATTTTACTAGGCAAATAAATGTTTATACCCTTGAAATTGGACAGAATAGTTATTCTTACGATTTGTACATGCAAACTTAACTACGTTTGGTGAATTGAATTATCGCTATTTATTCCGAGTAATAGTTACCAGGGGAATAAATAACTAACTAGGCTCGGTGAATACGAGCCTAAAATCAATATTATTCATTTTGGATTTGAATAAAATGTAGGTAATGTATAAGGTATCATAAAAATGTATAAAAGTAAAAAAAAATCCCGGCTTCAAATCAACAAAAAGAAAAATATTTTTATCAGCTAATTTTACACCCTATACATACAACAAAAGTGAACCGGACGATCAGCTGTCCTGTAGGAACGGAACAGGAACGTTCAAGGCCAGCATGGTGTAGAGCGAGGTGGCCAATCTGGCACTCTGCCAGGACAACATTAATACCCAGGTCCTGCGCTACATGTGTATACTATACCTATACTACAATTATTATAATCAAATCATAAAGATGGACAATCGCCATTACTAATAAATAATAATCAAATAGCTGGCTTGGTTTTATGGTATTTGATGAATTATTAATAGAGGCTTGAGGTGAGGGATTAAGGGGTTGAATATATTTGAACAGCATTTCAATTTTCATATATTTTTCAAAGTCGTCTGGTGATATACTGGGAAAAATATTAATTTGATTTTCAAAATATTATTGTTAAAAAAATAATAACACTGAAACGTGGATATCTATTTTGAATTTTTTTATGCATATAACGTCACAACGTGCAGCTATTCTTTGTAACTCACAAGTGCGAAGTGAGCCGGCCAAGTTCTGGCAACAAGCAAAACCGACCGTGCACTGTGCAATATTTACACGAACCATTTCGAGTCCTTTTCGACCCCCCTCTATCTCCGAGGCTATAAGTTGCGTTACCGGACTGAATTTTTTCAGAAGGGTTAAGGTTACCAATAAGAAGACGTATTCCAAATTTCATACGTCTAGGTGGAATGGTTTCCAAGATACGAATGTCAAAAAATCGCAATTTTTGGCATTCACTGACTGACTGACTCATATAGATCATCAAAAATCTAGGGTACTTCCAATCGAGCTAAAGCTTTGAAATTTGGAATATAGATAGTGTTTAAGGTGATAATTACGAGAAAAATCGAAAATTAATGAAAATCCAACATGGCAGATTAAAAATCTAGCATGGCGGATTCTGACACGAAATAAAATCTAGGGTACTTCCAATCGAGCTAAAGCTTTGAAATTTGGAATATAGATAGTGTTTAAGGTGATAATTACGAGAAAAATCGAAAATTAATGAAAATCCAACATGGCAGATTAAAAATCTAGCATGGCGGATTCTGACACGAAATAAAATCTAGGGTACTTCCAATCGAGCTAAAGCTTTGAAATTTGGAACATAGATAGTGTTTAAGGTGATAATTATGAGAAAAATAAAAAATCAATAAAAATCCAACATGGCGGATTTTGACACGAAATAAAATCTAGGGTACTTCCAATCGAGCTGGAGCTTTAAAATTTGGAAGTTTCAAACATGGATAGTGTTTAAGGTGATAATCACGAGAACAATAAGAAATAAATAAATGGCGGATTAAACATCCAACATGGTGAATTCTGACAAGAAATAGCAAGTTCTGCTTTGTTTGCGGAAAATTACGGAGTACAGGTAGAGCGCGTACGGTGTATGTACAGTCGGTGTATATACTAGTGGGGTGGCATGGGACAGTGGGATTATTTATACTAATATATAACTGAACAAAAAACTATGGAATACCACCAAAAACATACATGTAAAAAAACAGGCCAAGTTTTCGTCAGGACTATATTAAATTATGAAAAAAAAACTGAAATGTAGAAATTACGCCAAGTTCCTAGCCTACACGTTATTAGCAGTAAATTGATCCAGATCAAACTTGACAAGTTTTTAAGGGTCTCAGTATTGCTCAGTTCTTCAATGAAAACTTGCCAAGTTTGATCTGGAAATTTATCAATTTACTGCTAATAACGTGTAGGCTAGGAACTTGGCATAATTTCTATATTTCAGTTATATTTTTACTTCCCACCTCTAGTATGGTAGGGAAGTAATGTATTTAGTCTGAAAAAAATATTTCGAGATTTTAACAGATCTTCACGTTTTGAGACCCTAGCAATCGTTTAAGATCATTTTCTAACTGATGTCTGTATGTGTGTGTGTGTGTGTGTGTGTGTGTATGTGTGTGTGTATGTGGTCAATTTTTCACCTTCGATATCGTAAAAACGGAACAACATACGGCCATGCCGATTGTTCTATCAGCCTTTAACTTAGATCTGATTAGATTTTGAGTCAAATCGGTTCAATGGATCCTGAGATATTACAAAAAACGTTCTCAATGTCACGTATTAACATAGGTAAAAAAAAATATGAATGAATTCTAGATGTTATAATATGAAAAAAATGTAAATATTTTTTCTCTAAAATGTACAGTTTTCGAAAAAAAAAAATATTTTACAAAAAAAAATAAAAATTGTACGTAAATCAAGGTAACCATGATTTTTGCTATATTAAGCTAGCCGTCAGTAGATCACTAAACAAAAAAGAAGGCCATGCTTTTTTTCAAAGAATAAAAAAAGAGTGTTTAAAAAAATGGTGTTCTAAAGACCACCAACAGCTAAGGGTATTTGGGCCTAGCACCAATTCATATTTTCAATTCATTATATATTTTTTTTAATAATAAATTGAAAATCCAATTGACACTTTTACCAGCTCTCGGGCTAGAATCCGGGAACTGGGGACTTGTAATAAAGGAACCATAGTAACGCCATGTAAACAACAGCAATGCTACACGCTCGACTATTCTCAAGCCCAAAAGAGTGTTTATTTTTTGCAAATATTTACTAGGTGGGAAGTATAGGACTGGTCATCAATCGAATTTTTTTTCATATTAATACAGTCCTGACGAGAACTTGGCCTGTTTTTTTATACATGTATGTTTTTGATGGGATCTATCCTACCAGAAAAAAAACTGTCTATCAGCTAAATGTTTGATGCCTTTGTGTGACATTACTCTACTATATTTATTAGTGAGTCCGCTACTGAAATTTCGTTACCTACATATTGAATTATAATTTATCCAGTGTTGCATACGGAAATAGGACGGTGGTGTAGGTTATGTAACAATAATTCACATTGGCGTACATTCTAGTTAATAAAGTGATTAAAATTTAATTGATAAAACAAGTACAGCACGCTTAGTTTAGTTTGTTTCATATTCACGAACAATGTTCAGTGGCCGTCAAATGTAAATTATTCTGTTCTTGTTTATCTAATTGCCTGCGTTATATAG
Source organism: Mongoloraphidia duomilia (assembly GCA_039654895.1). Taxonomy (NCBI): domain Eukaryota; kingdom Metazoa; phylum Arthropoda; class Insecta; order Raphidioptera; family Raphidiidae; genus Mongoloraphidia; species Mongoloraphidia duomilia. Next base: position 9,626,399 of record CM077520.1, on the reverse strand, counting down.
GAAATCAATAATTGCCATAATTCGATTTATAATTTTGTATTTTCCAAAAGTTTACATACAAAGTTTTTCCTGTTGCTGTGGTTCCTCTATTACAAGTCCCCAGTTCCCGGGTTCTAGCCCGAGAGCTAGTAAAAGTGTCAATTGGATTTTCAATTTATTATAAAAAAAAATGAATTGAAAATATGAATTGGCGCTAGGCCCAAATAACCTTAGCTGTTGGTGGTCTTTAAAATACAATAATTCGATTTATAATTTTGTATTTTCCAAAAGTTTACATACAAAGTTTTTCCTGTTGCTGTGGTTCCTCTATTACAAGTCCCCAGTTCCCGGGTTCTAGCCCGAGAGCTAGTAAAAGTGTCAATTGGGTTTTCAATTTATTATAAAAAAAAAATAATGAATTGAAAATATGAATTGGTGCTACGCCCAAATAACCTTAGCTGTTGGTGGTCTTTAAAATATAATTTAACAATTTTTCAAAGTTTTTCCTGGATTCGTTGCAGCAAGCGCTATATTTTTTGTGTATACAGGGTGTAAGGTTTTATTGAACATAGGGGAAATAACATTGCGAACTTTTATAATTTTGTAGTAGGCTATAAGGTATAATGTAAATATGTAGTAGATGCTTTCTTTTTTTTTGAGCAGGTTCCGAGTTACTCTTAATAGCCAACCGTTGCTATGGAAAATTGTTTAAAAAATTCACTGTACTATTTTTTCTATGCAATCCACTATATATTATTTACATTCGATCTTATATCCTACTACAAAATTGTAAATGTTCTCAATGTTATTTTCCCTATGTTCAGTATGTATGGCGTTTTTATGGTTCCTTTATTACACACCCTCATTTCCCAGGTGATAGAGCCTGGGAAATCAGGGTTTGTAATTTAGTAATGTTACGGATCATCCTGTATATAAGCGGCAGGCAAGAATTCTGAGAAACGGGAGTCTGCTTGCTGGACACACTGGTGCCTACGCGAAGGTTCTAGACAACGCTAGAGAATACGAGAACGCAGTCAATGGTGAGTCGTGCAACCAAAGCGGATCAGTGATATAAATATTAGTCAATCAACGGTCGAATCAGTCAGTACAGTGATATAAATAGTGGAGTGGATAAAAATAAATAGTACTGAAGTAACTGAGTAAAGGACCGACATAAATAAACGTTAGAAATAAATCTGATATAAATACAGGGATATAAATAGTTCCGTGATATAAATTCACCTGATAAAATAAATATTAGTGTAGTCAATTGTATATAGTTAAGTGTTAATTACTTGTGTTGATTGTTAGAACTGACTTTTGGTTCTTGTATTTATTATTGTTGTGTTTTTAATTATTGTAAATAAATATTGTAAGTAATTATTGTAAATAAATATTTATTCCGCCAACTCAGAAAACAGTTTTGTAACAGTAATATAGTTGAGCTGGTTAATATTTTTATTATTTTGAAATTTTTAAAATAAATTTTTACTAATTTAATTTCGGTGGCAATGAATTTTTGTACGAAAGAAATATGGGGTGATTAATTTAAAAAATAGTTTTGTTTCTGCGAACTAAAATAAGTTATTTGCAAAAAACTTGCCAAGTGCGTTGAAAGAACTTTTAAAATAAAAAATTAACTGCTGTTGTTTATTCCAGCAATATATTTATTACATTATGTATTTTTATTGAAAATAACTGTTTCATTGAAATCTAATTTTGAAATATAAATACTTTTTTCAACACACGCATGCTTTTAGTGCTTTCTCGTTCCTGTTTTGCGGACCTTAAATAGCCGTTTATTGACTGGTGAGGGTGATAAATAATTTTATATAACATATGCACGCTTTTAGTGTTTTTTCGTATCAGTTTTGCGGACCTTAAATGACCGTTAATTGACGAGTGACGCCATGATCCATTATGAAACGCTTTTCGATGATATATTGAAAAATATTTGAAAAACCCGTAGTCTAATGAACATTATGTACAGTCGCGGATTTAAAAAAGTTTACACCTGTATCATCTAGTTACCGGTTTTCTTAATTTTTGCATATTGTAATTTAGCTTTTGATAGTAATGTATCAATTATATCCTAAAAATTCACTAGTGTGCTAAATACATCTTTATGCGCCTGATGCATAAATATTTAGCACACGTGTTGCACACTATACTTTATATAACACATGTATGGTTTTAGACATTAATTGAATAATTTAATGTCACTGACAGAAGTAGGTACATCTCATAATAAAAATATTGGACTCGATACAATATTTATTCATTTTGTTACCATATAGTAACCATATTTCATTTATAACACCGAAAAGAGGTATATTATAATGTTCATTAGATAACGGGTTTTTCAAATGTTTTTCCATTATTCATCGAAAAGCGTTTCATAATGGATCATGACGTCACTCGTCAATTAACGGTCATTTAAGGTCCGCAAAACTGATACGAAAAAACACTAAAAGCGTGCATATGTTATATAAAATTATTTATCTCTTTTTACTTGGAAGCTGGTTAATATTTTATGTTTGTATGATCGCAAAAGTGCTGTAAGGGTACAAGAAACGAAATAGTTGTAAATATATAATAAATTCAGAATTTATTGGGTATATTTGGGAAACATAGTGCTCCCATTTGAGGGTAATGGAGCTATAACGCATGTACATATTATACACATTGCAGAACTAAAAGGTTTTCACCATTTTCTCGAAGTTTAATAGACGACTGAAACAACCATTTGGCTACTCGCAATAATTTCAATATTATTTTGTCCCAACACCCGGTCACATAAAAATATACTTAGTTGATAATATTAAAGTTTCTTTTTGCAACACTTGCATAAAAATACAATTTTAGATGGCTGTGTACCATTTGAAAAGTGATTCTTTATGGAAGCTTCTGATGCGTTCGAACGGTAGTGTTTAAAGTAAATTTTAACGCACTCCGTTCTATAAAGTAATACTGTTTTGTTTTACTTTATAACACACGTGCGTAATAATGTACTTTATAGATTACTTTGCTATAATGTTACTAATAAAATATTTATCCAAATTGTGTTTTAATTGCTTAAAAATGAACTTTTGAAGCAGTTGTTGCAAAAAATATTGTATGTAACGCGTGTCTAAAGTGACGAATCGGACAGTCGCGATTTTACAATACTCTCTTAAGGTTACGTTGCATTTATACCAGAACGAGTGTGTGTTTACCGCACTCGCTTTCGGCTCGCGCGGTAAACACACACTCGTTCTGGTATGAATGCAACATAACCTTAGGCTCGTATCGCAAAATCGCGACTGTCATATAATCCGTCACTTAAGCCACTAATTGTATAAATTACTATTACTAGTCAAATTTTTTTAACAAAATAGTTTATACAACTAGTACAATCATGTATATCACCCCTCGCGTCCTATACAATTGTACGTGTTGTATACATTATTTTTTGTAACATATGGATGAAATGTACAACAATTTCAACTCTATAGAGCTTTATTTAATCAATTTCAAACACCGAAATCTCACTGAAATCTGAGAATATTTACTTCGTTGCCATGGCAACCAGCATTTAAATGCTCACATACGTGTATAAAATATGCGTATGCGTGCGCACCCGTGCATCTCCGGACATCACCGGACATCCCTTGACATCCCCGGACATCCTCAAACTTGTACACCAGACATCCCCAGCGGTTTACCCCTCGATTTTTACTGAACCGATTTAACTAAAGTTTATATAAGAACCATCCCCAAGGTATGCCTTATTAAATAAAAAAAGGATCATAAAAATCGGTCATGTAGTTTCTGAAAAAATCACGCACATACATACATACTAGAGAAGAAAAAAAAAATATACGCGTTGACTTGAGAACCTCTCTCCTTTTTTTGAAGTCGGTTAAAAACAGAACCTTCCTTTTTTTGAAGTCAGTTAAAAAAATGTATGTTAGTGGTTAAAATTGTGTTAATGATTTGTCTGACGAAAGACAATATGTGACTGGTAGTGCCAGGCCCGGAGTTAGAGGCCTAGGGTCCCTAGGCACTTGACAGTTGAAGGGCCCTAAGCCAAAAAAAAAAAGTGAAAAGAATGAAAAAAATGAAAAAAATAACTAGAACATTTTTGAACTTTTTTTATAATTTCCATCCGTCCTAGCCGGGGCCCCCTCTGCGGCTAGGCCCCTAGGCCGGTGCCTTGTTGGCCTAGGCAGAAATCCGGGCCTGGGTAGTGTTGCCTCTTTCCATTGTATCTAAAAATAGACTATTGATCGGGGCAGGCAGTGAGCGGTTACGAAAACGTAAGAAACGGCACTTCAAGACAGGTGTCTTATATATATATATTAGTTTAGTTCATACAAAGCATAAGTGGTATACTTAATCTAGAGAAAAACTGAATTACTGCCGTAAATGGGACGCAATTAGCGCTGCTTTGGTAGGTTTGTATGTCTGACAGTGGCAGGAGTTCCAGACAAGTTCTCGTATAGCCTAGGCAGCGGCACACACATAAAACCAACAAAACGACTGACTAATTTTATTCCTCGTTTTGCGTGTCACTGGGCTGTAGATCTACGGTTATTGCTTTGTCCTGCCGCAGAACATATAAAGCTCAGTTCACAATCACCGGAATGATAAGCAGCGATTAGGATTACAGATACGAAATAAAAATAGGTAAAAAAACTTTTAAGTTAAACGGTTTTATAAATGTACCTACTAAAAAGAAAAAAAATTCGACTGATGACCAGTCCTATACTTCCCACCTAGTAAATATTTGCAAAAAATAAACACTCTTTTTTTTATTCTTTGACTAGGCCCAAATAACCTTAGCTGTTGGTGGTCTTTAAAACACAATTTAATTTTTATTCTTTGAAAAAAGCATGGCCCTCTTTTTTGTTTGGTGATCTACTGATGGCTAGCTTATTATAGCAAAAATCATGGTTACCTTGATTTACGTACAATTTTTATTTTTTTTAGTAAAATATTTTTTTTTCGAAAACTGTACATTTTAGAGAAAAAAATATTTACATTTTTTTCATATTATAACATCTAGAATTCATTTATATTTTTTTTACCTATGTTAATACGTGACATTCAGAACGTTTCTTTGAATATCTCAGGATCCACTGAACCGATTTGACTCAAAATCTAATCAGATCTAAGTTAAAGGCTGATAAACACAATAGAACAATCGGCATGCCCGTATATTGTTCCGTTCTTAAGATATCGAAGACGAAAAATTGACCACATACACACACACACACATACAGACATCAGTCAGAAAATGATCTTAAACGATTGCTAGGGTCTCAAAACGTGAAGATCTGTTAAAATCTCGAAATATTTTTTTCGGACTGAATCCATTACTTCCCTACCATAGTAGAGGTGGGAAGTAAAAATAATATTTAATTTAGGTTCATAAGTATAAAAGCGTGGGTCGTGACTGTATTAAATTTTCATAGAGTTTACGACTCACGCTTTTATACTTATGAACTTAAATTAAATATTATTTTTTTCTTTTTATTACATTTATAAAAGCGTTTAACTTAAAAGTTTTTTTACCTTTTTTATTTTTAATTTTTTAGTGTGCTTTATTTGCTTGTTTGATTTTATTACATTTATCCGATTCACTGAAACGTTACCGGAGCAAGACGTTTTGCGTGTGAAAATTCAAAAGTGCCATTTGCACCCGGACGGGAGCCGGGTCGGTTAGCCATGGTTACCATAATATTGTATTGTCACCGAAGCTACACATGTGTGCAAAATTTCAACTCAATCGGATCACGGGATAGTGGGTGAAAATTCAAAAGTACGATTTACACCCGGACGAAAGCCGGGCCGGTCAGCTGGTTACCATAATATTGTATTGTCACCGGAGCTACACATGTGTGCAAAATTTCAACTCAATCGGATAACGGGAACTGGGTGAAAAATCGGTCGCAAAATTTGAAACAAATAAACATACAAATACCTATACGGAATCAAGCTAAATAAAACCGTTTAAAAAGAGGCTTGGTGTGTGCAGGTAAAACCACACTGCTAACTTCCCATTGGGTGGCCTTAGAGATTTAGAAACCAGTCTACCGTAGAGAAACTATTTGCAATACAGGTTAACATGTTTTTTTTTGTTATAAAATAAATTCGCCAATTTATATGTTTTTCAAACCTTATCAGGTGTTCATTATGCAATTATGAGTCGAATGAAATTGATCCCGAGTCAATATCATTATTTGTTCTTGAGATATGCGAGCCGAAAAAAAGTTCAACAACGAACGAACGTACGTACGCACAGACATCGATTCGGACTTTAGGGACCTCAAAATGTGCAGATATGTTCAAATTTTTCATTCGCAAAATCGGACCCCATTACACCTAAAAGCTTGTCTCTAAAAAGTTTTTTTTACTAATATTTATTTTGTTCATTTTAGTCTTTTAAAATTTTACCCCCCTTTGACACCCGTAGGGGTTGAATTTCGAAAAATCCTTTCTTAGTGGATGCTTACGTCAGAAAAGGAACTAACTGTCCAAATTTCAAGTTTCTAGCTTCAGCGATTTGGCCTGGGCGTTGATTAGTCAAAAAAACCCTACATCCCCGTTTGAACCCGTTAGGGGTTGAATTTATTTCTAAAAACGATTTATTCATGTATTGTCATCGGGAATACATATGTGTACAAAATTTCAAATCGATCGGATACGTGGAAGTCGTTCAAAATTGACTTGCAAGATTTGACCTAATAACAAACACACAAACAAACAAACATTGCAAGTTAAAAGCTTGTAAAAAATGAAGTACAATAATAACGACTGTTTTCAATACTGAAACCTTACGAAACATACCTACAAAAATATTCATTTTATCTTTGATCTTACGTAACTGAATCTCTGTATAGTGAATGCGTTTATTGATTGTGAGCTATTCTTGTTATTCTTATCATTACGCTGTATTATGTTCGGAGCTGTTTTTTCTTATTATCTATTTCTATACCTTTCTTATCACTACTTCTGGTTGCTTCTATTGTGTGACAGCCTTAACAATTGCACGTATATAAGTATAGATGTTCGCTTAAACGATCGTATATAGGGTTACCATTGAAACTACAAAAAATAACAATGTGCCATGAAAAATTTATGCAATCTTTCCAATAATAGAAAATCAACCTACAGAACACCGTTGTCCAAAAAGTGAGGAAAATAAGAGTGCCTATTCTGGGAGTAGTGTCCAAGTGTCGTATGTTTACAATATTAGTAAAAAAAACTTTTTAGAGACAAGCTTTTATTGAAATGTACTAAAAAGTCAAAAATAATATTTAATAATTTTGGTTCATAATTATTAAATATTATTTCTTACCTTTTAGTACATTTCAATAAAAGTTTAAGGCTCTAAACAGTTTTTTTTACTAATATTTTATTTTGTTCATTTTAGTCTTTCAAAATTTTCCCCCCTATTGGTCCCCTCGGGGCTGAATATCGAGAAATCTCTTTTTAGTGAATACTTACGTCAGAAAAGGAATCTACTGTCCAAATTTCAAGTTTCTAGCTTCAGCGATTTGGCCTGGGCGTTGATTAGTCAAAAAAACCCTACACCCTCGTTTGAACTCCTTAGGGGTGGAATTTATTTCTAAAAACGATTTATTCATGTATTGTCATCGGAAGTACATACATGTACAAAATTTCAAATCGATCGGATACGTGGAAGTCGTTCAAAATTGACTTGCAATATTTGACCTAAACAAACAAACACACAAACACACAAACAAACAAACAAACTAACTAACATACATTGCAAGTTAAATAAAAGCTTGATAAGAACTTGTAAATAAGAGCTTGTAAAAATAAAAGAGATCGAAATGTATTTAACGTATTTTGTGGACGCCACAGAGGAAGGTGTGAAGAACAGCAAAAATATAATTTTGTATTCTGAACCAGTAATATATAAGTTTTTTTATGTAAAAAAGCCATAGTTAGATTTAAACAGTCTAACTTCTTAGAGTTTTAATTAAATAAAATCGGAATTCCACAGTCCAAAGCGAGCAACCGAACATACATGTATGAAACTGGTATTATCGAACCGCTCGGCAAAGCCGAAAGCAAGCAACTAAGCATGATAAAAAGAACCGTTCAGAATTGTTTCGTTATAATAATATAAAAACTTGAATTACTTATTTCTTTTATTTTTATACGATACTTTTCCAAACATTCTTACTTCGCTGAATTTCGACGGGGTCATTATAGTACTTTAATATAGTACTTCAAATGAGTTCTTGTTAGTAATTATAAAAAAAAACATTACCCTCCTTCTGGGGCAGTTGGGTAAAAAAAGAGTAGTCAAGATTTTTAAGAGCTTCCTACATGAAAATTAATTCATTGGACAGAAAAAGCTTTTTTTTGTGTGAAAAATAAATAGCCTGTTATAAAATGAAGAATTTCCACTCCGAAAGTAATTATGCGTAATAAACATTATTTATAGGATTTGAATACACATCAAAGAAACATAAAAAATATATATTTTAATAAAGTTAACAAAATAAAATCTGTGAATTTATTTTTTGCATATTATAGGCATTGCCGATAAGTAATATTTTTATTTACTAATTTTATACTCTCATAAAGTCATTCCCTTTTCTGTTTGTCTGTAATTTGAAAACTACTGTGCCGATTTTAATTTGGTTTTCACGGTTGTATAGAGCATTATCCTGGAATTGCTTTAGGCCAGGGGTCGGCAACCTTTTGAGACGGAAGAGCCAAAAGTTGCAATTTACAAAATTTCCCAGTTTTTAAAGAGCCACTAACATTTCTATTTCAATATTATGGTATTTGATTAGGATTAGGTATATAAAAAAAAGTTCTGACTACGACCGTTGACGACACAGTGCGCCATAATAACTAAACAAACAGAACAGTGTTGCCACATTTAAAAAATGTCAGCTGTCCGTATACTCTCTACTCCACCTATTCTCACTGTTCTCTGTTGAGTGTTTTTATCCTGTTTAAAGTTTTTTTGCAGTATAATATTTTTTATGAGTTTTGAAAATAAAATAATTAAATATAATTATTAATATTTGTGCATGGAATTGGAGAGCCGCATCTTGACATCATAAGAGTCGCAGGTTGCCGACCCCTGCTTTAGGCTATATAATATCATTACGCTAAGTCGTGGGAGCACTAGCAGCTAAACAGTTTTTAGGGTTCCGTGCCTCCGTATGGAACCCTATTACCCTCCCTACGATGTCCGTGTGTCCGTCTGTCACAGCCCACAGGGCTCTATCTCACAAACGGTGAGTGGTAGCTAGTTGAAATTTTCATAGTGTGTGTTGTTGTGGCATGAATTCTGGCAAAAAATAATTAAAATTAAATAATTAATTTTAATAAATTAATGTTTTTATTTAACGCATTTCTATACTGTGTAGGTACACTAAAAAATATCGTATAGAGCTGTACCAAGTGTATACAAGTATACAATTGTTTCTGCCGCTGTACAACAGGTTTGCGTAGAGTTACGCTAACGTGCGAGGCGTTCGCATGTCACCACGAAGAGCCGGGCTCAAATCTAACTGACGATACGTGATTGTTTTTTTATACTCTAAGATTACACATATAATTTAATCTAACAGCTTAGTCATAAAATAAAACTAATATTTGTAACGCATTATATTATGTAAATCTGTACAAAAAAGGAAAGATTTGGAAGTCTTTTATATCGACGATAGAAAATCAAAAAAACAATTTTCAATGTAAAGCCGATATTTACAAGTTATCACACCGTCAGAGGAAAAAAAGGATGAATCGCGTGTCCTTGTCAGGATACACAGTACGTTAGAAGTTACGTTCTGGAATAGAAAGGCCAGTCCCTCGGGAAAAAGCAGTGGAGAGCGAAACATCACAGAGAAGAAGTTGGCCCTGGGATTTTCCGTTCGGAGATGCAATATCACTCGCTTGAGCAATAACAACCTTCGTTAAAGAAGGCTTAAGCGGTGCAGGGCGGAACTACTATTATTTATTTTATACAGAGTTCGTGTTTCTCGAGGGAATATTGAATAAAACACATTCTTTAAACGATATCTTGTATCATACTTGCTACCCGGTCCAGATAGACTATTTTATATGCTACCCGGTCCGGATAGACTACTTTATATCCAGCTTCCCTCGCGCTAAGAGCATTGGATCCCTACAAACACTCCCTGCACTTTTCATCTCAAATCCTTTCCCCTCACCTAAAAATGGTTATGGCTCTCCCGACACTATTTTTAAGAGTATTCTCTACCGCTCTACCGGATATTACCCCCCTGCACTTTTCATCTCAAACCCTTTCTCCTCACCTAAAAACGGTTATGGCTCTCCCGACGCTGTTTTTAAGAGTGTTCTCTACCGGATATTACCCCCCTGCATTTTTCATCTTAAATCTTTTTCCCTCACCTAAAACGATTATGGCTCTCCCGACGCTATTTTTAAGAGTGTTCTCTGCTGGATATTACTCCCCTGCATTTTTCATCTTAAATCCTTTTCCTTCACCTAAAAACGATTATGGCTCTCCCGACGCTATTTTTAAGAGTATTCTCTACCGGAAGTTACCCCCTACACTTTTCATCTCAAATCCTTTCCCCTCACCTAAAAACGGTTATGGCTCTCTCGACGCTGTCTTTAAGAGTGTTCTCTACCGGATATTACCCCTCTGCATTTTTCATCTCAAGTCCTTTCCCCTCACCTAAAAACGGTTATGGCTCTCCCGACGCTATTTTTAAGAGTGTTCTCTGCCGGATGTTACCCCAAGCACTTTTCTTCTCAAATTCTTTCCCCTCACCTAAAAACAGTTATGGCTCTCCCGACGCCATTTTTAAAGCTAAATGGTTCGGGTAAACGCCAGATGAAGGATCAACATTCGCACTGCAGTTCCCTCAGGCGAAAAATTGAAAAACAGTTTCCTGGAAAATCTTACAACTTTTATAAAAAAATTACAAATTACGTAATTTTTCACATGTAGCATAAATTGTTTTTCAATTATAGGATACTTATAGGAACACTTCAAGCTTTAAAAATAGCGTCGGGAGAGCCATAACCGTTTTTAGACGAGGGGAAAGGATTTGGGATGAAGGGTGCAGGGATTATTTGTAGGGATCCAGTATGCTCTGAAGTCTGAACTGATTTTCAGTAAAATTCAGAAAACGTATTCGGGGCTCGAAGGGTAGAACTATATAGTTCTACTCTTTAACCCCCTGCACTCTTCATCTCAAATCCTTTCCCCTCGCCTAAAAACGGTTATGAGCCCCATAAAGCTCGGTTTATATTATCCGGTCAGGCACGGCGCGGGAACGTAGCGTTTTCGGCAAGACAAACATTTTAACATGCATTTCAAATACGAGTATTGATACGTGTCTAAACGGACAGGATCCGCTAAGTATAAATATTCGTATTTTAAATGCATGTAAAAAATGTTGTCTTGTCGGAAACGCTACGCTCTCACACCGTGTCTGACCGGATAATATAAATCGACCTTAATACGTTCACTACGGAATGATTTAGTTGGAAAAATAAATTAAAATTGTTAAGTCATTTTATATTCGCAATTTTCAAATTCGAAATACACGAAAAATCAACCCTCCGCTTCTGTATTACAGCCGTTACATTTTTACGCAATCTATAGGCAATTTTTGCTAACCTACAGATTGCTAAGAAATTAATGATAATATAATAAAGAGAGTGGATTTTTCAGGCCACTTTGAATTTGCATATAGATGTGGAATGACTTATAAATGCGTCAATTTAATTAAAAATCGCTCAGAAAGTCATGAGACGATTTCAGTGTAAAGCACAATTACATTATTTACATGGTCAGCGGGTGGCAAACCACTGAGAAGTTCTTTTATATTAAATTTTTATTTTTTAAGGCCAACAACTGCTAGGGTTATCAGGGCCTAGTATTAATTCATATTTTCAATTTATTATTTTTATCAAATAAATTAAATTAAATAAATCTTTTTAATATTTTGTTATTCTCTCCGTCTTTGGGCCACGGTAATATATATTATGTGTTAATTTCAAGTCCCTATCTCATTTTGTTTAGAAGTTAGAGGCCTGTAACAGACAGATATCGTTGGCACAACAATAGGGTTCCTTTCTGGTAGGGAACCTTAAACAGTCTAAATATATAGATGGAACGTCGTACTTTTTGTAAAATATTACATCTGTCTTATTTTTTGTCCAAATACCTACGAATTTACTATACATTTATTATTAGAAAAAATTAAATAGAAAAAACTTTTTAACAAAAAAAAACCTCCTTCAAAAAGGCACTAAAAGAGGAAAATAATGAAATTTTGAGGTCTGTGCCAATTAAAATATGAAGTTGGTTAAAAAGAAGATATTAATCACTATACTATACTTTTTAACCGACTTCATATTTTAATTGGCACAGACCTCAAAATTTCATTATTTTCCTCTTTTTAGTGCCTTTTTGAAGGAGGTTTTTTTTTTGTTAAAAAGTTTTTTATTTTTTACTTTTTAGTGTCAAAAAAAGTAACATTTACCTTAAAGAATCACACGCCGTTACCTACTTTTATTAAAATCAGCCGAACTACTCAACCGATTTTGATGAAATTTCTATGGGACCAATCTGAAAGTATATCCTTTCAAATAAAAAAAATATTTTTCAAAATTGGTTCATAAACGACGAAGTTATCCGTGAACACACATAAAACATAAAAAATATATACGGTCGAATTGAGAAACCTCCTTTTTTTGAAGTCGGTTAAAAATACTAAATGGCGCAAATTACCTTAAGTCTGTTGGTAGCCCTTAAAATAAATAAGTATCTAATAGGTACCTATAGATGTCTTCATTGATAAAATGAAAATCCAAAATGTTTTAAAGATCCAAGATGTTCCACCAACAGCTAGGGTTATTTAGGCCCATTCATTACATATACAATTTAATGTTGTTTTTTTTAATAATAAATAATTGAAAATCCAATCGATACTTTCACCACTTCCAAGGATTAGGACCTATATTTATATTGGCAAAAAATATCCTTTTTAACGGTTTTATTCAGCTTGACCCCGTATATTTGTTTGTTTGTTACTATCTTTGTTTCAAATCTTGCGACAACTTTTTCAACTATACTTCTACTTAACCGATTCTTTGAAACTGCACACACATTGAGTCACCGTGACAATACAATATTTTGATATTCTGATGATGGAATCAGGAGGTGGACAGTTGAAAAGATGAGGAGTTTGCATAATGATACGGGCCAGAAATCAATCTAAAAACTAGAAAATAAAAATAGGTAAAAAAACTTTTAAGTTAAACGGTTTTATTTTAAATCATCAGCTGTACCAAAAACTAGAAAATAATTAGGACACAAACCAAGGGGCACTTTGTGTCGCTGCGTCAGCGGAATAAGTAATAAAAACGTGGAGCGCATAAAAATCTGTATAACGACTGTATAATTATTACATAAGAACGGCTTGTCTAGAAAAATGTATTTCCAAGCCCACCAACAGAAATATTTCAAATGCGCCCCACTTTTTTATTACTTATTCCGCTGAAGCAGCAACACAAAGTACCCCTTGGTTTGTGTCCTAATTATTTTCTAGTTTTTGGTACAGCTGATGATTTAAAATAAAACCGTTTAACTTAAAAGTTTTTTTACCTATTTTTTTTACAACGAGCATGACTATTTACCTACTTTGCATATATACCTATCAGAAAAAAGTAATTTAAAAAATATTATACGAAATTTACGTACTACTGTATAAACCATACGGCATAGTGTAAAATCGATGTAAGATACACGTGTCAAAGGTGACTTAGATTGAAAGACCTGTCACATATTTTTTCGTTTTACTTGCGCCTAGTAGCTTTAACAAAACTAAACACGTATCGCTTCTGCATAAATTTGGTTCGAAAAACTAAAAAGTAGACACAAAAATTAAATAACAGCAAAATCTTAATTAATTATTTTTCAAGCAGGATTTATTTAGAATTCCTACAATGCTTTTCTTATGGAGAAATATGTGTGGTTACGTGAGTTATAGACGCTCGACATCAGAGGTCACAATCTAAGGTCATTGTAAAATCAGATTTTCTGACAATGCTTTCTGTAACACAGAATTAGCCGTGCGATAAAATTCGCTCCCCCCGAAAGAAATTGTTGGCTACGTCACTGTGCATCACGTACAACAATGAACTGAAAAATAGTTTGATGATGCATGTTTAAACTATGTTTTATAATTTAACAAGAAATAAGTAAATACAAAACAAAATTAATTTTTGTAATACCTTAATGTGCAATCAAAAAAAAAAACCTTTGTACTCACAAATTTTTGACTGAATCCAACATTAACACATTAAATTTACTTCAACACGTTTCACTGAAAACATTAGCATAATCATTTGATGATTATGAGATGTTAACATTGCTAGCAAAAAAAAATTTTTTTTTGTGCAATGTGCATCCAAAAAAGTCTTAGCGCCCGATCAAAAAAAGTAACGTGTACCACAAACATTAATACAATAAATTTACCTCGACACGTTGTGCTAAGCACAGCATAATCATTTGATGTTCATGCTAACAGTAACATATTGTTAGCGAAACAAAGCAAAATTTTTTTTGCAACACCGACGTGTATCCAAAAAAGTGTTAAACGCCTAAATTTCGACTTTAAAAAAGCAATGTTTACCCCAAACTTTAACACAATAAATTTACCTCGACACGTTTCGTTAAAAACGTTAGCATAATCATTGATGATGCTAACATTGATAGCAAAACACGCATCGAAGTTTGATATTTTGTTTGTGGGTACCTATTTGTGAGTAAATATTATTTGTTTTTTCCAAAATTTTTCATATTTACAATAACCTAATTGTGACAAAAAAATAACCTAGATAAACTGTGAATGAATTGTAAATTATAGACGTTCGACAACTGAGGTCATAAGCGTCTGAATAGATTAACTATAACATAAATTATTGCTAATAAAGCTGGATTTATACGAGTTTCAGCTTTAAATCTAGGTTTAAGAATGTCTCTTGTTTTCAACTAAATCTAGATTTAATTATTTAAAAGTACCTTAATATTTGCAGTTAACAAAAAAACAAACGAACGAGTGTGACAAAACAGAATCGCCGGTTGTATTGTTTATACAATGTTCAAGTGTTTTTACAACAATGTTCACTTAAAAAACTCTATCACTATCAACAACTGTCACTTAAAACAAAACATTTTCGAAGTTTTCATTGAAAAAACAATTGTTATCGACACTAATTATCTTATCCAGTTCCACTAATTGATTTTAAGTCAATGTCGCACCGACAAAACGCTTTGACGCGCGTAAAGAAAGAATGCGGTAAGCGAACTGATCAGCTAAATTCTACTAGCAAAACTGGAAACTGACAATGCATAGAAATAAACAAAACGCGATCGTTTTTAGAGAGAAATGGTTAAATGAAAAGCTTCAAATGTTGGACAAAGCAAGAGATATGTCTGGTTGAATGTAGAGCGTAGTTTCAGATGCGCGAATATCGTGTACCTCGTGCGCCGGCAGGCGCCGACTGTCAGTTGGGGCCCCCACCAACAACACTTCCCCCATCGCGATCGACTTGGGGACCGTCAAGACGAAAGGGGAACAGCGGAAGGTTAATTCACCTGTCACACATTCATATCTGTGACCACAATGTAAAAGAGCTTATGCTAATTTTTTATCGTGCCTTCAAATAATTTTGTTCTATTTTCTGTAAAAATGTTTAAAATTTATATAAAAATTTAAATTGCATTTCAAAAAAACTTATTTCCTTCCATTGACTTTGTGACTCGCTCCTTTTTTTTTAAGTTATACTTTGTAAATTATAAAAAACTCGGGTCGCAGTGCCAAAACCCTGCCGACAATATAGTGTATTTGCTAATACTGGCATTGTGGCTTTATTATATGAACTTAAGTTTGTTTTTGGACAAAATAAAAAATTTAACCCCTTAATACATCCCTTAAAAAATATTTTTTTTCTTAATTTCAATATTTTTATCAATGCAACCTTGGTACCAAATTAAATACACCCTTCAGTAAGTAAAGCACTATGCGCAAACTAGTGTTTTCATAAAATTTGTAAGTCCGGTCCTGTCGGGCCGATTTTATTAAAATTTTGGCAGCACATTTTAATTGTAACTAAAAGGTTAAATTTCAATTTTGAAACGATTCTGAGAATTTTTTCGGCATTTTCGGGCCCAAAAACATTTTTCAACCCCTAAAAACTACCCTTAAAATGGTCCGATTGGGCCCATTTTAAATAGGCTTCGTGCGGTGATGGATTTCAACGTGCCTACCAAATTTCGTCAAAATCAATTAACTCTTTCGAAAGTTATTGCCCGCACACATATATATATATATAAATATATATATAATTATATATATATAAATATATATATACATCTACATAACTATATTGATTCCTTTCACTTTGAAACCTTCCTACGTCTCCCAGAAGGAGTGGGTTTAGGAGGAATCTAAGTGTGTATATTGACTTCTGCAGTTATTTTTGACCCCCCTGTCTACTTTTTATGTTTGTATTCTAAAAAGTAGAAAATACATTTTTTTATTTATAGCCATATTTTGCGTCTTTATAAAGTACAGTCTTTATGACTCCGGGCTGTATATTTTAGTTTCATATTTAGCACTATTTTGCATTTATAAAAAAATATATATTTTATCTTGCTATTTTTTTTACTTCCAACCGTGTTGCCAGATGAAAGCCGGTTTTTTTATGCAAAGAATTAATCATAGATGACAATATTTTGATTCTACTTGTATATATAACCGCTATGCCTAAATAATAAATCTATCCGATTAAAATTAATTATGGTTGCCATTATTGTAAATATCAAATTAATCGTTATAATGGTGTAATTATTTGTTCTTATAAAAAAATATTACTAACAGCAAAGGATTTACCGATACTCTTAGTACGCTGATGCGTAGAGCCCCGTGCAGCAGGCACCCCCCAGAGTCTCTCCTATATTAATTTTTTATCAATAAAAATGTGCGTTAGTGTTTTATCATATATAAAAAAAGATTTTTACCAACAGTTTACATTACGAAGATGATACAAAGGGAATTTTTAGATATTAAAATAAAAATAAAGAAATTAAATGGTTTTATTAAGTTCGACATAACGTATTTATATTTAGATCAAATTTAATTATTGAAATTTGACCCACTACCCGTTATCCAATTGAGTTGAAATTTTGCACACGTGTATGAGTCCGGTGACAATGCAATATAGTATATCTAAAATCGTTCTAAATCCAAAATGGCGGACGTCCCAAGATGGCGGCTCACCTTTTTTTTGCACCCCCCTTGACATGGGTGTCAAATGAAAGGGTTTCATGAGTAGAATACGATAAGCTACGTGACGCCATTCTAAATTCAAAATGGCGGACGCCTTAAGATGGCGGCTCATTTTTTTCTTTGCAACCCCCTTGACATAGGTATCAAATGAAAGGGTTTCATGAGCAGAATACGATAAGCTACGTGACGCCATTCTAAATTCAAAATGGCGGACGCCCCAAAATGGCGGCTCACCTTTTTTTTGCAACCCCCTTGACATGGGTATCAAATGAAAGGGTTTCATGAGCAGAATACGATAAGCTACGTGACGCCATTCTAAATTCAAAATGTCGGACGCCCCCAGATGGCGGGTGACCTATTACTTCAGAACTCCCATGACATGGGTATCAAATTAAATGGTTTGAGGAGTAGAATACGATAAGCCACATGACATCATTCTAAAATCAAAATGGCGGCCGCCCCAAGATGGCGGCTTTCCTTTTTATTTACAACCCCCGACGTATCAAATGAAAGGGTTTGATGAGTAGAATAAGATAAGCTACATGACGTCATTCTAAATTAAAAATGCCGAACGCCCCAAGATGGCGACCCAATTTTAATTTAAATTTTAATAAGTTAGATAACTGGGTTAGCTGATTAATATAAAATTGAAAATTTAGGACTTAAATTTTACATTTTTGTAAAATGAAGAATTTATATATTTTTCTATTGTATAGAATTAAAATAATTAAAGACCAAAAAGTAACAAATAAATAACTTTAAAAAAAACTTTTTAAAAAACAATGGTTTTATTTTGAAACAAAATTGCACTAAAAAGTAGAAAATATTTTTTTTTAGTGATTATAAGTTGATCAGAATAGTTTTCAACATTAAATTGTTAAAAGAAAACCATTGGGAGTTAAAACATCATAACAGCATCAGTATTTAATATTTTATAAGCGCCCAATGGTTTTCTTTTAACAAATGTTGAAAACTATTCTGATCAACGTATAATCACTAAAAAAAATTATTTTCTACTTTTTAGTGCAATTTTGTTTCAAAATAAAACCATTGTTTTTTAAAAAGTTTTTTTTAAGTTATTTATTAGTGCATTTTGATTTAAAAGAAAACCATTGTTTTAAAAAAAGAATTTTAATTTATTTATTTTTTACTTTTTAGTTTTTATTAATTATTTTAATTTAATACAATCGGGAAATACATAAATTTTTATTTAATTTAATTAGGTACTGTAAAAAATAGAGTAAATTGTATAAACTTTACCAATATATTTCAGCTATAATGGATAGGGTACATCAGAATAAATAATCAATTCAATTTTTAGTGCTTTATTTTGAAACGAAACAAATAATTATTCTGAGATAAGACTAGTAAAAATAATAAGTATTTCACTTATATATTTTAATTAATAAATTTTAATTGGGAACTCTTCTTGGTCTTGTGGTGTAAGGAATCAAAATGTTGCGTAATACGTAAAATTATATACATCACAAGTTTTCACTATTACGTTAGGTATATGGAATCAATATAATGCGTAGTTGTGCGTTGTTTAGGTTGGATATTAACAGAATATTGTATTGTTAAAATATTTTTTTTAAATACGATAGAAAATAATGAATTTAATTTATAATTGTTTAGTTTTTAATTATAAATTTAAATTAGAAATAAAATACTGTGCTTCACAATTTAAACAAATTAATAATGTTTTTATTTTTTTTTACCTTTTAATTGATTTTACAAAGTTTAAGAAAGTAAATTAGCGGCTTTATTAATTATAAACTTAAAAAAAAGTTGTATAAAACTTTTTTTTGTATCTATATTAGTTTAGGAGTAAATGGCTGACGGATCACCTGTACCTAAGTACCAATAATAACTATCCGCAATTTTCAAAAATAACTTAAAAAAAAACTTTTTAAGAAACAATGGTTTTATTTTGAAACAAAATTGCACTAAAAAGTAGAAAATAATTTTTTTAGTGATTATAAGTTGATCAGAATAGTTTTCAACATTTGTTAAAAGAAAACCATTGGGCGCTCATAAAATATTAGGTACGGATGCTGTTATGATGTTTTAACGCCCAATGGTTTTCTTTTAACAATTTAATGTTGAAAACTATTCTGATCAACTTATAATCACTAAAAAAAATTATTTTCTACTTTTTAGTGCAATTTTGTTTCAAAATAAAACCATTGTTTTTTAAAAAGTTTTTTTTTAAGTTATTAATTTGTTACTTTTTAGTCTTTATTAATTATTTTATATAACACATGCACGCTTTTGGTATTTTTTTCGTATCAGTTTTGCGGACCTTAAATGACCGTTTATTGACAAGTGACGTCATGATCCATTATGAAACGCTTTTCGATGAATAATGGAAAACATTTGAAAAACCCGTTATCTAATGAACATTATGTACCTCTTTTCGGTGTTATAAATGAAATATGGTTACTATGGTAACAAAGTGAATAAATATTGTATCGAGCCCAATGTTTTTATTATGAGATGTGCTTCTGTCAGTGACATTAAATTATTCAATTTTTTTTTTTTAAAGATCACCAACAGCTAAGGTTATTTGGGCCTAGCACCAATTCATATTTTCAATTCATTATTTTTTTTTTAATAATAAATTGAAAATCCAATTGACACTTTTACCAGCTCTCGGGCTAGAACCCGGGAACTGGGGACTTGTAATAGAGGAACCATAGCAACGCATGTAAACAATAGCACCGCTACACGCTCGGCTATTCTCAAGCCCAAATTATTCAATTAAAGTCTAAAATCATGCATGTGTTATATAAAGTATAGTGTGCAACACGTGTGCTAAATATTTATGCGTCAGGCGCGATGTTTTCAGCACTCGTATTCAGCTCGCGATGCTCACTCGCCAAGGTTGGTGAGCGCTCTCCTACTACTCGTGCTGAAAACATCGTGCCTGACGCATAAAGATGTATTTAGCACGCTTGTTACACAATATACTATTAATTCTATACAATAGAAAAATATATAAATTCTTCACTTTACAAAAATGAAAAATCTAAGTCCTAAATTTTCAATTTTATATTAATCAGCTAACCCAGTTATCTAATTTATTAAAATTTAAATTAAAATCGGGCCGCCATCTTGGGGCGTTCGCCATTTTGAATTTAGAATGATGTCATGTAACTTATCTTATTCTACTCATCAAACCCTTTCATTTGATACGTCGGGGGTTGTAAAGAAAAAGGAAAGCCGCCATCTTAAGGCGTTCGCCATTTTTATTTAGAATGATGTCATGTAGCTTATCGTATTCTACTCCTCAAACCATTTAATATGATACCCATGTCATGGAAGTTGTAAAGGAAAAGGTAACCCGCCATTGGGCGTCCGCCATTTTGAATTTAGAATGGCGTCACGTAGCTTATCGTATTGTGCTCATGAATCCCTTTCGTTTGATACCCATGTCAAGGGGGTTGGAAAGAAAAAGATAAGCCGCCATCTTGGGGCGTCCGCCATTTTGAATTTAGAATGGCGTCACGTAGCTTATCGTATTATGTCCATGAAACCCTTTTATTTAATACCCATGTCAAGGGGGTTGTAAAGAAAAAGGTAAGCCACCTTCTTGGGACGTCCGCTATTTTGGATCTAGAACGATATTAGATATACTATATTACATTGTCACTGGACTTATACACGTGTGCAAAATTTCAACTCAATTGGATAACGGGTAATGGATCAAATTTCAATAATTAAATTTGATCTAAATATACGTCATGTCGAACTTAATAAAACCATTGAAAAAGTCTTACATCACTAACTTGAAAATCAGCATTTAGGGCAAATTTAATGCATTATAAATGGTTATGGGGTCTATATTGATCTAAAATGCCATTTAAGGGTACCGCCCCTGGAGGTAATAGCAGGTTGCGATTTTTTTTTCGAATCCAGAAGACCCATTTACATACCTGTACCAAATTTTAACTTTTTAAGAAGAGAGAGAAAAACATTTTTTTAAGTCTCTCCTGAGGATGCTAGTATAGCGAAACGCGCATCGAGTGTGTAAAAACTAATTCTGTCAAAAATTCCAATCAATATAACGCAAAAATGAAATGAAACTACAATGTACTTAAAAGAATCAAAATAGTGCCAAGTATTGAAATCTATATACTCTGACAGCAAAATGCCAAAATGAGTTGCTGCACAATATTGAAAAGAATCAAAATAGTGCCTAGTACTGATATCTGTATATTCTTACGGTGTTGCCGTAGTACATTTAATAGAGGAGTCAAATTACGGCCCAATGTAAACGCCTTATATACAAAACTGTATATTAATAGCGCCACAATAAAAAAAGTTGCGGAATTATCGTGAACTAAAATTTAATATACATCTTTCATAAATCACAATAAATTGATTCCGCTTGCGGCTGAACGGGGGCAAGTAGGGTAATTTCAATAGCGGAGGCAAAAAGATACACGAATAAAAGTCCAAAAGCTCCAGGGTCGGCGCTTCTGACTTCGATATTAAAGGAGTTACATGGCGAAACTTTTTTGCTTCCGATATACGGACGTAAAATCGTCAAGGAAGCAATTTGATATGTGCTGCGGTATAAGAGGGACGCAAAATAGTGCATTGAATGTATATATATATATATAAATATATATATATATATATATACATATATAAATAGACATTTCCAAAAATGGTGCCAAAATGTTCAGGAGGCTATGAAACGTCGAGAAATTTTGGTCCGACCCCTAGGTCCCGCCATCCGACCGACGCCAATAGTGTATGTGCCATATGGCAAATACACTAATAAGATAAAATATAATTTAATATATACTAGGCCAGGGATGGCGAACCTATGGCACGCGACGGAATATTGTCGGCACGTCATTGATTAAGGTACACAATCGAAATAATTAAAAATACTGTGCCTTATGACTTGAAGGATCTTTTTTAATATACAGGGTGGCACATCTTAAACAATGCAGTGAAATATCTCGTAAACGGTACAAACTATAAAAAAATGTTTTATACAAAAGTTATAGAGTGTCAAGGGGGACAGAAGACTGTTATATCAGATTTAACATAGGTGGTGCTGTGAAGGTCAGGCGAATGTCAGCTTCGATTTTTTAATTATAACAGTACATTTTTATTCCAGAATACGATACAGTATTTAATAGTGAACAGTAAATTATTAAGGTACATATCAGCTAAAGTTAATAAATATTGAGATTTTTAGAAATTAAATAACGGCCAAAATGAACGAAATTAGATAAATTATGGCATAGCAGATCCATAATATTACGCACCGGCCTTCTTGGCTTGAATTCATTTCATAAAAGAACCGAATTGACAAATTAATTAATTTGTAAATATGTACCTTAATAATTTACTGTTCTCTATTAAATACTGTATCGTATTCTGGAACAAAAATACACTTTTGCAATTAAAAAATCGAAGCTGACATTCGCCTGACCTTCACAGCACCACCTATGTTAAATCTGATATCACAGTCTTCTGTCCCCCTTGACACTCTATAACTTTTGTATAAAACATTTTTTATGGTTTGTACCGTTTACGAGATATTTCACTCCATTGTTTAAGATGTGCCACCCTGTATATTTATTTTTGACGTTTGTATCCACATTAATGGCAATGCAATAAAATATTATTATTATTATATTATGGCTATGCTGTCGAAAAAATTTGACTATCATTCAAATAACATGACACCGACACGACAAGTCAAGTCAATGCATTATGGAAATAACTGAATAATAATGTAGCAAACCCCAAGATGTTACGCCACTGTCTCCAATAGAAACCACGAGAAAGAAAGGTCACAGTAGTAAAGCGTGGAATGGTATAAAAAATTCCAGACAGCGCTAGAGAATACGAGCACACACTGGGCTTATAGGCAGCGCAGGTATATAAACGAGTGAGTGAAGCGATCAGGCAGGCAGTCAACGGGAATCAGTCAGTGTAGATTGTACTGTGACAGTGTTGAACAGCGAAATAAATCTGATATAAATACAGTGACTAAAATAATTACGAATAAATAATCCTTGTATATATAATTATTTGTTAAGTGTTATATAAGTGGCTCGTTTAGTTCAATAATTACCGTTTAAGTTTTTTTTTATTGTTAGAATTGACTTTTCGTTGTTGTATTTATTGTTATTATATTTTTAATTATTGTAAAAAAATATTTATTCCGCCAACTCAGAAAACAGTTTCGTAACAATAATAATAATTGAATAATGTTTTTGTCCACTAAATATCTTTAGGTGTGTCATGGCCACATTAAACATTTTTCAAAAAAAAATTGGCACGTGGATGTGAAAAGGTTTGCCATCCCTGTACTAGGTACATTTATTAGTTTGTTATTTGTCCAAAACCTTCGGCGCGGTTTTTTCCATCTGACATAAGTCACTTTTTCGTGTAACCATAGATTTATACATGCGTACACTTACCTTAACTTAAGAGTTAAGACACCCCTATTTTCAATAATAAAAATATTATAAATCTGTGTCAGCTAACCTTTTGTAAATTACTGTAATATTAGATAAATGAACGACAAATTACAAAGCAACACATACATATAACTAAACAATAGATTTATAAGAACTGTTATCATATAACTCGGCGTTTCCGTTGTGAGTTAATTATGCTGGGTTGCAGCAAGCCTTGTCAAAAAATTTGATTCTACAATGCTTTTAATATGAAGAATAATTTATGTATGGTCACATTCTATTGTCATTATCAAATCAAATCTGACAATGCTTTCTGCAACCCAGCATTAGTAACATAATTACCGTGTCGCTTACTAGTTAAAAAAAATGGTGAGTGCAAAGCACTCGTGGGTTATTATATCTAACATCTGCCGTGAGCGTCTCGCTGATGTCAGTGTCCCGCGTCTCAGTAAGAACTTATTTCATTCTAGCCTGAGATACCTATATGATTGATATGGTTGTTTTTCTAGGGGGGGGGGGCGGTCGTATAGATATTTAAACATCAAAATTCGAATTTTTGACTTTTTGTGAAATAAGTACGAGCCTTTGCCAGCATAATATGTTTGCTTGCGTGAGTTCACTTAATTTTTGATAACTCAAAGATAGATAAAAAATATTATCATTGATTAAATAAATTGGCATTTGTTTTTTGTTTCCATGGTTACTTTACTAATACAAGGAAGATGAAGATTCATGCGTTACATTTCCAAACATACTTTATGTCGTTATGCGTGAACAACGTTTGGTGATGATTCCTTGCCGAAAATTAAGGGATATATCTTCCATATAAACATGCATACTATGCATACTCTAATAGGTACCTCTCCCTAAGGAGAGGGCAGTATAGCCTAGTGGTTAGCGTGCTTAGTGCCGCAACCTCTGGACTGGACTGCCGTGAGTTCGAATCCCACCTGCGCTCATGGATGTTTTGTGATGTTATTTAGTTTTAAGATAGTTGTTAAGGAGTTTCGCTCCTCCAAAGAGAGAGGTGAAAATTCGGTTTTAATTATTTTTATTTTTTCAAATTATCGAAATGTTAGAAAACTGAAATTTGGTAAGGGTTTTCCACTAATAAAAAAGCTATTTATTAATATTTTTCAACCTAGTTGTTGTAAGGGCATGAAACTAGCAACCCCAATTCAATTCTTTATTATAAACTTTTTAACGGGTCGGTATCCGATCATCTAAAAATATGAGTTTTTTTATTGACTCCCCTTAATTTTTGACAAGGATCAAGGAATCATCCCCTAAAGTTTTTCGCACTTACTTAGTATAAATTATATATTGTATAAATTATATATTGTATAAATTATTATTAATAGGTAATTGATATTAATTAAATTAGTTCTAATTAAGCTAATTAGAAACATGTTACAGACAGCTTTTGAGCACTAAAAGGCACTAGCGATCCTCGATCACGACTATAATGCCTCCTCTACACCATCGACCATGATGGACGATCACGATTTGGCCATGATTGCCACCATCATTGCGGAGCTGTCCACACAATTGTGCATTGTCCATTTGATGACCCAACGTCCTTTGATGTTTGTCCGAAAAACCGACACAGCGGCGATTAGACTCGATCGTCACCGACCATGGGCAATTACAGGCGATTATGCCCTCTTTCATGATCGCCTGTAATCGTCCATCATGGCCGATAGTGTAGAGGAGGCATATAAGATTTAAACCGCCCTGGGTAACGTAGAACTGAAGCCAGGTTAACTAATTAAACACGCAATTTTTAGGGTTCCGTACCTCAGAATGAAAAAACGGATCACTTTACCTCTCCGTCAAGACCCTTTTTCTCGGAAACGATTAGAGATATCAAATTGAAATTAATATCAAAGGTCTGCAAGGTCTTGTAAAAAATCCAAGCTTCTAGCGCAATGCAATAAAAAGATTTTTAAAAATCACATATTTTGTGACTTAGTCATCAAAACTACGACCGTAACGAAAACCTGTACGGCACTTCCCGCTGACCTAGAATCTTGAACATGAAGGAAGATCTCATAGCGCAAGTAAACGAAAAATCCGTGAAGCATTAATTTCTAAGTCTATGCCCTATGTGGAATTATTACGTGATAAACTTGATTTTTATCAAGTTTGTCAATAATTTATCTTAACAAAGTAATTGTCAAATTGTTATAACGGTACCACAGTAGAGAGAATATTATTGTTACAAAACTGTTTTCTGAGTTGGCGGAATAAATATTTATTTACAATAATTAAAAATACAATAATAATGAATGTAACAATGAAAAGTCAGTTCTAACAATTAACACAAGTAAACAATAACTAAACAGTAATTATTAAACAAAGCAAAACAAAACAATAAATAAGTAGCACTTAACTATATACAATAACTCGTAATTATTACCACTACACTAGTATTTATTTTATCAATTTATTTATTTATATCACGCCACTATTTATATTACTGATCCACCGTAGACTTGAATGCGTGACTCACCGTTGACTGATTGAGTCACCCACTCGCACTGGCTGTTTATATATGCTGCGTGGCCTAACCCTAGTGCGTTCTCGCTTTCTCTAGAACTTTCGCGCATGTACTAGTTGTTACAGTAAGCAGACCGCGTTTCTCAGAACTCTTGCCTGCCGTTTATATACAGGATGATCCGTAACATTATTATACTGTGACGGTACCCTCTTATGGCACGAGTCCTACTCGCACTTGACCATTTTTTTAACCATTTGAATATGTCCACATATATGTATAGAGCATAATATATACACATAATATACAAGACAATATCCACCATATAAGGTATCTGACCAGTATCATCAAATATCAAACTGAATCTAAAAGACATCACAAAATATTCATAAGCAGAGGTAGAATTCGAACCCACGACAGTCTGTTCCAAAGGCCAGCACGCTAACCAATATACCGCACTGCCCTCTGGCTTTTTCTATATATTCACCAAAAAAGATTTTGCTGTTATAATATTATGTAATACTGTGTCTCGTGTATGTTTGAAAATACACGTAATAAAAGTAAATCAATTTTAGAAAAAGTTCTATTATTTATATTGCGTAAGAAGCACATATATGAAACAGAAAGCTATATACTGCCGTCTTTAGCCAAAAAGCTATCTAATATTTTTATTTATTTTATTGTAATTTATAGACGCGTCGACAACTTAGGTCATTAGCGTCTTGATTACATTAAATAATAACAATTCACTTAAAACTAAATGACATCACAAAACATTCATGAGCGGAGGCGGGATTCGAAACCACGACAGTCTGATCCAGAGGCCGCGATGCTAACCACTGGACCACACTGTCCTCATATTGTTTTCACATTTTAGATCTATCACTTTTCTTAGAAAAATGGTCAACGAGGTGTTATACATACTATATTATATATCTAAAGCATTTATAAAATTTGGCGTATCTCCAAAACACAGTTATATTAAGCGAAATCGATGCATCTCAAAGATGCCCTATTTGCTTAGAGAATTTAGAAAAACTTATTATTTTTTTCAGCTTAAGTAGGTATCTAATTTTTTCAGCATAAAATTATTAATTTTTTTACTTATGAACTCCAAATATCTTCATTCACTGATGAACGCCCAAACAAATATATCTTTTTTTTTAATTTCCCATTGGAAGTTATTGTAATGGGTCCGAAAATCGAAATCAAAATGTGTAACAAATTTTTATGTTTCAAGGTCACTACACTATTTTTACACTATTTTTAGAAAGATGTCTGTGTGTGTATGTGTGTGTGTGTGTGCTCGAGAATGAAAAATGATATCGGCTACGTTAGGGTGCCAATCGACGCGTATTAACGTAAATATGATCTGAAAGAAATTTTTTCAAAATCGGTCCAGCCGTTCTTTTTTCTTAACCAAATAGACTCCAAAAAAGTAGATTTTACACAATATCTCGCGAATAAAAAATTATATCGAGTTCGTAAGGGTGTCAATCGAGGCGTACGTTAACGTCATTTTGATCCGAAATAAATTTTATAAAAATCGCTTCAGCCGTTTTTTTTTTTTTTTTAATTATTGTTAAAAATAAATAATAATTATGTTTTAATTACTTCTCTGTGTAATATCTAATTTAATTATTATTATTAAATATTTATTAAACTGGGAAGTTCGTCGTGTGGACCTCAAGGGTCGCACTTTAGTCCTAATAAACGACCCACCTCACGGCTTGTTTGTTCAATTTTTTGCTGACCCGCATAATATAGAATCTTCATTTAATCTCAAAATTGACTATTCTTAAGATACGCCATTTGGTCTTAGGACGGCAGTAACTATACTTATATATGAAAACAGAAGAAAAGCGGTCGACGTTAGTGAAAAAACTTATACCTACAAACATCTATGGAAAAACACAGAGAGACTAAGATATATGTATCTAAGTTATATTTCATTTTTATTCCTAACCATTTATATATCTGTGGATTGTGAAAGAGAAACAATGCTTTAAAAGAAATGCGCTAATATAGTGCATTTTTAATCGACTTAAAAAAAATAGGTAAAAAAACTTTTAAGTTAAACGGTTTTATTTTAAATTATCAGCTGTACCAAAAACTAGAAACTAATTAGGACACAAACCAAGGGGCACTTGTGTTGCTGCGTCAGCAGAATAAGTAATAAAAACGACGGGGCGCATTTGAAATATTTCTGTTGGTGGGCTTGGAAACACATTTTTCTAGACAAGCCGTTCTTATTTAATAATTATACAGTCGTTATATACAGATTTTTATGCGCCCCACGCTTTTATTACTTATTCCGCTGACGCAGCGACACAAAGTACCCCTTGGTGTATGTCCTAATTATTTTCTAGTTTTTGGTACAGCTGATGATTTAAAATAAAACCGTTTAACTTAAAAGTTTTGTTACCTATTTTTATTTTATAGTTTTTAGTTTGATTTCTGGCCCGTATCATTATGCAAACTCCTCACTCTTTCAACTGTCCACCTCCTGATTCCATCATCAGACCTTCGTTACCAAGTTGAAATTATCATAATATTGTAATGTCACGGGAACTCAATGTGTGTGCGAAGTTTCATAAGAATCGGTTAAGTAGAAGTAGCTAAATAAAACCGTTTAAAAAGGAGGAGGTTCTATACTCGGGACCTATGTTTTTTTATGTATGTTCACCGATTTCTCCTGTAATTGTGAACCAATTTTGATGACTATTGTTTTACTTAATAGGGCATACCTTCGGGGTGGTCCCATATAAATTGAACAACAATAAAATCAAATATACTAAATGCAATGGTGGTTGTATGTTCCATGTCGAATGTTTGAAAACATTCAAGCGTGTGTGTTTGCTTATGTTGGCATATTATGTGTCCGCGCCTTAATAGATACACTAAAGTGATGTAATGAGAGATTTGTTACTCTCGATTATTTCACTACTAACCCTAAATCTTACTTAAAAGAAGCTGGACCAGAAAGCTTTAAGTCAGGAAATAAAAATATGCAAAGTCGTGGCTTTTTAGGTGTTCGCGCAGTGTCGCATAGGTCCACTGGTTTGCGTCGGGTCGGATGGCTCGCCGGAATCCAGGGTACGAAGCCAGTGGAAACGAAATACTGTCTATGAAATGAATAACCAGCGTATTTTCTATAATAATATTTATTAAGAAACAAAGATAACAAAAATAAAAGTACCCTTCACAAAAAGAAAGATTGAATATGTACATATATGTTAAATGATACCGTATTATCTAAATGACTCTATATAAAATAAATCCCTACATTTTATCATCGGTGCGTAGCACATTATATTAAATCGCGTCTCTTCGCAAATTTAAAACAAAACGGTTTATAACAGGTATCGGTGAGCGCAGCGTTTGTCTACACTCTACAGCAGGGTTTCCCAAAGTCGGGGTCGCGGGTTGATTTTTTAGGGTCACGACCTGTTTCCGTGATTATAGAACTTCACAACTCTCGTGATCAATTTTTATATTACTTTTACTGTACTTTTTTATACTTAAATTCTTGAATAAACGACTTAAATTTGAATTGCTGCACTTTTTTTACTGAAAAATCTTTTTTATAGACTATTTTGTACTTTGCGGGGAAAATTTTTTTTAAGAGTTGTGAAGACTTTTGCTGATATTTTAAATTAGGGTCATGATCAAAAAAGTTTGGGAACCCCTGCTCTACAGTATACAAGACTGGCTACGCACTATACACAAATAACACACAGCTGGTGCCGCGTTCACTCAAAACCGTCCGCACTAGTGACGATGCTGGATCGCCTGGAAGCTATCGTTACAAATATTATCATCTCTTGAGGAAACTGTTGAACTATTTTTGAAATGTAATCTTAAATGTCTATTTAAATGCTTATTTCTTTTTTTATATAAAATTTTGCTTATAAAATACAGACGGATTAAGATTTGCACATTTTCATTAGAATAATGTTTTCATTTATCTTTCCAAACAGTCTTTTTTATTTGATGAAGCCTTTATATAGCTTTGCTCTTTCAAGATTTTTTCTTGTGATGTAGACTTATACAGGGTGTATCTAAAATGCTTGGCCAAACTTTACAAACGTGATGTATGGAACAAAACTGTGGCAAAAGACGTGTGTTCAGAAATGTTTACTTAAAAAGTTACTCGCGAATTTCAAAATTAATACAAGCAAATGATAAGGTTAGTGATAATGATCAATCGTTTATCCGAGTTTATTAAATGTGCTGTACTCAAATTAGATATTACTGTACACTGTAAAAAATGGATGTAAAAATACTTTGAAAATTAAGGTAGAATTCGCTCGATTTTCTAAGTGATTTTACATTATTATTCATTTTTACACAGAAAACTTCATGAAAACTTGGACTTTTACTGTAAAGTTAAGCAAATTTATGATTTTTACATAAAGTAAATTAAAATTACATAATTTGTGTAATATTCCAATCAAGTGTGTAAAAATTACAAAATAAAATGTATAGTTACATATATAAAATGGATGAATACAAAACAAATTAATGTAAAATTAGTAACCACGCATGCGCAATGTGTTTTTATGGAATCTACGCGATGTGCAGGCGATACCTGTTTGTGACGCCATTGTCTCTTTGTGTGCCTATTACCAGATTAATCGCTGGCTACAAATGGACCATCGATAATCTATGTAATCAACCTTCTCATTTCTTACAGTGTAACCGTAGCAGTACCTACATTTAATGCATTTTGGCTGTTTATTAATAAAAAAATGTTACTGATTTATCGCAATTTTGAAATTCGCGTGCAACTTTTTAAGTGCTTAAGCATTTCTGGAGATACATGTCTATAGGAACTTTTTTCATAATTTTGTTCTATACATCATGTTTCTGAAGTTTGCCAAGCACTTTAGATACATCCTGTATATAGGTATATTATGTATTTTTTTAATTTTTGTAATGTTACCAAGAAAAAAAACTCCTGTTCATTTACATTATTCCATTAAATAAATTGCAAATGATTTTTGTAAAATTAATGTAACTTCAAACAGTCTTCTCTGGATTACTCAGAAGGCAGAAATTAATATAATAATCTACAATCCGTAGATTTCCTAACAAGAAGGCAATGCATGTGATAAAAAATTGTTATTTTCCAGAATTCATTCCATAACAATACACAATCTGTGAACATTTCAACTAGCTATCTCGCATCGTTTGTGAGATAGAGCCCTGTGACGGATGGACGGACAGACATCGTAGACAGGGTAATAGGGTTCTACACGGAGGTACAGAACCCTAAAAATTACAGAATAGCGAAACAAAAACTTAATTCTCCTAGGAGAGAATTACGAGATGTGACAACTTTGTGGTATATTATTTTAATACCTATACATATATAATATTGCAAAGCTATAAAATCAGAAGCACAGAGGATATTTAGCCGCTACATGCAACGTTAAAAAAACGAGACTAGGAGTTAGGGTTATAATTAGATAAGTTCTAGTTTGTTATAGAACAAAATAGAATAGAATATACATATTTGCATATAAGTACTGAATACAGTGTAACGTCAGAAAGTACCTACAATTCAAAAACAAATTAATAAAAAAAATCATCGGTATCATAAAAGCAGCTTGGGTATTTGAATGAATTTTTTTTTTACTTAAATGGAAAGACCACATACAAGTTTTATAGCAAAACTGTTTTTATTTAATTTTTTTGCTTACTATTAAAAAGTTATATTTAAATAAAAATTAATTTTTAAACTCAGTTCCGATGACGCGCCGAAAGAATCCGAACGCGTGTGACGTCATTATGTTATCTATGGTCTTTGTATCCATGGTTACCAAGTTAAAAATTTATTACTTTTTGATAGTATGTGTAATACATATACACAAATACCAACAAATGCACACAAATTTTTCCCTATGATTAAACTTGGCTCAAGCATATAATATTATGAAAATATTAATTTAAAACCAAAATTTGCAGTGGTTTGAGGAACACTGATTATAAGATCATTGTAAAAATTTTTTGTATATTTTTTTATACTATGACAATAAAATTTTTTATTATTATTATTGGATAAAGTAACAACAGGATACAAGGCTTATAATTTAAAAACAGTTATTCACTAATCATTTTTAATGGCCAACGTTTCGGCAAACATTTTTTTGCCTTCCTCAGGACCTATAACCAAAAATAGTACAATGAATTACTCTAAACTATACCTAAATCTTAAATGTAGAAAAAAATTATTTTAAAAAATTTTTTTTAAAAAATTTTTTGGATATCAAATAAATAATTTTTAATTACCTTAAATATTTTAGTGAACCGTCACAAATTTAAAAAGGGTCACTAAAATATTTAAGGTAATTAAAAATTATTTATTTGATATCCAAAAAATTTTTAAAAAATTTTTTAAAATAATTTTTTTCTACATTTAAGATTTAGGTATAGTTTAGAGTAATTCATTGTACTATTTTTGGTTATAGGTCCTGAGGAAGGCAAAAAATGTTTGCCGAAACGTTGGCCATTAAAAATGATTAGTGAATAACTGTTTTTAAATTATAAGCCTTGTATCCTGTTGTTACTTTATCCAATCATTATAACCAAGGTGTTCTTATTATTTTATTATTATTATTATTATTAATGCACACAAATTTTAACATAACGACGTCACAAACATTCCTGGCGCGTTTTGAAGTCACGTGATATTTTTTAAATTTTAATACATTTTAATTAATTTTTAGTAATTTATCTATGGCTTTAAAAAAAAATTTCTTTTTGTTTTTCAATATTATTTATGTTAAATTATTAGAAAAAATTAAAAAATTTATAATTTTTTTAAAATTTAAATACCTAATTAAAAATATTATATTATACATTCATTGCAACAGGCAAGGGGAAACTTGATTTCGAATACAAACCATATACTTAACTCACAAATAGATGACAAAAGGATCGCCTCACTTCACACTTGTAACTGTTGTAATTAGTTAACTTCTGCTTCATTGATGTTGCGAGGCTATATAATACACCTGGTAAATGACGGAAGTCTATCTATACATATAAAACAGTTCCGTGACTGACTGACTGATTGACACTGACTGTGGGTGCACTAAAAAGGATTTTTCGGAAATCAACCCCTAAGCTGTGAAATGGGATGAAAATATTTGTATAGAAAATCGTATTCCCTGCGTGTATCAACTTGAAACTTAAGATATAATTAATACTCTTCAAAACAAATAATAAAACACGTATTTTGCGATTTTTTTAAAGAGAGCCCCTAAAGAGGGGTGCAAGGGATGTTGAAGTTTGTATGGGGGGATGAAATTGACGCGGACGAAATCGCGAGCATAAGTTATGTAATAATAAATCATAAATTCGAGCGAATAAGTGAAGCGAGTGAGTAATGTATTAACTATATACGGGATTTTATACTGCATGTTACTGGGCATAAAACAATCGAAATATACGTGAGCAAAGTCACGAGTAACCGTTATTGTATATAAAGCACTTTGCAGCGCATCAAATTTTGAAAAAAAAAGCGAAAGCTGAAGAAACAGTCAGGATTTCTACCAGTGCCAGAGGCAGCAACCAGAAAAAGGGTGGACGCGACGCGTCTATGAAGAGCGCGAGGAGGAATATTTATGGCGTACGTTTGAGCCCATCACGGCAATGTGTCACTTTAATAAGGAAATTCATGGGTCAAGAGAAGAACAACTAGAAGAGTAAATATAAAGGGGGTGTTTGAGGCAAAACCAACTCTGTAGCTCAACTGGGTTATTTGTTACTGTACGAGTGAGAATTTACAGGAACAATGACGTGACCAAAGTGGCTTATGGCAAACACCCTTAAACATTTTTTATACTTTAATACACGTTGTGAGCACGACCAGTCCTACCACATGGTGAGTAATAGCATAAATCGAGGGTACTAAAGTTACAATGTAATCAGGGCTTGAGAATAGCAGAGCGTGTAGCAATGCTGTTGTTTACATGGCGTTGCTATGGTTCCTCTATTACAAGTCCTCAGTTCCCGGGTTCTAGCCCGAGAACTGGTAAAAGTGTCAATTAAATTTTCAATGTATTATTAAAAAAAAAAATTCGACTGATGACCAGTCCTATACTTCCCACCTAGTAAATATTTGCAAAAAATAAACACTCTTTTTTATTTTTATTCTTTGACTAGGCCCAAATAACCTTAGCTGTTGGTGGTCTTTAAAACACAATTTAATTTTTATTCTTTGAAAAAAGCATGGCCCTCTTTTTTGTTTGGTGATCTACTGCTTAATATAGCAAAAATCATGGTTACCTTGATTTACGTACAATTTTTATTTTTTTTAGTAAAATATTTTTTTTCTCGAAAACTATACATTTTAGAGAAAAAAATATTTACATTTTTTTCATATTATAACATCTAGAATTCATTTATATTTTTTTTACCTATGTTAATACGTGAGATTGAGAACGTTTTTTTGAATATCTCAGGATCCACTGAACCGATTTGACTCAAAATCTAATCAGATCTAAGTTAGAGGCTGATAAACACAATAGAACAATCGGCATGCCCGTATGTTGTTCCGTTCTTAAGATATCGAAGGCGAAAAATTGACCACATACACACACACACATACACACACACACACATACAGACATCAGTCAGAAAATGATCTTAAACGATTGCTAGGGTCTCAAAACGTGAAGATCTGTTAAAATCTCGAAATATTTTTTTCGGACTAAATCCATTACTTCCCTACCATAGTAGAGGTGGGAAGTAAAAATAATGAATTGAAAATATGAATTGGTACTAGGCCCAAATAACCTTAGCTGTTGGTGGTCTTCAAAACACATTTTTGTTTATTCAATGATTCTGTTGAATTCAAAAATAGCAACGTGAAAAGCGTGTTTTATAAAATTCTGTGAACAATATAAATCATAAACCTTCATTTTCATGATTCACGAAGCAATTTCGGTAAGTACATTTTATCAAATCTACGCGCAAGACCGAAATCGAAGCTGTCAAATTAAAGCATTAATGTCAAATATTATATGTAGATAAGTGACATCCAAAAAACTATTCTATAAATAATAAATAATTAAAAAAATAAATTGTGTTATAATTAATTAGTTAATAATTAATAATAATAATATATATCTATAAAAGAAAGTCGTGTTAGTTAGTTAGCTAGTTAGTGACACCATTTATAACTCGAGAACGGCTTGACCGATTTTCATGATCTTTGATTTTTTGGATTTGTCTCCGCCCTGGCTAACAGAATAACTATTAAAACATCGGAAAAATTCACCCGGGAGCGAACGAGCGAAGCGAGTGGGTAGAAGCGAGTGAGTAATGTAATTATAATATTCAAACGAACGAGCGAAGCGAGTGAGTAGTGTAATGCAGTCCGGGCGAAGCCGGACCGGGCCGCTAGTAATTAATAAAAATCAAATGGCTATTTTGCATGTATATTTTGTCTGCATAAAAAATTCAAACTTTATTTTGATAAGAAGTGTCACTTATTATTTATTAGTTATTTATTTATTATTTATTTATTATTTATTTATTATTTATTTATTATTTATTTATTATTTATTTATTATTTATTTATTATTTATTTATTATTTATTTATTATTTATTTATTATTTATTTATTATTTATTATTTATTTATTTATTATTCATTTATTTTTTTTTTATTTGGAAGCGAAAAAAAAATACTATGCGACTTGGCTTCTGTGGCCATTATCGCTATTCATTTATTTATTTATTATTTACTGTGACGTTTTTATGCTTAGCAGTTACCACAGAGAAGGAAGTTAGGTACCCACCGAATGTTTCTCTATTTATCCGTTGTTGCGCGCTAACAGTCACTCTGAAACCCCCTCCATGCATCTACTAACAGCGATTAGGTCTACAGAGAATTTCATAGACGCAACATAGGCTAGTTTTGTTTGCTTCGTTATAGTTACATTAGAGAAAATCTTTTCACCTATCCTTAACAATCTTTTAATTTAAGAAACGTCATTCATTTTTGTAAATTTAAATATTGATCATCAGCTACATAAAAAATTGACGTCAAAATGTCCCTCTCAACGAGTGCTTTCATATCATCATGGGGTTCCAGACTTCATCCTGCCGCAGTCTCTTGGCAGCCCTAATTTTTCAATTTCCGGCAGAATAAGAATAATAATAGTTGTGGCTCCCTATTAGACCGAGAGCTGAGTGACAATTTTTTGGTGTTATTTATTCAAGACCTTATTTTTGTGAAGATGTTGAGGGAGGCATATTAAAGTGCCCTGAGTAAGGGATTTTGCTAGATAGCAGTATGGGAGGGATGCAGACCGCCCCCAACATGTAAAAAAAAAATGGTCACAATTATTACTGCTTCAAGGCTGAAATTGTTTGTATAGCTTGTCGGTGACCCGATAATGCCATTATAATATTTGCAGATCGATTGGTCAGTATTAAAGGGGTGGAAGATCACCCTAAACGTGTCATGTACCCGACAACATTTATATTACTAGTTCAAGGTTCAAATTTTAATATGTTGTTACGGCAACTGTTTTAAGCATATATTTCAATTTGCAGAGCAAAATGTCAGTATTAACCCGCTCTCTTAGAGGGAAACTTGCTCGCCTAGGTGTTTATATCGTTCTGCAAGGGGGTTAATACCGGCATTTTGTTCTGCAAATTGAAATATATGCTTAAAACAGTCGCCGTAACAACATATTAAAATTTGAATCTTGAACTAGTAATATAAATTTCGTCGGGTACATGACACGTTTAGGGTTATCTGCCACCCCTTTAATACTGACCAATCGATCTGCAAATATTATAATGGCATTATTGAGTCACCGACAAGCTATACAAACAATTTCAGCCTTGAAGCAATAATAATTGTGACCATTTTTTTTATTTCATGTTGCATCCCTCCCATATCGCTATCCAGCAAAATCCCTTACTCAAGGCACTTTAATATGCCTCCCTCAACATCTTCACAAAAATAAGGCCTTGAATAAATAACACCAAAAAATTGTCACTAGCTCTCGGTCTATATTTGTCAACTCCAATACTAACTCACACAGACAAATTTGTCATGTGTATTCGATACGTAAGAAATCTGACGGTCAGCTCTGGGACTATAAAACAAATTGTTCTGTGGAGACTGCAACAATATGAAACGCATAGCGTGCTTTATTTTATTTAATCTACTGAGTACTGACTGTATCATGAATTAAAATGGCGGACATGACAACGCAAAGAGTAGAAGTGTGTTTACTAAGCAAATAAATCGAAAGCGAATTGAATTTTATCAAAGGAAACGTCAAACTACTGCTGGATAACAGCTGATAGCAGAAGTAATAAACAGTGGCGGCTTCTCCTATGAGGCAGGTGAGGCAGTGCCTCACCAATAATTTTGCAAATTAAATAAATTACAAATTTATATTATTTTACTATTTGCATAAATATATCCATTAGAATTAATATTTGGCTTCATAGAAATCAGTAAAATATGGGCCTGCCGTCAATCTTAACGCGCTTCGCTAGAAATATCATCCATCCCATTTCTGCATGCGGTCGTATATGGTAGAGGCCGGCCTCGCGCTTCCTTGTCTTTCATTGGCGGTTGCCTGTTTTTGTTCTTATATCATCCATCTCATTTCTGCATGCGGTCGTATATGGTATAGAGGCTCGCCTCGCGCTTCCTTGTCTAGCGTATTAGTAATGTGAGTAATGTAGTGTTTATGATACCGTAATAGTCCAGTCGAATCTAGCTTTAAGTAGCGCATAAAAACATTCTTTTGAGGCAAGCCTCTACGTAAATTTAATGCGACATTTAATGTGTGTTATTATAGTTTTCGGTAAATACGTTTGTGGTTTTTCTAGTCTACTAGACTAACTTTAAAATCTAACCTTACTAAAAAAAATTTTTTTTCAACTGTGCCTCACCACTTTCAAATACCACGAGCCGCCACTGGTAATAAATATATGTTTCTCTGTAAATATGTGCCAAAGGCAAGAGGATTTGTCAGTAGAAGTTAAAACATCAAAATAAATAAAGAAATATATGTCTGAGATTTATTTATCAATTAAATTTAGTTACTTTAAAATTCAAAAACATATTTTTTGACCACTGCACATGCTGCAGAGTGCTCCAATTTCAATGGACAATTTTATAATGTTTTTTATTGCACGCTCAGATTTTGCACATCATCACCCTGAAAAGCAAGGGTGGATCTAGGTTTTTCGGGGCCTAGAGCTTATTGAAGTTCAGTGGAGCCCCATTTTTGCTATACAATAAATGCTCTTTGTTAATGAATAAGTATTAAAAATTTATGATAATAATTCAATTTTTGTGAGCCCTTTACACTTATGGGCCCTCAGACGCTAATGACCTCAGTTGTCGAGCGTTTATAATTTACAGTTTCTATCTTATGGGCCCTCAAACGCTAACGACCTCAGTTGTCGAGCGTTTATAATTTACAATTTCTATCTTATGGGCCCTCAGACTCTAATGACCTCAGTTGTCGAGAGTCTATAATTTACAATTTTATCTTATGAGCCCTTGTCACTTGTGGGCCCTTGACACTTATGGGCCCTTAGACGCTAATGACCTCAGTTGTCGAACGTTTATAATTTACAATTTTTATCTTATGGGTCCTTGACACTTATGGGCCCTCAAACGCTAACGACCTCAGTTGTCGAGCGTTTATAATTTACAATTTCTATCTTATGGGCCCTCAGACTCAAATGGCCTCAGTTGTCGAGAGTCTATAATTTACAATTTTATCTTATGAGCCCTTGTCACTTGTGGGCCCTTGACACTATGGGCCCTCAGACGCTAATGACCTCAGTTGTCGAACGTTTATAATTTACAATTTTTATCTTATGGGCCCTTGACACTTATGGGCCCTCAAACGCTAACGACCTCAGTTGTCGAGCGTTTATAATTTACTATTTCTATCTTATGGGCCCTCAGACTCGAATGGTCTCAGTTGTCGAGAGTCTATAATTTACAATTTTATCTTATGAGCCCTTGTCACTTGTGGGCCCTTGACACTTATGGGCTCTCAGACGTAAATGACATCAGTTGTCGAGCGTTTATAATTTACAACTTCTATCTTATGGGCCCTTGACACTTATAGGCCCTCAAACGCTAACGACCTCAGTTGTCGAGCGTTTATAATTTACAATATCTATCTTATGGGCCCTCAGACTCTAATGACCTCAGTTGTCGAGAGTTTATAATTTACAATTTCTATCTTATGGGCCCTTGACACTTATGGGCCCTCAGACGTTATTGACATCAGTTATCGAGCGTTTATATTTTACAATTTCTATCTTATGGGCCCTTGACACTTATGGGCTTTCAGACGCTAATTACCTCAGTTGTGGAGCGTCTGTAATTTACAATATCTATCTTATGGGCCCCTTACACTTGGGGGCCCAGAACTTAAGCCCTATTAGTCCCTAAGCTGAAAAGGAATTTAATGTGTGTTTTTGTGCAACATTTTGAAGTTTAACTTAAAAAGAAATAATTTCTTCTCTCCTGCAAGCTTCCCATTTTCTCGTCTTAAGTTTTCTAGTGTCTCTTGCCCCCTCTGGAATCGCCTTTACTAGAAACCTGGATGTCGGGAGTACATCGCCCTGTAAGCGACAGCACGGTTTGCGGTCGTCTTTGCATATGGGTGCCGATTTTTCTGGAAGACTCTGTGTATTGCATATTTTACTTTACATAGATAGATAGATAGATAGATAGATTTATTAGTCAAATGTACATTAACAGGGTTGACACGTCAATTACAGAAATAATCATAAATCTTACGTTATAAAATCATTTACCGAATAAAATTCTCCTTCTAATAATATTTTAAATATAGCTTTCTTAAATGCCGTGAAGTTTTTGTTTCTAATTTCTATAGCTAGTTTATTATAAAGTACTGTACACATATGTCTGGCGCTCCTCTCAAAAAGGACTAGGCGATGCTTATTAATAGATAAATTTTCTTTATTCCTTACGTTGTAATCATGAAGATTTGATCTTTTAGGAGTATTTATTAAGTCGGCATGCCCCTTTTGAAAGCATAGACAGACATATATGTACAGTGATGGTATAGTAAGAATATTTAATTTCTTAAATAGACCTCTACAAGACGTACGCGGTGGGACCTCGGCTAGAATTCTTACAATTCTTTTTTGTAATATAAATATATTAGAGATGTCAGTACTACCCCAGAACAGTATACCATACCTGGCTAGTGAGAGAAACGACCCAAAGTAAGCGTTTCTTACCACACCGAAACTAACTATTTTTTTAAGTTGTCGAATAGCATAACATTGTTGACTAAGTTTTATCGCTAGTTGTGTTTTATGCTGTGTCCAGCTGAGTTGTTCATCAAGGTGAACACCTAAAAATTTAGCAGTATTGGATAGTTTTATTTCACACTTTTGATAGTTGAAACTGACAGGTCGAACTGTTTTATTTTTTGAAGATCTAAAAAGAATACTCTCAGTTTTATTTGTATTTAGGATTAGTTTGTTCGTATTGAACCATACGCTTGCTAAGTCAAGAAGATGGGTGATTTTAGATATAGCTTCATGTACTGTGTTAGCTTGGACAACCAAAGTCGTGTCATCTGCATAAGATAGAAGTAAATGTGTATTAACTGCGTGTTTATTCAAGAAGTCGGAAAGGTCATTTAAATATAAGATTCCTTGCGGAATACCTCTTTTACAACCCATAGCATCGGAGTGATACTACACATACTGTATATAATGTATACATGTATGTTTTGTGTAGATATAGTGACACTATGGTACATTGTTCTCCTTTGGGAAAACACAAATTAACATGCTATTCTACTTGTTTGAGCTTTCGTATTGTATTTCGGTCATTTCACAGTTCACGGCACATGTTATTCCAAAAGTTTACTTGCCATTGGTAAATACGCCTACCCTAACAGTATATCGTGTTATCCAATACGAACAACGTATAATAAACTAACAATTTATTACAATTAAATATTATCTTATTACTAACGAAAATTTATACATTTGTCATCATTAAGCAGAGCGCGTTTCCCAAGACATTTCATTTCTACAGAAATAACGAACGGTTACGTGTAAAGGCAAGGTCAGACGGCCCGTGGCTTGTGATGGCTCGTGACTCGTCTTGGCGCGGCTCGTGGCTCGTCTTGGCGCGGCTCGTGGCTCGTCTTGGCGCGACTCGTGGCTCGTCTTGGCGCGGCTCGTGGTCCTAGATGGCTCGTGGAGGATAGGGTGTTCAGTGTTCACACGGCCTGTGATCTGTCGGGGCTCATCTCTTGTCGCTCGATCCGTCGACTCGTCGTTCAGTTGACAAAAAAACCCATTGACTCGTCTTCATTTACCGCCTTCGAAGCGATTCACCGAGCCAAGAGCCACTGCGAGCGACCTATGTCACAAAATGCA
The DNA here is from genome assembly GCA_039654895.1 of Mongoloraphidia duomilia. Classification (NCBI taxonomy): domain Eukaryota; kingdom Metazoa; phylum Arthropoda; class Insecta; order Raphidioptera; family Raphidiidae; genus Mongoloraphidia; species Mongoloraphidia duomilia. The sequence goes on along the minus strand of CM077520.1, from coordinate 9,584,713 downwards.
TGCTCGTGGTGGCTTGCCGTGGCTTGTGATGGCTCGTGACTCGTCTTAGCGCGGCTCGTCTTGGCGCGGCTCGTGGTTCTAGATGGTTCGTGGAGGTAGGGTGTTCACTGTTCACACGGCCTGTGATCTGCCGAGGCTCATCTTTTGTCGCTCGATCCGTCGACTCGTCGTTCAGTTGACAAAAAAACCCATTGACTCGTCTTCATTTACCGCCTTCGAAGCGATTCACCGAGCCAAGAGCCACTGCGAGCGACCTATGTCACAAAATGCATGCTCGTGGTGGCTTGCCGTGGCTTGTGATGGCTCGTGACTCGTCTTAGCGCGGCTCGTCTTGGCGCGGCTCGTGGTTCTAGATGGTTCGTGAAGGTAGGGTGTTCACTGTTCACACGGCCTGTGATCTGCCGAGGCTCATCTTTTGTCGCTCGATCCGTCGACTCGTCGTTCAGTTGACCAAAAAACCCATTGACTCGTCTTCATTTACCGCCTTCGAAGCGATTCACCGAGTTACGAGCCAAGAGCCACTGCGAGCGACCCATGTCACAAAATGCATGCTCGTGGTGGCTTGCCGTGGCTTGTGATGGCTCGTGAGTCGTCTTTGCGCTGCTCGTGGCTCGTCTTGGCGCGGCTCGTGGTTCTAAATGGTTCGTGGAGGTAGGGTGTTCAGTGTCCACACGGCCTGTGATCTGCCGAGGCTCATCTCTCGTCGCTCGATCCGTCGACTCGTCGTTCAGTTGACAAAAGAACTTATTGACTCGTGTTCATTTACCGCCTTCGAAGCGATTCACCGAGTTACGAGCCAAGAGCCACTGCGAGCGACCCATGTCACAAAATGCATGCTCGTGGTGGCTTGCCGTGGCTTGTGATGGCTCGTGACTCGTCTTTGCGCTGCTCGTGGTTCGTCTTGGCGCGGCTCGTGGTTCTAAATGGTTCGTGGAGGTAGGGTGTTCAGTGTTCACACGGCCTGTGATCTGCCGGGGCTCATTTCTTGTCGTAGATCCGTCGACTGGTCGTTTAGTTGACCAAAAAATCCATTGACTCGTGTTCATTTACCGCCTTCGTGGTGTGTGTGTGTGTGTGACGTACGTTCGTTCGTACGTTGGTGAACTTTTTTTCAACTCGCATAATATTTTGATTTTAATTTAAGTAATCTCAGTTTTCTCCGTTAAGTTAGCGCCAGATGATCCCCTTGTTATAATAAACAGGGATTACATTGTTCATTTTATTTTGTTGGAAAGTTGAAGGATTAAATTTACATTATAACCGCAAAAACTCTGTACATATAGTAATATGAAACGTTAAAAATCAGACTGAAAGTTTGATTTTCATTTTAAGCTTCTCCTGTCTGAGTAACAGTGGCGGCTCGTCAATATGTAGGCTACATTTAAATATACCTAAATAATGTGTCATTAAGTTTAGTCTTTATTTTAAAATTTAAATCAACTCTTGAAAAACCACTACATGCGAGAGTCGATTATTAACTAAGTTAATAATCGACTCTCGCATTTAGTGATTTTTCAGTGACAGAATGCTTCAAAGGGAAATTGTTAGTCGTTCGAAAATGTGTCACTGTGCGAGTAATTGTTAATTCAGTCCGCCGCGACGGTGGAAAGTTTAGGGTTAGAATCCCTACAGTGACATAGGTTTGAAAAATGAATTTTGCCATGTTGCAGCATTATGTTACGTCATACCAAATGGGTGTTACATAATATATACTAATGCACACATAAGAATTATAAAAATTCTGTATATTAAATGTTATTATTTATGACAAAACTCATGTTTAATCTGGGCTGCAGCATTTGAATCAAAATCAGACAATGTTCTTTGTTAAACCAATGAATTTACTCAATTCTGTCGCAACAAAAAAAAGAAACAAGGAAAGTACTTTTTTTATGAAATTGATTTTTGTTGAGGAGCAAACATGCGAAGAATAACTTTGTGTAAAGTTTTTCAGTATGCTGATGAAACATTATTTGAGGTCAGTGTTCCATATTTTGATCTCATTTCTTTGATTCAATATCGTTCAAATATCTCGAGGTTATCTTATGATCTTCTATATTAGAAATGTGCCTCACGTTTCTACATGAAACTCTTTTTATTCAGAAAAGAAAAGAAAGGCGATACATTGTAAAATATATTCGAAACAAAATGATTTCAGTTTTCCACAAATACGTATTCAGTATTTATGTTTTATACATAATAAATTGATACTGTAGGGTTGAGAAAAAATTCAATATCGACATTATACTATTATAATCTATACTATTATAAAGCTGAAGAGTTTGTTTGTTTGGTTGAACGCGCTAATCTCAGAAACTACAAGTCCGATTTGAAATTTTTTTTTGTTAGATAGCCCATTTATTGAGGAAAATTATAGGCTATATAATATCACGCTACGACCAATAGGAGCGGACCATCAATGAATAATGTTTGCAGAAACGGGAAAAATTATTCCTTTTGAGAGCTTCCGTTGCGTCCACTGCATAAACGGTTAAAGTTACGCAAAAATCATGTATGACGGATTTGTTCCCCTTTAAAAGTTCTAAAAAAAGTCCGCGACAGCATATGTCTATCTTTTAAGGTTGACTCACTATAACTTTTTTATGGTAATCAAATTTGTTCGTAATTATAATATTCAAGCGAACGAGCGAAGCGAGTTAGTAGTGTATTTATAATATACAAGCGAACGAGCGAAACGAGTGAGTAGTGTATTTATAATATTCAAGCGAGTGAGTAATGTAATTATAATATTCAAGCGAACGAGCGAAGCGAGTGAGTAGTGTATTTATAATATTCAAGCGAACAATCGAAGCGAGTGAGTAGTATATTGCACCCGGGCGAAGCCGGACGGGTACTGCTAGTATATTATATTATGCTACGGCCTACTATGCTTCATAGGGATTTATATTGTACAAACTTTATCTTGTGTTAATGGTTTTTCTAATATGAATTGTAATAGTAGATTGTATATCTAGATGTGTAATGGATTATATTACGATGGGTGAAGACAGTATGTAAAAACGAGCGATAGCGAGTTTTTACAGTCACGAGTTGTAATACTATTACGCACGAGATATATATGGTATTTTTTGCAATATACCCACTACAAAATACCTACTTTCACTTCATTTTCAAAAAATTTTAACAGTCCATTTGCGTCGCTATCTTTACAGTATGCCGTGAAATTCGTTAGTAAGTAATGCCAGGCGCACGCAGGCGTATATAGAGCAAATAAACTGAAGTTGCTAAGGCAACCGTTTACTTACTGCCCCAGTACGGTAAGTAAAACACTTTCCGCACGCACCTGCCTGTTAAATGACTTATTAAAGGCCGCTATACATACATCGAAAGTAGCTATTTTGTAGTGGGTATGGCAAAAAATGTTTATACAGTACTAAATCTTGTGACATTTACATGACCTGAACATTGATTAATTTTGACCACCATACATATTGGAATCAAACCGCATGGTTTATGGTCTTCGCGTGTGATTATGCCGCTTTGTCAGTGGCGTCACCTTGCGCAATGATTCTAAACTATTTTTTTTTTTTATTTAGCAAACAACAAAAACAACATATGTGCTTCAACCCTAGGGCTATTAGCACTACTAAAAAACTATTATTTATATTTGAATCACCATATAAGAAAAAGAGAAGAGGTCATAGTTACGCATCATGTCTATTTGTGTATTTTGGAAAAAAGATTAGCTATTGCATTTTTAACTGTCAAAATAGACTTTCAATTTATAGCACCCGGGCGAAGCCAGACCGGACAGCTAGTTATCGTAAGTAATTTCAGCCCTAGTTGTATATAATTATGTATGCTTGTAGTTTCAAGCATAAATAATTATGCATGGAAATCATTCAAATAATATTTTTTATAAAAATAAAATAGGAAGAAATCCTTTACAAAAGTTTTTTAAATACATTTATTAAGCGCTTTCAGAACTTAGTCCATCTTCAGAATAAACAAAATTTTTTTATATTAAATATCTAAAAATAATCACAAATTAAAAAAAAAAAATTTTTATATAAAATAATATTACATAGCATTGAGGGCAGCAGTCAGCCTGATATTTACTCTGTAATATTATTTTATAAAAAATTTTTTTTTTTTAATTTGAGATTATTTTTGAGATTTTTAATATAAAAAAATTTTGTTTATTCTGAAGATGGACTAAGTTCCGAAAGCGCTTAATAAATGTATTTAAAAAACTTTTGGAAAGGATTTCTTCCTATTTTATTTTTATCTTGATTATTCCAAATTTATGTGCGTAATCGAATAGTAATATTTTTTATGATATGCATAAAAAATCAGAAAATAAATTGAAATTGATTTACTCTCCGATTTCATTTTGAAGTGGCTGGCCGATATTTTTTCAAACATAGTTTTTTACACGCAATTTCTACTTCGAAACATTTTTCTACGCATTTTGATCAAAATTTAGAGATATTTTTCTATGTACTTAGATCAGTTATTTGTTTTTATGTAAGTACAATCTAATGTTCTGCATAACAAAGCGTTATTAGACTGTTCTTGCATTAATATAAAATATGATCATATGATCACAATCTAAGGTTATTGTCAAATCAGATTTTCTGACAATGCATTCTGCAACCCAGCGCATGAATAGAATAAACTTGTTTGTAATTTTTTACTTCTAGTATAAAGTACTTGAAAATGTTTAAATCAATAAACGAACCGTCGTACTTTTAAAAAAACTGTCTGTTTTATTATTTACTGTCCACATTTTACCTGCTAATTTACTAATAATAATAATAATAATAAATTCTTTATTTGGGAACAGAGTGCAGCCAAAGCTGATTTCTACTCTGCCCCATCAAAATATTAGTACAGACATATAAAATAACAATAATTAAAATAGTAACAGGTAAGGATAAAAAAGTAGTATAAACTTAACAATAAACTTAAAAATAACAAAATAACAAATAAAAACAGAAAAAAAACAACCATGGAAAAATGTTAATAATTGACAAGAATCTGTTCTTTAATGGTTCTCATAAATAATTTGTGACTTTTTAAATGTCTAACGTTATGATCGATATTGTTCCATAATTTTGGTCCAACAACTGAAAAACTCGTTGCGCCGACAGAGGTTTTGCTCTTAGGGATGTAAAGCTCTGTATTATTTTTGGTATCATAAGAGTGGAAACTAGACAAAGGTATTAATAATTCACTTAAGTAATTGGAGTTGTTACCATAATAAATGTCGTGAATCAGACTTAAAAGATGGACATGTCTGGAATCCTTAAGATCTAAGAGCTTCAATTCTTTTAAATATGGATGAATGCGTTCAGAGCGTTTTGAGTTACAAATAAACCTTACGCAACAGTTTTGTAAACGTTGAAGTTTTCCACTGAGTGTTTGATTTAGACCATCGTAGACACAATCACAATAATTTAACATGGACATAATCAACGAATTCACAAGATTCAGTTTAACAGATCTACACAAGGAATATTTAAACCGAAATAAGGACTTAAGCTTGAAATATGTTTTTTGACATAACATTGACACATGATGTTCCCAAGAAAGTGAGCAATCGAAGACAACGCCCAAATTTCTTGCCTGTGTCGAAAAAGGAATTGGTAAATCACATACCTTTATGTTAATAGAGTTAACAGATAGCCGTTCCTGTAAGATATCAATTTTTCGTTTAGAGGCAACAGGTAAAACAATAGTTTTTTTTGCGTTTAATTGAAAGTTATTGACAAGCGCCCATTGCTCAATAGACTTTATGTCTTCATTAAGTTTAGTCACAGCAGATTGAGCTTCGGCCATTTCAAACGAAATTAATAGTTGGGTGTCGTCAGCATATTGAAAAACCTGGCAAAATTGAACTGCATTATGTAAATCTGCTGAATATAAATTGAAGAGAATAGGACCTAAAATGCTACCTTGGGGAACTCCCGAAGGTATATTGACTAACTGTGATACTCTATTGACACCATTCACTATTATTTTAGTTTGTTGATTACGACCACTTAAATAGTTACAGAACCACTGTACTGCTGAATGAGAAAAGCCATAAGAGTGTAATTTAGCTAACAATAACTTGTGGCTTAAACGATCAAACGCCTTAGAAAAATCAAGCAGCACCAACATATTAACACGATTTTCGTCTATATTTATTTTAAGTGAATTTGTTACTGCTAACAGTGTAGAGTTAGTACTGTAATGTTCTCTGAAACCAGATTGAAATTTGTAGAGAATAGAGTTAGCATTCATAAATTTTCCAACTTGCTTAGCGACAACTCTTTCCAAAACTTTCGAAAGTATAGGTAGAATACTCACAGGACGTAAATCTTGAAACCCAGAGGGATTATTTTGCTTGGGAACAGGAGTTATCAAAGCGCTTTTCCAAAGAGACGGCACTGTTCCAGAAATTAAAGAAAAGTTAATTAAATCTGTTAATGACTTGAGACAAAACGGAAGACACAACATTATCTCTTCAACATTCAAAAAGTCCACACCGCGGCACTTTGTTTTAATTGAAAGTAATATTTCGTATATTTCAAATTCAGAAACACAGTGAAAATTGAAAGTTTCAGACACCACAGGATAATTTGATAGCAAACGATTTACTTCATTAGACGTATCATTTGAATAGACACCGGAATAATTATTTAAAAAGAAATCATTTAATGCATTAGCGTCATTAAATTCAAAATGAGGTGATTCAGACTGCTTTTTATTATGAATATTTAGGCTACTTAACTGTTTCCATAATTTAATTGGATTATTTGCATTATTATTTATACGGTCCTCAATTATGTTCTGCTTCGCAAGTCTAATATTTTTGGTGACATAGTTTCGAAATTTAAAACTACTTTAAATAAAATAATTGTAATTTTATTTTTTTGTATTTTATAGTACATTGTGCCACTAGGGAGGAGATGTAGTAATTTCTTCCCGTGTTGCGCATACTATTTTTTCTCCTGCCAGGCCGAAAGTTCGCAAAATTGAAAAAATTATTAAAATTATTATTTTTATTTTATTTTATTATTAAAGTTATTAAAAAATAATTTTAAAGGAAATAATTTTAATGTGTAGCAGACAGAAGTAGGTGCGTGAGAGCCGGCATAAGTACTATTGCGCACGCGCACTTGTCCGTACCACGGGAATAAAGAGCGACTTTGTTCCCGCTTGGCAGGGATGAAAGTACGAACTTTCGGCCTAGGTAGGAGAAAAATTGTTATCATTTGTTTCATTTAGAAAAAAATAATATTAAACGCCTTCGGGTTTCGAACTTGGGCCTGGCGTTTGAACCTGTAGATCGTCTCCTACTTTACCATACAGCTACCTGGCTTATGTCAACATAAACCTTAACATAGGTAATGTGTTTTTAAATGCCTCCCCAGTATGAGACATTTAACGTTATTCACGTCAAAAAGGTCAATCAGTCAGTAAGGACAGTCGTTTTCAATAAGTGAATGTGAAATAATATTATTCGGTGTTGAGGCTTGTAGGTATTTCTGGAAGGACGGAAGCGAAGCACATTATGGAATACCTCGTTGCGGCAGAATGCCGGTGAATAAAATAGATTGATAATATGCTAGGATATAATATATATATATATGTATACAACATACATACAAGGTGGGTCTGAGGATTTTTTTCGGAACAAAACATCATTTTTTTTAAATAGATTAGGAAAAGAAGGCTTAGCGGATTCGCAACTGTTTCCTTCTAGCTAGAATCTGCGTTAAACGTACGTTCATCCATTGACACGACACAACTGTCAAATTTCATTAATTCTACTGACGTAACCTCGTTTTTTTAAACACGTCGTCGTTAATAATTAAAGCAATTTGTTACGGGGTGGCGTTTTGTACTTGACTGCGGTTATAATGAAAATTATGACTGCAAAAAGTTTAAATTTCCGACTGAGGAAAAAGCTAAATTAATACCTAGATATCCAATACCTAATTGATGAAAACATTTTTTTATCCTTTTAGCTTGCCCTCCCTTGATCTAGCGTAGCTCAGACGACTTCAGAACACTTTTTCAACTCCAAATGGAAATAACAAACTCAATTTCTAATTATAATTGCTTAAATTATACCTCCACCTCGACAAACGTCAACGAGATTAAGTTACTAGTTAGGTTTGAATAAACGTCATTGCCGTTAGGACATTCATTTTTCATAAATTTTTAATTTCAAATAAAAAGCTATATCACACGAAATAATAAAGTTTTGTAGCCAATAATGACGGGATTTTTTATCTATTTTTATGAAACAGCCATTGTTTTGGTATAAGAAATGTATTTTAAGAGAATAGTGATGAATATTCCGTTAAATCCCGTACATTTTTCAACGTCAATCGACTCCACTTTAAAGTTCGCGCTCAAATTAGGACCGCCTACTTCTGATTCTACCGCTAGTTTCTTTCACATTTATAGTTTAGTTTGCAGAAATGTATTTAATTAAATTAATTTTATTAAAAACGATTTCATTAAGCAATCGGTTTGTTGTGGCAATAAAGAGTAACAATAAATTGTTGGTAAAAATTTATTTTAAGTTTTTTTGCAGACACGAAAATAATGTATTTTGCATGGTGAAAGAAACGGGACATTTATGGTGGAAGTGACGGGACAGCTACGAACATTTGGATGACGCAGAAATCGGTTATGCATATTATTATATATAGACATCGGAACTCAGGGCAGTGTAACCTAGTGTATAGCGTACTTGGTACTAGTCTCTAGACTGTACTGTCGTGGGTTCGAATCCCACCTGTGCTCATGGATGTTTTGTGATGTTATTTAGTTTTAAGTTAGTTGTTATTTAATGTAATTTAAGACGCTAATGACCTAAGTTGTCGACGCGTCTATAATCTACAATAAATAAATAAATAGATATCGGAACTATGAATGTATGTAAAATTTCAAGTCGATCGTATTGATTGATTGTAGATTATAGACGCTCGACAGCTGAGGTCATCAGCGTTTATAAGTTGATCGGATATATTGTGAAAGTGAGTCAAAATTGGACCCAAACAAGTGAAGTTAAACTTGTAAAAAATTATCAGATTTATTGTTTTTTTTTAAGAAAGGGAAATGAGTCCTAACTTATTTTTTTATTTATTTATTGTAAATTATAGACGCGTCGACAGCTTAGGTCATTAGCGTCTTGATTACATTACATAACAACTCGCTTAAAACTAAATGACATCACAAAACATCCATGAGCGGAGGCGGGATTCGAACCCACGACAGTCTGATTCAGAGACCGCGACGGTAACCACTGGACAACACTATACTGTCCTCCCTAACTTTTTTAAATAAAATTATCAGTATCTGAAGAAGCTGGAATTACCGGCGAAACGTTATACACAGCGTAATAAGGTGTTTGATTTGTGTACCTGTCCACATTCCCGTTAACAATTGCTATAGTATTTAATAGTATATTTTATATAGTATAGGTATATGTTTTTTTTTTCAATGTTCGTTTTTTTCTCAAATTTTCTGATTTTTGTAACATATGTTTTCCCAAGTTTCTAAAACTCACTTTTTTTATCAGGAAATAAGTAATTAAACTTAGTAAATTAATTTTTTCTTTAATATTTCCTTTCCCAGGCCATGAGTTAGGGATGTGATTTATATACAGGTCTAGAACCGTGAAATGCGCAGAAAATGGACATCGAGGCAACAGAAGAAGAAGAAAGTCTTTATTTATAATAGTAATATATATATATACAGCTGCTATGTACAATATTCATTGGGGTTTCAGAAAAGTTACTATAGCCCACCAAAACACTCCGGCAGATTTCTTCCCACTCTCTGCCAGCGAGCTCATTTCGAATCCATTTTTTCCAAGTTATGGGACCTGTACCAGCATCTAAGAACTTAGAGAACAAGTAGGCATACACTGTAAAAAATTAATGTAAAAATACTTTGAAAGTTAAGGTAGAATTCGCTCGATTTTCTAAGTGATTTTACATTATTATTTATTTTTACACAGAAAAGTTCATAAAAACTTGGACTTTTACTGTAAAGTTAAACAAATTTGTGATTTTTACATAAAATAAATTAAAATTACATATTTTGTGTAATAATCCGATAAAATGTGTAAAAATTACAAAATAAAATGTATAGTTACATATATAAAATGGATGAATACAAAACAAATTAATGTAAAATTAGTAACCACGCATACGCAATGTGTTTTTATGGAATCTACGCGATGTGTAGTCGATACCTGTTTGCGACGCCATTGTCTCTTTGTGTGCCTATTACCAGATTAATCGCTGGCTACAAATGGACCATCGATAATCTATGTAATCGGCCTTCTCATTTCTTACAGTGTAGGAATAAATGCCAAAAATTTGTTAAGGAGAGACAAGGAAAGTAACAAACTGTTTAAATAAAGGACCAACTCAAACATGAAAGTCTTTCGAAAATGAAATATGGAACAAATGTTTGATATTAAAAAAATCAAGACTACTTGTAAAGTTTGGAACGCACTATATTTGGCAGTTGGTACACCTGTGAGAAGTTCCCAACAAATGGGCGATGAAGGGTGGTGAGGAATGGGCAGACATAGGCGCGCACAGATGTGTCCCACGAGTGTTGTAACATATCAGTGTTGTACGTGCAAATCGATACACCCAGGCCATATTCATCATCATCGGTTACTATTGTTACGTAATGCGTTCCGACGCTATGTATCAATATTATATCATCGCATCGATTCGTTGCATATAATGATATGTGAAATATTCCGACCTGTGCAAACAAAACCATTAAAAGCAGCTCCAATTTGCATGGCGTTAGTCTTTTTCGTAGAAGAAATACTTTACCAGTTTAAATTTCGCAGTTGATAAGATTGATTAATAATTGTAGATTATAGACGTTCGACAGCTGATGTCATTAGCTTCTACAATTTATTAAACGGTTTTATTTAGCTTGAATGTTTCAAGTCTTCATGGTTTCCGGGCTTGTAGGCCGTGGTCCGATGGTATTTCTACCTGACGTTTCGTCTACAACTGCGGTAGACATTCTCAAAGGCGATGTGGCAGCGGTCGAAGTGTCCTCCTTGGCGACTCACAGGTCAGTATGTCTGTGACTGGTGTTCTCCCTTCTTTTATACCTAGTTCCAGTGTGTTCTCTGTTCGGTCGTAGTCCGTCTCTCTGCCATTGGTCAACTGCGTAGTGTGTAGTGGTGGGGGTGAGTTCTCTACTCGGTCGTATCCCGTTCTTGTACGATTGGTCATTGGTTTTGTATGTCGTAGTGCTGGTGTCCAGGTTTTACTGAGATTGAGGCCTTCATCTTTTCGGTTGAAATTCTGTGTGCGTTAAGAAGCATAGCTTCAAAAAGTAGTCCAATAATTAGTATTATCTGTTCAATGATAACTAAACTAAGTACCTATACCTAGTGTAAGTGTTTAAGCTAGGCTGCCTTTCAAAATCAGCATTTTTGCGACAGAATTTAATATGCTGTTATAGGTTAAGAATTGCGTTGAAGTTGAGAAGTATTTTTTCATTTCTTGTTTTTTTAAAATATTTTAAAAATGTTAATTATTAATTAAATTAAATTAATTAAATATAAATTAATATTTTAAAATATTTTTTATTGTGTGTGATTTAACAATAATAATAATATAATAATATAATATTCGTATATTCAGTAAATTTAACATATTTTGGGGTCGGCAAAACCTTCGGTTTGATTTTGGCCGAAATCGAAATTTTTGGCCGAATATGGGCCAAGCCAAAGCTCGATCAGACTCTAGTTATACAGTATAAACTGACAAATGAGCTACTACTGAACAATTCCAGAGATAAACCGTAGCAATAATTAGGGAATAAAATCTAAAATACGAGCAATTCCGATGAGATTTTATCGATTTAATCTTAATTTGTGTAAAAAGCTTCATTTTCATTATTAAATTAACTGTTTACTGATTTTTACGCCACTTGGGGTTATTTCATTTCAAGTTAAAAATTACTCTATACGCAGGACCGGCCTTAGCGAATATGACGCCCCGGGCGATATTTGAGATTTGTATTGACGATTTTCTACGTATCTATGTACAAAACAGAAAAAATAAATATTCTATTCTGTTCTGTTCCGTTCCGTTCCGTTCCGTTCCGTTCCGTTCCGTTCCGTTCTGTTCTGTTCCGTTCTGTTCCGTTCCGTTCCGTTCTATTCACCTCATTACGCATCTAGACATAGGTACAATCTACTATAACACTAAAGGTGTAAACACATCAATGAAAAAAAATAATACCTAAGTATATATTATTCAGTATATTTATAGCATTTAGATGTAGATTTTGGGTAAGTTTCAATTCTGTAGTGTGTATAGTTTACTGTGTAACTTTTGAGTACCATTGCATAAAAAGTTACACTTCTTTCCGACTGTCGCGACACACACTTATATTTCTTAATAATTTAATGAACCACCCTGTATATGACTGTTCGAGAAACGTCTACAATTCTCGAATATTCCAGTGATTCGAAAACACCAGAATATACGGCGTGTACGCAAAGTGCAGTCAGTCAGTGTACAATACTGACTCAGTGTCGAACACTGGGACAGTCACCGTATTGGCGAATACTCATTCAGTGTAGGCTCAGTGTAGACTCAGTGTAGGCTCAGTGTAGGCTCAGTGTAGACTCAGTGTAGGCTCAGTGTAGAGTCAGTATAGCGTCAATCTGGTGATGAGTGCTGAGTCTGATACAGTCGGTCGGACATTAACGGCTACAGCGAATATAAATAAATATAAATACGGTGACATAAATAAATATAATTTCGGTGACAACAGTCGGATACCGCGTCAGTTAGTACAAACAGTACTAAAGTGATAGACTAAAAGACTGCCTGAGATAAATAAATGTTAGAAATAAATAAGTAAGTGCCGTGTACATAATTTTTAGTTAGTAATTTCTCTGTAATATGAATGTAAATAGTAATTATAATTTGTATCAGTTAAGATCGATTATTGATAAATAAATATTTATAACGCTACTAGAAAAGAGTTTTGTTACAATAATATATCTATTGTCCATACAATAGATAAGTAATTTAAATAACAATAAAATGTCACCAATAAAATTCTTCAAAAAAATATTTTCACACATCTGCTCGTATATAATTTCGTTTTTGTAGAAAAACTGGAGATAAACAAAACACAAACGTATTCACTGTTCGGTTAAAACCGCAAACGTGAATGGTAATGTTGATATATTAAGCCTATATCACACGGTAATAATCGTTTCATTAAACTGGCTTTAATTGCCTGCGACTTGCGTGGAGGTTGCTTTTCCCTTACACTTGTCAGAATAAAAAACATTAATTTATTAAAGTTAATTGATTTTTAAATTCAAATTATTATTTGCTAGGATTCATACTGTTACGGATCATCCTGTATATAAACGATAGGCAAGAGTTCTGAGAAACAGGGTCCGCTTACTGTAACAACTGGTACCTGCACGAAAGTTCTAGAGAAAGCGAGAACACACTCGGCTTATGCCACGCAGCCTATATAAACAGCAGTGCGAGTGAGTGAAGGGATCAGTCAACGGTGAGTGATATAAATAACCAAATTGATAAATAAATACGAGTGTAGTGGTAATAAATTATTACGAATTATTGTATATAGTTGTTTGTTTTGCTTTGTAATTACTGTTTAGTTATTATTATGTTTAGTTACTTGTGTTGGTTGTTAGAATTGACTTTTTGTTGTTGCGTTCATTATTATTGTGTTTTTAATTATTGTAAATAAATATTTATTCCGCCAACTCAGAAAACAGTTTTGTAACAATACCATAAAAACACACAATCTATGAAAATTTCAACTGACTATATCTTACCGTTTGTTAGATAGAGCCCTCTGACACACGGACGGACGGACGGACGGATATCGTAGGTAGGGTAATAAGGTTCCATACGGAATACGGAATCCTAAAAAGCAATACAAATTGTATTCTTTGTCCGAGATCCAGTCTTATAAAAATTTCCATTAAAATGATTGTAGTTGTGTAATGTGGGTTTTCGTGTGGGTGAAACATGGAGATACCTATACGTAAATAGGTATCGTACTAAAAGCATAAATGTGAAAAAATGTGCCAAGTTCCTTTCTACCAGTTTATTCAGCCATCAAAGGAATGGAAATCTAAAACGATACCAAGTTCCATTCTAAGCCCAAATTCGAGAAAATAGATTTTGAAAAGCTCTGAAATAAATCTTTTACAGTGTCACCTCTTCAGACTTTTACTCGGACAGTTTACAGCTTTAGCTTACTAAGTAAAAGCCTTGAAAGGTGAAATGGTTTTCTTTTATTTATTGTAAATTATAATAGACGCGTCGACAACTTAGATCATTAGCGTCTTGATTACATTAAATAACCCACTTAAAACTAAATGACATCACAAAACATCCATGAGCGGAGGAGGGTTTCGAGCCCACGACAATCTGATCCAGAGGCCGCGATGCTAACCACTGGATCACACTGTCCTCGAAATGGTTTTCAATTTATTTTAGAACTTATGTTCCAAATCTAATTTTTCGGGTTTGAGATGGAACTTGGTATAGTATATTAGAATTCCATTCGGTGGCCTAACAAACTGGTAATAAAGAACTTGACTCCTTTTCCATATCTAATGTTTCTGGAAGGATATCAATACTTTTTGGAAAGTTTTAATAACTAATTTTCCCCGAACAAATTCCCAGACATTTCCTAGTTTAGGGTGGTAAGTTGAGTTTTTTTAATTTTTTCTTCATTTGTACAGCCCTACCAGTGTGCCAAATTTCAAGTTTCCCAATGCACGGGAAATACCCTAAAAGATTTTGATCAATCTTGATCGTCATACAGGTCGCCGGCTAGATATCTTCCAGGCGATCTCCTCTCGTCGTATCTATCAGAATAGCCTCCACCTCCAACGCTTGAATATCCTCCGCTGCTCGGATATCCACCCCCACCTCCAATTGGATAACCACCGCCTCCGCTCGGATATCCTCCTGCGCCAGTAGGATATCCTCCGCCAGTGGCAGGATATCCGGATCCTCTTCGGTCATCGTAGCTAGTGTTGCCGTCTAGATCTTTTCTTCTAGACTCTTGTCTTGTCTTGTCTAGATTTTCAAGACAAGTCAAGACTTGCTTTATTTAGATCAAGAGTCTTGCCAAAACTCTAGACAATCTTCAAGAGTCTAGATAAACTAAGTAGTAGGTAAAGTAAACCACTCGGTTAATCTAGACTCTTGAAAATAATCTAGAGTCTTGATATTAGACAAGACGTCTTTTAATCTAAATTTAGACTTAGTGAAGTCTTGATATTTCAAGACAAGACAAGACTTTGAAAGTCTTGTCTTGTTTAGACGGCAACACTAATCGTAGCTGTAACGATCATCGTAAGAAGGATAACGACCGCTGCCCCCGCGAATCCCAGTCACAAAATTTGCGATATTCTGAGATTTGTATTTCCTAGACGTTTTGAAATAAAAACTTGAAATTTTTACAGAGCCTAGTGTACAATTTTCATGTTACTATCTTAATGGAAATCAAAGTTATAAGGGTGATAAATAGGCCTTAAGTTGGTTCGTGTGAATAAACGATTCGGCGTGTGCCTGACGTTACTGCGCGAACTTGGCTTGGCACACTGCCGTACCCCTAAATACATACACATAAGTACCTGTATACATAATGTATGTAAACCCTGTCAGACACCGTCTGCATTTCGCTGGCATTGTGTACGACCAGGTAGTTAGCTACGAATCCCTCGGGAGCTTGTGGGTGGGATAAAGCTTTGTATAACTACAGTTATATACGTCATACTGGAAGAGTGGACAGGGCCTGTAACTTACTGTTTTAAAAGATAAGGAAATATAACGCCTTAGACGTCTTTTATGACTTTGCTATCAGTTCCGTTATAAAAAGCCGGTTTTACAATGCAATAAAATTCCCAAAAGGATTTTTTTTATCATCTGAAAAAAAATGACACTAACTGTTAGCGTGTTTCCCGTTTTAAAATGATCAATGGCAAAATAAAGTGACAGCGGTTGTATGCTAAGCCAATAACTTATAATAAATTCCTAGTATGAAGTTTATCGCTAACACTATAACTGCTAAGCTCGGTGTTGCCCGCGTCGATCATCATTTAACTTGATATATAGCCTTAAAGTTAAAACACTCCCAGAATAATGCTTTATATACCCGTGAAAACCAAATTGAAATCGGTCCAGCGGTTTTCAAGTTAATAGCGAACATACACAGACAGAAAGAAAAGGGGACTGTCTTCACGTAATAAATTTTTAGCAGCATTTTGAACAAGATTACCTCAACTTAATTAATTGACATGCCTCGAATAAATATAGTTTTATTTCAATTTATTGATTGAAACAGATACCTTTTAGATGGCTCTCCGACTAGTAATCAGTCCCGGATTGTTTATATAGGCAATGTAGGCAACTGCCTATGGGCCTGGCGTCGCTTATGGGCTCCCAACCCGTGAAAAAATGTCATAGTTAATAAAAAATAAATAGAGAAAATAAAAAAAAATGTAAATAAATATCAAGTGAAATATGGAATACTTAGTTAAAAAAAACTAAAATTAATGGTGCTGCACGGGAATCGAACTCGCGACGTATTGCGTATGAAACAGCCGTTCTAACCACTGCGTGACGCAAACATTACAATAAGCTGCTATATTTATGCTATATATCACGTTAGACCTACCTACGCTACATAAGGGGAGAGGGGCCCCGAGACTTGCATTGCCTAGGGGCATCTACATGGTTTAATCCGGTCCTGCTATTAATAACCAACAACACTGTAAGAAATGAGAAGGCCGTTTACATAGATTATCGATGGTCCATTTGTAGCCAGCGATTAATCTGGTAATAGGCACACAAAGAGACAATGGCGTCGCAAACAGGTATCGCCTGTACATCGCGTAGATTCCATAAAAACACATGGCGCATGCGTGGTTACTAATTTTACATTAATTTGTTTAGTGTTCATCCATTTTATAAGTATATGTAACTACACATTTTATTTTGTAATTTTTATACACTTTATTGGAATATTACACAAATTATGTAATTTTAATTTACTTTATGTAAAAATCACAAATTTGTCTAACTTTACAGTAAAAGTCCAAGTTTTTATGAAGTTTTCTGTGTCAAAATAAATAATAATGTAAAATCATTTAGAAAATCGAGGGAATTCTACCTTAACTTTCAAAGTATTTTTACATCCATTTTTTACAGTGAATAATGCGTTTAATAATAATGCGTTTAACGTCCGTTTCTCGACATTATGTCATAACCATAACCATAACCATTACTATTTTCCATTTTTACCACTTCCCGTTTTAAACATTTTTATACTTCAACTTAATTAATAGCAATGTGCGAATGAAGGAATTATAGGACATTAGGATAAGGTAGACAACTTTGGGAGCATAGGAGTTTGACAAGTAATCGGCCATGGCCTTGAATAAGGAACCATCTCGATTTAATAACCAAGTACGAATGCACCGTGATGCTACGTCGCTTAGAAACACATTGTTTTAAACAGAGCTTCTTATACCAGAGATACAAAGATTCAACTGCAGATGGAAACTTGTAGTCGCCTAATTGTTAGCCTTAAAATAGCGGTTGGTATAAAAGCATTAAAAGCTGGAGATTTCTGGAGCGTTGTTGGTCAATTCCTTGGTTCCGATTTGAGAACTAATAAACTATATTTTTATCTTGAAATTACAGGCCCTGTTTACTTTTCTAGAACACCTATATATGACGGTTGTTGGCTATTATCTCTGTTCGTTTAAAATATGAATTCAAAAAAGAACTGAAAATAAAAAAAGATGTAATGTTCCTCATTCTTATTTAAATATAATATTATTTTGTTCGTTTGCATCTTGTATCGAAGCGTTATGTATTCATGGGTGTTTAGAATATCTACAAGTTTAAAGAAAAAAAAACGTTACATACAGTGTGTAACCGATTTTGCCTAACATAGGGAAAATAATAGTGAGAACATTTACAATTTTGTAGTAGGCTATGGGCCAGAAGATGTCAAGTAAATATGTAGTGGATTACATACAAGGTGGTGACCGTAACTGCTGCATATAGGGATTTAATCCGTAAAATCAAACTTTCGCGATTTCTTGCTTCCCTAATTATTTTAGGAAAAATATCTTCAATAGTGATGAGCAAAATTGGCCTTGATCTTGCAGTCTTGGTCTTGCGAAAAAGCAAGACCAAGACCAAGACTATCATTAGACTAGCAAGACCAAGATCAAATGAACAAGCGTGTTAAAAATGATGTAATTTTGATATTTTTTAACATTTTAATAAAATAAAGTATTTTGTTAGTTAATAATAGATTGTGAATTATTTTTAATTTATAACTATGATGATCTTCAGAAGTAAAAAGCTATAAAAAGACAGATAAAATGAGTAAGACCAAGATTTGATACGCAAGACCAAGACTAAATAAGCAAGACCAAGAACAAGACCAGACATATTTGAGTAAGACCAAGACCAAGACTGAATCAGCAAAACCAAGACCAAGACTGTCCAGGTCTTGGTCTTGCTTTGCTCACCACTAATCTTCAAAGAAAAGTTTTAGAACATAAAATTCTGCATCTAAATCATTAAACAAAATTAATTTTACATGCTGTGTAACGGCAGAAATTTGATATGAAAATGTCAAAATTACCTCAAAAACAGATGGCGATAGCCATGGAACTTGAACAAAATGATGACGTTTTGTTTTGTTCAAGTTTCATGGCTATCGCTATCTCTTTTTGAGGTTATTGTGACATTTTCATATCAAATTTCTGCCGTTAGAGAGCATGCAAAATTAATTTTGTTTAATGATTTAGATGCAGAATTTTATGCTTTAAAACTTTTATTTGAAAATATTTTTCCGAAAATAATTAGGGAAGCAGGAAATCGCGAAAGTTTGATTTTACGGGTTAAATACCTGATGATGGGTTAGAAGCCCGAAATGATTGTTGACATAAATAAATGTGTAGAATTTTTCAAGTGTTTGGTTATTAATTTTTATTCAATCATGTTCTACCAAGTGCCTAGCGATAATTCTATAGAATTTATAGTTAGTAATAACTTTTTCCCAATAAAAAATCGACATCATTAAAAAAAAATAATTACTTGTAATTTGATCTAAATATAAGTATGATGTTTTATAAATCCCTGGTGGTGTCAACAGAGCAATGAGGATTTTATAAATCATTCGACGAAGCTCATTTTCAGCGTGTGTTCAGTTTACTTCAGCTGTACCGACGAACGTTGTGATGCACGTTGTGCACAGGTCTTTTATTCCAAAATAGAGTTTGTGCAAACCCCATATTTCGTGTACCTACTTTATGGTCGCTTACACCGAAAATAATTGCTTTTATCATTAATTATTTATTTAACCGGTGTATGTTTCAGAAAAATGTGGTCAATTCTAACAGATGAGTAACTTATACAGATAGGGCCTACACATTAAAACATTTTTGTTGGTTCTATGGAAAAATGAACAACTTACGAAGTATGTCTGTTTATTAATATGGATAGTTTATCAGGTTTTGCTATATTCGCGTAATTTCTATTTATAATATACAGGGTGTCCAAGACTTGCGTTGTCGGCCGATATATTGATTTTGGGTGAAGATAGAATAAAAGTTTAAATACAAAAGTTGTATAAATTTTAATGTTGTATAACCTAAAAATATTTTCAATTATACAGCCTGTCCCATTTAAGCGTGGAAGATCAAAACAATGTTTTTTTAACCTAGCACCCTGTTTTTATTTGTTTTTTCAATTCTGCACCTAAATGTGAATAGAAATTGTAAGGAAAGCCATGCTCGAAAATTCAGTAATTTTTGATTTATTCAAGTTTTTCAGAAATTTTTGACACATGCAGACCTTTACCTAAAATTCGACATAGCCAAAACAGAAACCTTTATCAAACTGAAATTTTGAGGATCATTAGATAGTAGACGGACAAATCAATGTCTGTCGTAAAAAAATGAATTTATTATACAGGGCGTTCAAAATAATGTACTTCTTTTACCTAACTTCAATGACGTGTAACTTTTGATTTTTAAATACAACGAGGTTATTTTTTTGCTGGAATTGTATTCTTTAGGATAATTCCTAACACTTTCATTAAGGGTTGTCCATACCTAAACCAAATATTTTAATACGAAAATATTAGGTTTAGGTATGGACAACCCTTAATAAAAGTGTTAGTAAATATCCTAAAGAATACAATTCCAGCAAAAAAATAACCTCGTATTTAACAATCAAAAGTTACACGTGATTGAAGTTAGGTAAAAGAAGTACATTATTTTGAACACCCTGTATAATAAATTCATTTTTTTACGACATACATTGATTTGTCTGTCTATTATTTAGTGATCCTTAAAATTTCAGTTTGATTAAGGTTTCTGTTTTGGGCTATGTCGAATTTTAGGTAAAGGTCTGCATGTGTCAAAAATTTCTGAAAAACTTGAATAACTCAAAAATTACTGAATTTTCGAGCATGGCTTCTCTTACAATTTCTATTCAAATTTAGGTGCAGAATAGAAAAAACAAATAAAAACAGGGTGCTAGGTTAAAAAAAACATAGCTTTGATCTGCCAAGCTTAAATGGGACAGGTTGTATAATTGAAAATTTTTTTTAAGGTTATACAACATTAAAATTTATACAACTTTTGTATTTAAACTTTTTTTCTATCTTCACCCAAAATCAATATATTGGCCGACAACGCAAGTCTTGGACAGCCTGTATATAAAAACTCGGTCGCAGTGCCAAACCCTGCCGACAATTTGCTAATACAGGCCTTGTGGCTTTATTATGTGAACTTAAGTTTGTTTTTGGACAAAATAACAAATTTAACCCCCTAATACATCCCATAAAATAATATTTTTTTTTCTTAATTTATTTTAATATTATTATCAATGCAACCTCTGTACCAAATTAAATACACCCGTCAGCAAATAAATCACTATCCGCAAATTAGCGTTTTCATAAAATTTGTAAGTCCGGTCCTGTCGTGCCGATTTTGTTAAAACTTTAGCAACACATTTTAATCTCTACCAAAGGGTTAAATTCCAATTTTGAAACAATTCTGAGGTTTTTTTCGGTATTTTTGGGCCCTAAAACTTTTTTCAACCCCTAAAAACTACCCTTAAAATGGTCCGATCGGGCCCATTGTAAATAGGCGTCGTGCAGTGATGGGTTTTCAAAAATGGTGGCAAATTGTTCAGGAGAGTATGAAACGTCGAAAAATTTTGGTCCGACCCATAGGTCCCGCCATCCGACCGACGCCAATAGTGTATGTGCCATATATGGCAAATACACTAATACTAATATAATATTTATAAATGAAATCAATTAGTAAGTATGTAGATAGATTCATAAGATATAACAACATTTTCTTAATAATAATTTATTAAATAAACTGTAACCAATCCACAAGCATATAGTTTCCTTAACGTAATCAATCGGAAACCTGCCATCATGATGTTAAACGTCAAACAATAATTGTTAAGATGTATACAAGGAAAAAATCAATAGTCACTGTCGGGACTTGAACCCGAAATTCCCAGTTTCTTAACCTAACCTTAAACTAATAAACCCATGACGTCGAGATAAAAAGTGTAGTTTTATGTTTTTATTGAAATTGTATAGAAAAAAATAATTTAAACAGATGTATATACAGTTAAAAAAATATCGGTTCAATTATTTTTCGAGCAGGATCGATTTAAAATTCTACAATGCTTTTCGGAGAAATTTTCTAACAATGCTTTCTGCAACCGAGCAAGAGTTTGTAAAGGTCATCGGATTATAACATAGTTCTTATGTGACGCGTTCTCTGCGTATTCGCAGGCGCAACATGATCACTGATTGATTTATTGCCAGCCTGTGTTTTAATGCCAGTAGTTTGTTAGTCGATGTTGTCCCCACCTGCTTGCATCCGAATCTCGCTTTAATTTCGCTTAACTACGGCCAATTTGCTTCTACATCTACAATCTAGATTCTACATTCATTCGGTCTGAAACAATGTTACCGAATATTATTTCGCTTTGAAGTGATTTTGCACAGAGCCTCATTTTACAGAGAATTTGGTCTGTTAGTTTACATATACAGTACAATCCGGATAGAGCGACTTTCAAGGGACCGGCGACATTATGTCGTATTAACAGGACGACGCACAAAGCGATCGCATAATTTAAGCTTGTTTTTATATAATACATATAAGTGTACAATAGATTAATTTCTATGAAAATAAAACAAGATATATTAACACTTACAAATACATATGTATGTTAGAGCAAAATATAATAATCCAAATCATAAGCCAGACTCAAAACGGGCAAAGTATTATTTTAACAAAATATAATCTATCGCAGCGTCTCGTTCGCTGGTCGACACAACATAGCATAATGATCTCTAGTCAGATGTAAAAATCCATACCCTCTGTGTGTCCTTATCTTAATGACCAGCGCTTATGATGACACGAGTATTTCGTTATTTAAACAAACATCCGTAGACTGAACTTCTCGCAATGACGTCTTAGCCTTTCAATAATTAAGTATTAATAACTAGACGGAACATAAATAATTACCAATAACCAATAATAATATTTTTTCGCTAACATGTACATATAATATTATATTATGCAACTTTAATGAAAATTGAACATTGCACATATGTGTGTATTACAGATCAGAGGAACAATATGTATTGTAATTTCGTTCTAACCGGACGATTATTATAAAATTAAGTCGCTAAAAGCAGTTGGTCGCTTAAACCGGAGTCGTACTATACGGATACGCTTTCATAGTACGTCTATATGAAACCTAACTTTAGTTTGCATTTACGTCGCTAAAAACGGTTAGCCGTTATAAACGAAGTCGTAATAGACGGACTCTACTGTAATTGATAGATTACACATTTTTGAAGTAAATACTTCTTATGCGACTTCTGACCCGTTTGCGCAAAGCGTTAAACGATGACGCTTGCGCCTCACTACTTTCCATGAGCTCTCGTCTAAAAACGGTTACCGTACTCCCGACGCTATTTTTAACGCTAAAGGGTTCGGGTAAACACCAAATGAGGGAGCGAAAATCACATTTGTAGATCCTACAGGCGAATTTTCTGAATAAGTGTGCAGGAAGAACGTATTTTTTAAAAAGTTGTAAATTTTTCCAAGACATTTTTTTCAATTTTTCGTAGGATCTGTAGTGTGATTCTTGTTCCTTTATTTAGCGTTTACCTGAACCCTTTAGCTTTAAAAATAGCATCGGGATAGCGGTAACGTTTTTAGGCGAGGGGAAATAATTTGAGATGAAGAGTGCAAGGGGTAACTTCCGGTAGAGAATACTCTTAGCTCTTAAGAATATTTTTATTTAATAAATAATGTACTTTCAAAATTCAGAAAAAATCAAATTAAAACATTAAAATAGCGTGAATCTTAGTCGAAAAAAATTAGTTGTATTAGTAACAGATAATACTATATTTTATACGAACCTTTTCTTTTCTTCCTTCTTTTCAATTTCCGTTTCCTTGTCGCATCAAGTGGCAGCGCACCAGAAGATGAAGTATCTTCACTTGTTCTTCTGATCATTATATGATTGCGCCTGCGCGTACGACGAGACGGTGAAACAATTGGAAAACTAGGCCTCCTGCCATCACTTCCAGGCGTTATTGGTTCCTGTACAAAATAACCGCACTCATTATAATTTCGGGTTACCTCTTTTTTATTACCGTCCACATTTTTATCTTTAATTTTATTATTATCAATGCACAGTTTCGGTTTATTCGAACGTCTTTCTTCATCATACAAGTCCATTATTTGTACGATTTGTGTGTCACCTCCTTTTTGTCCGATTTCTTTTAAATTTGAATCACTTGTATGCCGCGACATAACATTATTAAACGGCTTGTATTCACTTGAATAAACACCTAAATCACTTTTAGAATGTTTATGTCCCTTCGCTTTAATCTTCTTTTCAATATTTCGAACGCTTTGTTTACTTTTACCAATGCCTCCATTAGTAGATGTATGGTTAGTTTCTAAATCAGCAGTTGATTCGGCGCCATTTTGTAAATCTTCATGTTTCTTCAGCCGGCGTATTCGTGGTTTTATTTCGAAACTGTCATCACTTACGACAAGTGTACCAGCGTTGCATGTTCGTAATTTATACTTCT
Organism: Mongoloraphidia duomilia; assembly: GCA_039654895.1. NCBI lineage: Eukaryota > Metazoa > Arthropoda > Insecta > Raphidioptera > Raphidiidae > Mongoloraphidia > Mongoloraphidia duomilia. The sequence goes on along the minus strand of CM077520.1, from coordinate 9,560,518 downwards.
TTCGAGGAAAATCGAATTCTTCATTTTTCTTCTCAAAATTGATAGTTTTGTTTTCATCAACCGGTATCATAGAAGGTTGTTTTTGTACTTTCGGTTTTTGCAACGAAGCAAAATCAACTGTGTTAGATTTTTTACATCCATTCTTAAGATCTTTAATGGAACTCTTCCACAGTTCTTTAGGTAATTTACTTTTGTAAAAGTTGATTAATATTTCAGTTGGTGAAGTATTTTTTAAATCATCACAGTGCCAGCTCCTTCTACAACCACTGTTTTTATTATCGGTTTCAATTAATAATTCGCCATTTTGATCAAACAATTGAACAAGCGGTAATGCGATGTGTGGTGATGATTTTGATGTTGACAATTCCCATTTCCAATGTTCTGGCTTTTTTAGTTGGAGTTTTAAAATTCCACCAATTGGATCGTGCCCGTTTATTGAAGTCATTTTAACGATGCTTCTGCTATTCAAAATTAGTATATGGCATTACAAGGGTCGAAACATAGAGTTTGCAACTAGTGTTGCATTCGCTGTGTTTCGTTTCGAATAAATGCATAATATTATTTTTCACAATAACTCTGTTGACAAATCGATTTGAGGTACCTGCAATTTGGGCGCGCAAAAAAGCCGCAAAAATATTAGATCTGTCAGATCCATGTGAACTTCATGTGGGGGTTATGTCTGTCATTTTGACGATTTCGAGTATTACATGCGAATTGAAGTTGGCGCGACTCAATCACTCCATCCCTCCCTTAACAACGTTAAAAATCAGAGAAAACCAACAACTGAAAATTTTCATCCCTATAGGGTTGAAACTCTCGGTTTCAATAGCGGCGTTGTGAAAAATATATTTCCTTAGTTTTTCTGTAAGAACATTAACGCTATTTGAAATACAAATGACTCTTTCTATGAAAAATAAAATATCTTCTGAATTACAATTGACTAATCTGAAATACAATTGACACTTCCTGAAATAGAATTTAATAATCTGAAATCCAATTGACACTTTCTAAAATTAAATTGATCTTTTCTGAAATACAATTGGAAAAGGTGTAGAGTCAATTTAACCTTATTATAAATAATCATTTCAGAGATAATAATTATCGGCGGAAGGGAGGGGCCTAGACTTGTCTTATTTAAATTTTATCTCTATTTTCTTATGTAATTTTATCTAGTTTTAAAATAATAAATTCGTAGTTATGCGCAAAGGTCAGTTAACATGTTTGCATTATGCAATCCGATAAAAATTTTGAAATAAGATTGGATATTTGAAAAAATCTTTAATGTTAATTTAGTCTGCGTTAGATTAATTTGTATATCTCTCATTAACAATATTTTTACATAAAATTATTGATAATGCATATTCAAATTGTTAAATATTAATAAAATTGTGCAGTTTTGATGATTCGTGAATAATTGTTTTTAAAATAGTGAATAAAATAAAAATAATAAATAAAAATATTTTTTTATATTAAATTTAATTAAGATTTGTTTTTTTTTTTAATTCAAGTAATGGGTGGCCCAGTGCAACGCGAGTTCTTAAACCCAGATTTTCTTCACTCCTATGGTCACCCGAAACTAAAAATGAAGGAAAATAATTCGCAGCTTAACAAGGTAGATTATTTGAAATGTTTTGTTTATGCATGTTTTTTTAGACAATTAGCACCCCATCCGAACCCTTTAAATGAAGAACCGAGAAGCACTCTATAAATCCTGCAGGCGAATTTTTTGAAAAAAAGGTTGTGGATACGTGTGAAAGATTACGTAATTTTTTAAAAAGTTGTAAGTTTTTTCAGGAAATTTTAACATTGGAAATGTTTATATTCGTATATGGGGGCAGAGTTACGAGTTTTCGTTCAAGGCCAAAAGACAACGGTGTCGCGATCAAGTGAGGAGCAATCATGCAAAATTGAACAAGTACAATTTTTTCGAAATGTGTTTTATATCATGTCTAGTTAATTGAGAGGTATTTGCGACGATCTGCGGTGTTATTTTTGAGCAAATGTTAATAAATACTGTAGAAAAATCCATTTAAAAGTTAAGTAATCAAGCAAAAGTGAACGCGTATATAACAGAAGAATAATAGGGTTATTCCTGACAAAACTAAACAGTGCATTGATAAATATTGTGTGTATAATAAACAGTTAATTATGTTTCATATATGCTGTTATCATTTCCAATGTCCTCGATGGTTGCAAGGATTGCGAAATCTGTGAATTTTTTTTCAATCTTTCGCCTGGAGGATCTATTTAAGTGTGATTCCTGGTCCTTCATTTGGTGTTTACCCAAACCCTTTAAGCTTTAAAAATACCGTCGGGAGAGCTGTAACCATTTTTAGGCGAGGGAAAAGAATTTGAGATGAAGAATCCAGAAGGTAGCTTCCGGTAGAGAATACACTTAAGATCATATGTTTATTAATTAAATTTGACAAAATTTAAATCCCTGTAATACATAGTGTCATCTTTGGATTAAACTTACAACTGCTGACATATTTTGCTAGTAGTACTTATGCATTATTTAGTAAGTGAACGTGGAAGTTGGCCGTTAGCCAACATTTCGTACAACATCTAACATAATAAAGTTTACATCAGTGCTAAAAGGACGCACTGAAAACTTTCAAGGTAAATCTGAATTATAGATAGACTACAAAAATACTAGTCAACTGTCAAAAAACGTTGTCCGTTTAATTCTTAAATTTTCATTGTTTAACATCCACTACTAAGACGCTAATGATCTCAGTTGTCTAGCGTCTATAATAATAATAATTCTTTATTTAAAAAAAAAAATTCCAAAGAACATAATAGCGTCAGATTAAAGATATAAAATTACTATGCGAAAAAATCATGTAGATTATAAAAACAATTTTGAATTAAATAATGCCTCAGGGACACTTTAAAGTCCCTAAAGGTTACAATATTTTTTATAAAGCATGGTAATCCGTTGTAGATTTTAATAGCCATACAGACAGGACCACGCTGATAAGCCTGCACTAATGATGCCTTGGGCAAAAGTAAGTTATGTTTCTTTCGCGTTAAGTAACCATGGTCAGCAGACTCAAAGCTGGAAAGATGACTCCTAACATAAGTAGCCATGGTGAATATATTATATAGTGACGGCAGAGTTAAAATATTATGAAGCTAATTTACAATATCTATTTATCTAACATCCACTACTAAATTTTCAATAGGGTAGAACAGTTTACTCCCCCATGCAATGATAAGGGAAAGTATACCTACAAAGGAAATTTTGTGAACGTGCAAAATTTCGATTTCGAATTTTTGGTGAATTTATACGTTTTTAAGTCTCCTGACCCCAAAAAAGTGATCTTTAAAAATCGATTGTCTGTCGTCCGGTTGTATGTCTGTCCGTCTCTGTCTGAGGTCGCACCACTAAATCGATTTTGCTCAAATTTTGCTTGCGTGTTCAGGACGGTCACACCTCAAGGCGAAATCTCAAAATCAGTCCTAACTCCGTAAGTGTGGGAGAAGTGGTCCGATAAAAACAGGCTAAAAAACTGAATTTTTTTATTAGGTAATTTAAAAAAGGGGTGTGTGCTTATAACCACACGACAGAAGTGAAAACTTGATTATATGCAAAACATATTCCTTGGCGATGAATTTCGTTGTATTATTTTATTTTCCTCTGATGTTTCTTAAGAACATTAGCATTTTGATCATTATGTAGCTGAATAGACATAGAGCCGTAAATGTCTGATGGTGATATTATCTATATCGAAACGATCGTTACACTTATAATATAAATTAAATTACTTTTTGGATTTGATCTACATTTTTTCAACTTACAATAATATTATAATATTATTTTATTATTATAATAGAGGACAGTGTGGTGTAACGGTTAGCGTAGCGGCCTTTGGATCACACTGTCGTGGGTTCGAATCATACCTCCGCTCATGGATGTTTTGTGATGTCAGTTAGTTTAAAGAAATTTGTTATTTAATGTATTTAAGACGCTAATGACCTAAGTTGTCGACGCGTCTATAATCTACAATAAATAAATAAATATTATTATAATACGTAATAATAAAAACGTAATTTTTGAAACGATGCCCTCCTTGTTAGACAGTAAACGTGGTCACCGACCCGAGCACGCTTGATGTCGAGTGGAGCCGAGTAAACCCAATTCAGCGTCACCGACCCGAGCGTGACGGTTCACTGTCGTTCACTATTCAGAAAGAACGTAAAGTGCGCCTAAAGAAGTTTTCACTTCAAAAATAAGTAATTTTTGTTTTGGTTTTTTGGGGCACGTGCGACACTAAGACCCTAAACGCCTGTACAATGATCCGCTACTGAGTTAAGTTTAAATTTCGGAAAAAGCTTCATATTCATAAAAAAATACAGAACTGATTATATTTTTGACGTCATAGTTTTGACGGATCCATTTAAATTTATTTTTGTACCTTCACATTATTTTTTTATATTCTGAACTTTAAACTGGTTGAAAAGTTTATAGTACATAAAAAATAGCAGCAACAAAAAATTCATGTTCAACAAAAAAATTATAAAATATTTCTATCTCAGTTTTTTACTAAAGAAATATTTCATCACTTGAAGATAATGTTCTTTAGTCATAAAAACAATCCTCCAGTTTTAAAAATTAATTTCAAAGTGAAGCTATGTGCTGATTTAATATTAACAAATTTTGAAAAAGTTGTTTTTTTTTCAATTGCATAAATAATCACCAATCATTTATAGTCGATTTTTAAAATACAACGTAAATATTATTATTAACAAATTTTGAAAAAGTTGTTTTTTCCAATTGCATAAATAATCACCAATCATTTATAGTCGATTTTTAAAATACATCGTAAATATTATTATTAACAAATTTTGAAAAAGTTGTTTTTTTCAATTGCATAAATAATCACCAATCATTTATAGTCGATTTTTAAAATACATAGTAAATATTATTATTAACAAATTTTGAAAAAGTTGTTTTTTTCAATTACATAAATAATCACCAATCATTTATAGTCGATTTTTAAATTACAACGTAAATATTATTATTAACAAATTTTGAAAAAGTTGTTTTTTTTCAATTGCATAAATAATCACCAATCATTTATAGTCGATTTTTAAAATACAACGTAAATAATAAAAGCACGGCACGCCGCCACGCGTCGTCTCTGAAATATTTGGCAACCAATTGATATTTTTATCAGCAAAGCGAGAGACTATTCTCAGTCGGTAATGACAGTTATTGCGCAATATTGTATATTATTAATATATCGCTATCTGTTTTTGAGGTAATTTTGACATTTTCATATCAAACTTCTGCCGTTACAAAGCATGCAAAATTAATTTTGTTTAATGATTTAGATACAGAATTTTATGTTCTAAAACTTTTATTCGAAGATACTTTTCCTAAAATAATTAGGGAAGTAGGAAATCGCAAAAGTTTGCTTTTACGGGTTAAATCCCTATTACTGGCAAAACGATTCAGCACCCTGTATGTATACATAGTTTAAAAAAAATCGTTTCAGTGATCAGTTATTTTTCGAGCAGGTCGATTTAAATTTCTACAATGCTTTTCTTATGGAAAAATATGTTTGGTCACAATCTAACATCATTGTCAAACTAAATTTTCTGACAGTACTTTCTGCAACCCAGCATAAGGGCGTAATTCATGTATAAATAGAGGCGTTTTCAAAAAAAAAATTTTTTTTTTCAGTTTTTACCGATTTCTAGTTGACCACTTCTCCCATATTTGAGCTAGGACCGATTTTGCGATTTTGTCAAAGGTGTGTCATTGTCTCCCATCGCGGTTGCCGCCTATATGTCTTTGTTTTTTCGAAAATATCGCAGACAATTAATGGCATAGCAACACCACAAAAAAAAGGAAAAAAAAAATATACGCGTCGACTTGAGAACCTCCCTCCTTTTTTGAAGTCGGTTTAAAAAATAATTCCGATCATTTTCAAGTTCTTTAACGATTTTGAGCTCCCTTTCTACAATTTAATCTCACAAAATTTTCATTTTTGATCCTCTTTCTGGCTTCCTCTTTAGAAAAGTAAACATAAGTAAGCTTCCGTGACAAATTTTAAATATAAAACACGGATTAATAACTGAGATTTAGAAATGGATTTAAAAGATTGCGCATATCTAAAAATAAACAAAACAATATCAATGCGTAAGCTCTTTTGTTTTTTTTTTGTTATTTTGAATAGATTATAGTTTTTATTACAGTTACGTTATGTAGGTCTAAACAGCTGACAAATTGGCACACTAAAATAAATATATAATATACAGACGTTTTGGATATACTCGTATTTACTTAATCTCAACATGTGTCAAACTTATACAGTTGACTCGCGAAAATTTGTACAACAGACATCATGCGAGTTCTAGCCCGAGAGCTGGTAAAAGTGTCAATTGGATTTTCAATTTATTATTAAAAAAAATATAATGAATTGAAAATATGAATTGATGCTAGGCCCAAATAACCTTAGCTGTTGGTGGTCTTTAAAACACAATTTTTTATAGTATACTAGCTAGTTTGGTCAGCGGCTTCGTTTAGTGATGGGCGATACGAAATGTTTTTACAATCGAAATAATTGCAATCATTCATAATTTTTTTTCAATCTTTCGCCTGCAGGATCTGTATGATTCTTTATCCTTCGTTTGATGTTTACCTGAACACTTTAGCTTTAAAAATAGCGTCGGGAGAGTGGGAATCGTTTTATAGGCGAAGGGAAAGAATTTGAGATGAAGGGTGCAGGGGGTAACTTCCGCTATCGAATACTTTTAAGGTCGTTTTTTTGTATCACTGACAAGTGACACCTCATTCAGATCTTGAGTTGATCAAAGAATTTTACGCGCGCAAGGCTATGACAATAAAAATGTGACATTACTGTATTTCTAAAATTAAATTTACACTGTAACACAGATTTTAATGTGTGATTCTAAATTTAGTGTTTCTCAAACAAATATTTGTATTTTCGATAGAATTAGTGAGCACTGAATAAACATGGATATTTTTATCAAATTTTGAAATAATAGTTTTAAACAAATTTTCAAGAAAATGATTAAGAATCAATTTTAAAAATCTATGGTATCCGGTTTAGGTAGATAATAATGATTAAAATATATAATTATTCTAAATTAAATAACAACGTCACATCAGCAAGTTCCCCCCCTGACATTATGATTAAAATATATAATTATTCTAAATTAAATAACAACGTCACATCAGCAAGCTCCCCCCTGACATTATTAACTTCCCATTGGAAGTTATTGTAATGGGTCCGAAAATCGAAATCAAAATGTATAACAAATTTTTATGTTTCAAGGTCACTATACTATTTTTACACTATTTTTAGAAAGATGTCTGTGTGTGTGTGTACGTATGTACGTACATACGTACGTATGTGTCCATTTCTTTCTAAGACGAAATCTCGAGAATGAAAAATGATATCGACTACGTTAGGGTGCCAATCGACGCGTATTAACGTAAATATGATCTGAAAGAAATTTTTTCAAAATCGGTTCAGCCGTTCTTTTTTCTTAACCAAATAGACTCCAAAAAAGTAGATTTTACACAGTATCTCGCGAATAAAAAATTATATCGACTTCGTAAGGGTGTCAATCGAGACGTGTTAACGTCGTTTTGATCCGACATAAATTTTATAAAAATCTGTTCAGCCGTTTTTTTTTTTTTAATTATTGTTAAAAATAAATAATAATTATGTTTTAATGATTAAAATGATTACTTTTCTGTGTAATATCTAATTTAATTATTATTATTAAATATTTATTAAACTGGGAAATTCGTCGTGTGGACCTCAAGGGTCGCATTTTAGTCCTAATAAACGACCCACCTCACGACTTGTTTATGTAACATTTTTGTGGCCCCTTCCCTTCCCTTGTGTAGGAATTTCAATCCATTAAATTAAAAACTAACTGAAATTAAAGGGTTGTATTACATTATATTAAAATAATTTGTATTTTTCACTTTAAATGCCTTGCTATTAAATATATAATAATTTGGTTTCAGTTTTTATGAGATCTTCTGGTATAATTTTTAAACAAGGAGCCACCAAGCATTTTATAGCTTAGGGCCTCACTAAGTTTAAACAGAGTGTTATTAATTGAACTTATAAACTTTATGATTTTCGATAATACGTAAATATACACAATCTCATTAATGACTTCAAAAACCATAAATATAAATAAAAATTTATGTCGACAGATTATACGAACATCACATGAATTCAGCACTTTTTAATTTAATCCAATAAATCATCAATTTGCGCATTCACTGTTATTATTTTGTTTAGTTCGTACTTTGAGTTAATGCGATAACAATAAACAATATTTATGTACCGTATATCGATCGTGTAAAGTTAAATGCTACATTTAATCGATCGAAGCTGCGCGAAGCGAAAATCTAAAATATCGTTAGTTATCGATCGAACCGCGATATGCCAACTAACTGGCATCCACTAGGTGGTAGAGCAAATCTCACACCACATAGATAAAAGCTTTTCATGTTAAATATACATACATTATACGGTGGAACAAAATAATAGACACGTTTTTGTGCCATCTATACTAATATAATAAAGTTGAAGAGTTTGTATGTATGTTTGTCCGCGCCAATCTCAGGAACTTAGACCAGTCCGATTTGAAAAAAAAAGAAAAAAAGATAGTCCGATTTGAAAAAATAATAAAAAAAAATTAGAGGACAGTGTGGTGTAACGGTTAGCGTAGCAGGCCTTTGGATCACACTGTCGTGGGTTCGAATCTCACTTCCGCTCATGGATGTTTTGTGATGTCATTTAGTTTTAAGTTATTTGTTATCGGATTTGATGTAATTAAAAACGCTAATGACCTAAGTTGTTGACGCGTCTATAATCTATACAATAAATAAAAAAGAAAAAACATTTTTATTTTGTTAGATAAGTAGCCCGTTTATTGAGAAAGATTTTTCGAGTTTTTTTTTAATTCAACCTCAAAGAGGGTAAAACGGGCATGTAGGATTTTTTGACTGGGTTGTATTTATTTACTTTTAACCGACTTCTAAAAAAAGAGGAAGGTTCTAAATTTGACGTGTAAGTATATATATATTTTTTTTGTATGACCACGCATAACTTTTTAGAGAGTTGTCCGATTTTGATGATTCGTGTTTTATTGGATAGGGTATACCTCGAAGTTGATCCCATATAAATTTTACTTAAATTGGTTCAGTAGTTCGGCTGATTTTAATAAAAGCGAGTAACGGCGTGTGATTCATAAAAGTAAATGTCACTTTTTGACACAGCGTAAAAATGTCGGTTTAAGAAAAGTGAGTAACGGCGTGTGATTCCTTTAAGGTAAATGTCACTTTTTGACACATCACACAACGAGAGAAGTCAGTTAAGTTTGTAGAAGTGAATCTATTGGCAAGCGACCTAACTACGTATTGTAAAGCCACTAAAAAGTAAAAAATAAACAACTTTTTAACAAAGAAAGAGGAAAACAATGAAATTTTGAGTTTTGCACCAATTTAATAAATTAATATGAAGTCGGTTAAAAAGAAGATAGATATTAATCACTATACCTACTATACTTTTTTACCGACTTCATATTTTATTAAATTGGCGCTGCAGACCTCAAAATTTTATTATTTTTCTCTTTTTAGTGGCTTTTTGAAGGAGGTTTTTTTTTGTTAAAAAGTTTTTTTGTAAGCTGTAGGTAAGGGACGCCGTTGGAAAAATAACAGTTTATGAGTTCTACGTTTTCAATAGCAATGCATCATTAATACGCAATGTGAAAATAATAACATCTTCTCTAACTAAATTAGTTGAAACTAAATTAGTTGAAACTAACTAAATTAGTTGAAAATTTTGTTGAAAAGCAGCTAATTATATAATTGATTCTAAACATATCGGAAAAAATCATTTTACCAACCATAGTCAGGATTGTCAGGTTGGTAAAATGATTTTTTCCGATATGTTTGGAATCAATTATATAATTGGCTGCTTTCCAACAAAATTTTCTATTGCAATTCCGCCGTATAAAAAATCTATTAATTTATATTAAATTAGTTTACAGTCATTTAAAGTAATATTATAAATAAATTAAGGGAAAAATTCAACATCTGATGCCGATCCTATACAGTTAACATGTACTCTCTGGTGTATTTATTTACATTACTTTTATATTGCAAATTAATAGATTATAGATTAATATTTTGTTCCAACTTGTACGTTCGTTAGCATAATATATACATATGTATATTTCAATATTCTTTGCCAAATCTTAACTGTAGAGTTTGTAATGCAAAATTGTATATCAAAGCTAAATCAGTTTAGATTGTTCACGCGAAAATATTTTTAACCTATAAAAATTCAAAGCAGGTTATCTTATGATTTATAAAAATTTAAGTTGAAACAATATTTGTGTTTTCGTCTCATTTATTTGTAGCGGAAAACATTATTTCTTAAACAGAATCAACTTGACAAAATTGAAGTCGGAAGCTACAACCTTCGTAGTTATATAGGTTTCAGCGAGGTACGGACGTTATTACTTCTAATACTAGTTGATGGGATTGCCACAAGATAGGGTTGAGAATAGAATAACTGATACATTTTGTATGTGTAAAAAAAAATTTCAAAAATAGGTTTTATCAATTTTTCAAATTTGTTTTTTTAACTTCCCATTGGAAGTTATTGTAATGGGTCCGAAAATCGAAATCAAAAAGGAAAAAAATTTTTTATGTTTCAAGGTCACTACACTATTTTTACACTACTTTTAGAAAGATGTCTGTGTGTGTGTATGTGTGTGTGTGTACGTATGTATGTGTCCATTTCTTTCTAAGACGAAATCTCGAGAATGAAAAATGATATCGACTACGTTAGGTTGCCAATCGACGCGTATTAACATAAATATGATCTGAAAGAAATTTTTTCAAAATCGGTTCAGCCGTTCTTTTTTCTTAACCAAATAACCTCCAAAAAAGTAGATTTTACACAATATCTCGCGAATAAAAAATTATATCGACTTCGTAAGGGTGTCAATCGAGGCGTGTTAACGTCATTTTGATCCGACATAAATTTTATAAAAATCGGTTCAGCCGTTTTTTTTTTTTTTTATTATTGTTAAAAATAAATAATAATTATGTTTTAATGATTAAAATGATTACTTTTCTGTGTAATATCTAATTTAATTATTATTATTAAATATTTATCAAACTGGGAAGTTCGTCGTGTGGACCTCAAGGGTCGCACTTTAGTCCTAATAAACGACTCACCTCACGGCTTGTTTGTATTCTGTTTTTATCAACGTAATCTATTAATAAAATTGACTAAAAAGTTATTATGAGTTCATGATATTTAAGGTATTGGTTACGATGGTAGAGTTAAAATACAAATTTTCAAAAAACAAAATAAAAAATGTTAAAAAAAATACTATCTTATTTTACACATGAATTCCTTTCATTTATGCCAAGTATGTTTTTTTCTGTAAAATGTATAGGAAAGCAGGAAATTGAGAAAAACCATTTTCCCATGTAAATGTCCTATGTACACTTGAAATCCGGATACCCTGTAAAAATCTGCCATAAGTTCGGATTTCGTCCGGACCGTCCGTGTTTTGAAAATCTGTCCTGGTTTCTGTCCTGATTTGAAAAATGTCTTGAATTTCTGTGGCTATATATATTCGTTTGTAACTTGGGAATCACTGAACCGATTTGAAAAAGATTTTTTACATTATAAGTGGTATTTTTTAGAAAGATTTTAAGCTATGAAATTATCGAGCGAGTGTAAATATGGGGAAGAAACCCGTCCGGGCGAGTAATCGGTATTTCAGCTAGTTTTAGACATAATTTTGAAATCAATAAATCAGTTTACTATACGTTACCCAACCCTACTACTAATACTAGTTGATGGGATTGCTATGAGACCGTCTTCTAATTTTATTTACTCTACGTTTCGCCTGTGTGAACAAATTTAATTTACTTAGGTTCTGGCACTTGCTATAGACATCGGTGTATTGGTTGTCAGAATAGGTATGGTAAACATTTTTGTGTTAGTCATAGTGATGAAAATGCGTATAATACTCTGGTATAAAACGTTTGTATAAAACGGTATTATACGGTATGTAAAAATAATGTTTAATAATTTAGGTTCATAATTATAAAAGCGTTGGTCGTCACTAATAAACTATCATAGAGTTCACGACCCGCGCTTTTATAATTATGAACCTAAATTATTAAAAATTATTTTTTCCTTTTTATTGCATTTAAATAAAAGCTTGTCTCTAAAAAGTTTCTTTTACTAATATTTATTTTGTTTATTTTAGTCTTTCAAAATTGTACCTTCCTTTGACACTCGTAGGGGTTGAATTTCGAAAAATCCTCTCTTAGTGGATGCTTACGTCAGAAAAGGAACCAACTGTCCAAATTTCAAATTTCTAGCTTCAGCGATTTGGCCTGGGCGTTGATTAGTCAAAAAAACCTTACATCCTCGCTTGAACCTCTTAGGGGTTGAATTTATTTCTAAAAATGATTTATTCATGTTTTGTCATCGGGGATACATACGTGTACAAAATTTCAAATTGATCGGATACGTGGAGGTCGTTCAAAATTGACTTGCAAGATTTGACCTAAACAAACCCACAAACACACAAACTAACATACATTGCAAGTTAAATAAAAGCTTGTAAAAAGATTCTCCCCTTTTATTTTCGAGTTAGAAAAAGTCTAGAAATTGAGATTTTCCCGAAACTCTATAAGATTTTTCCATCGTAAAAATGGAAATTTTCATGAAAACCAATATTGAAACAGCATCACAAAGGGTGTTGGTCATGTCTGGACTAATTCAATCTATACTATCAGTCACAAATCATGTTGTACTATGTATGATACTATACAGATGTATCCACTACGTGATTTGTACAGAATACGTGACAACCATTCATAAGTGACGTATAGAAGCGACCTTTGCTGTTTTAGTTATTAGTTATTACAGAGCTAGCCTATGTTATAGGTTAGGTGAACAAGGTACTAGTTTGGCCCGAACTGACCACAAATTTTCATTATTACATATTATTAACCTTTCGTTGAAAGCGTGGATCACAAGACTAGACATTCTTGTTGTCCATCTTTAATGAAATTAAATTGTACGCTCGTGAAAAAATATAATCAATCAATGAAAGTTCATTGATAAAAATTCAAAGTGTTTATGAACAATTCATTGAGAGAAAGAAAACTTCATTCTAATAAAAATTAATTTTATTGCATGAAAAAGTTATTGTAAAATAATTGTAAAATGTAGAGAAAAATTTTTTACTTTTTGATGCTATGCTTCTATAGGCGCGTTAGACAATTTCTGGGAGGGGAAAAACTTATGGATACGCGTCACGTCACCGACATGCTCAAGTTAAAAGTATATCTACTGTCCTATCCTTTTTAAAATCAATATCTGAGAGTTTTATAGGACACAAAAAATTAAACTGGCGTCAGATTTCAAAAAGGCGGCCATATGTACTTTTGTAAAAATTATCCGATTTTTTTGAAAATTGATATTTAAGAGTTTTATAGGACACAAAAAAATAAAATTGCATCAGATTTCAAAATGGCGGTGAAATAATAACTTTTCAATTGTATTGTCTATAGCTTTGATAAATTCGGTTTTATATATACAATGCGTAAAAAGCATAGCTTCTGTCGGGTGTCCCATGACACCTCTTGATTTTTTTTTAAGCTTTTGCGGTTTGATTTATTTTGCGAGTTTAAATCCATCGCTTCTGGATAGATGCCGCATTTATTGTAAGCAAATTGCCGACGTTTCGTAAACATTTCAGTCTGAATTATCAGGGCTAGACGCTCCGATACTACCTGAAACAATTAGTTTTATTTTTATTTTTTGTAATTTTGTAATTATTATTCCTTCGTTTATCGATGTGATATAATTCAAGTTTAAAAATAAATAAATAAATAAATAAATAAATAAAAAATGTATTGAGAGTTGAGATCCTTGAAACCTTGAGGGACTGATAATAATTTCAAATTTTAAATAATCACAGACCTTGGATTTATAACGGGGGTGGAGGAGGATCACGTCATAGTCGCGAACTAACAAGCTAAAGAAACATCTGTTGAGTAGGCAAAGTGTAAACAAAGTAACTATTTATACCTTCTTGTAGCGATGCGCCTTTCCGTACAATACATAATAATATTACACTACGGTGAAACCACTCATAATGGCTATAGTGAAGTTATAATGAACTAAATCAAGAGAGAGATTGTAGAATTTTTTTCGTGAGCGACCGAAATTGGGACCCCCCCCCCCCCTTATCTCCGAAACTACTCAGCCTAAAATTTTGAAAGAATAGGGAATATAGCTAGGGCCTCACTCATAGTTCACAGGAAAACCTAAACGAAAATCGTATTTTGATTTTGGGGGGAAAATTAGAAAATTAAAAAAAAATTACATCATGTGACATATCAAATGAAAGGGCTCGTTATGTTTTTACTTCCCACCTCTACTATGGTAGGGAAGTAATGGATTTAGTCCGAAAAAAATATTTCGAGATTTTTCCAGATCTTCACGTTTTGAGACCCTAGCAATCGTTTAAGATCATTTTCTGACTGATGTCTGTATGTGTGTATGTATGTGTATGTGTGTGTGTGTGTGTGTGTGTGTGTGTGTGTGTGTGTGTGTGTGTATGTGGTCAATTTTTCGCCTTCGATATCGTAAAAACGGAACAACATACGGCCATGCCGATTGTTCTATTGTGTTTATCAGCCTTTAACTTAGATCTGATTAGATTTTGAGTCAAATCGGTTCAGTGGATCCTGAGATATTCAAAAAAACGTTCTCAATGTCACGTATTAACATAGGTAAAAAAAAATATAAATGAATTCTAGATGTTATAATATGAAAAAAAATGTGAATATTTTTTTTCTCTAAAATGTATAGTTTTCGAGAAAAAAAATATTTTACTAAAAAAAGAAAATTGTAGGTAAATCAAGGTAACCATGATTTTTGCTATATTAAGCTAGCCATCTAGATCACCAAACAAAAAAGAGAGCCATGCTTTTTTCAAAGAATAAAAATTAAATTGTGTTTTAAAGACCACCAACAGCTAAGGTTATTTGGGCCTAGTCAAAGAATAAAAAAAAAGAGTGTTTATTTTTTGCAAATATTTACTAGGTGGGAAGTATAGGACTGGTCATCAGTCGAATTTTTTTATAATAATTTTGAAATGCATAGTTTATGAAAATCGAGCATTACCCCTCCCCTATCTCCAAAACTACTGAGTCTAAAATTCGAAAAAAAGGGAATATAGGGCCTCACTCATAGTTTACAGGAAAATCTAAACGAAAATTCCAAGTCTTTAAATTCCCACGGGAAACGGAATAGTACGGAACCCTCTCTACGAGAATCCGACTCTGCACACTTGACCGATTTTTCAATATGAATTCCACTCTATTTATCGATTGCAATTTACACTTTCGGTACAAGTGCTTAAAATAACTTTGTGAGTTGGTGTTTTGTGGAATTTCTTCATTTGCGCAAGAATCCATACATCGCATCGGCGTGAATTAGTAAATATGTGACATCATCACCGGGTTATTTTGGAAGTAAACAGTATTCTAAATAAAAAATAATGCATTTTTCTTAGTAGCATAGTCAGTAAAGAAGCGTACAGCTTGTGTTTTTGTTCTTCGAATAGCGTGGTAATAGAACACTAACCTCGCATTCGGTAGTTACCGAGATCGATTCTCGACGAAGGCAGATGTTCCAATAAAAATTTCAAACAAATGTCAAGATGATTTCCTATAAAATAAACAGTTCAACTTCTATGCTTATAACGTTGTCTTTCTTGTTCTAATTTCCTATAATTCCTCCGCTCACATTGCTACTAATTGAGTTGAAAAATAAAAATTAAAAAAAAAACCGGAGAAGTGATAAATGGAAGATTTTTTTGGGTTTGGGAGCCGACCTTTCGCCGGAGACACTGCAGCCTCTTGGACTTATTGTGCTACCTCCCAATCTTTCATTCCACCCAGACTAGGGTTACCATACATAACCAGAGGGATGCCTGGAATGCCTGATTGTTCAGAAAAATACCTATCTAAAATAAGAAAGCTGTAGGTAGGTAATGACGAAGTCATAAAAGGGCGCGAAATTTTAAAATGCCTGTCTCTGACCAGCGCCGGCCGCACGCCTGTCTAGACCTTAAAATGCCTGTCAAATGCGGCAAACGCCTGTCAGATGGTAACCCTAACCCAGACGCAATCCAGTATTCTCATTCCTTGTATTCTAGTTCGTACAAACCGTGAACTGGTTGGTTGATAATGTACTATAGTCTTGTAGATCTATTCTTGATTATCCATACATTACCTGTCTTCTGTGATCCAGGAGTCAGGACTAGACTTGCCAACTGTCCCGAATTTTCCGGTACGTCCCGTTTGAAGGGCTGTTAGTCATCCCGTTCAAAATCCTTACGGGACGCATTTTGTCCCGGAAATAAAATAAAATAGTTTTTCATAACAAAAATTAATGCGTCAGCAGAGTTATGCAAGTATAGTCAAACTAACCAAAGAGTACTTTATCAGCTTCTTCAGTGGTTTGTTTTAAGGGGAGGGTAAGGTTAATTCGTACAAAAAAAGGCACATTTTTGTGAATTTTTTTCGACAACACAGTTAAAATCTATTTATTAAAAGCAATGGGACATCAAAGTATAACATTTGAAGAATATTTTGTAAAATTTTCATGGAGAAATATTAAAAAATACGGCAATGGCAGCAATTATTTGGAAGCGTCTCAGAAAAAAGTATAGAATTGCGGTGCCCCTTATAACTTGGTGCTGGATCATCTGAAATCAAAAATGGAAATTTTTGTCGTTAGATAATCGCTTTCCCCAGGTAACGCTGGAAGGGTTTTTCGAAATTTCAATTTTTCAGTTTTTGGGAACACTTCGAAGTGAAAAACGCGATTTTTTTTTTCAAAAATCGCGTTTTTTACTTCGAAGTGTTCCCAAAAACTGAAAAATTGAAATTTCGAAAAACCCTTCCAGCGTTACCTGGGGAAAGCGATTATCTAACGACAAAAATTTCCATTTTTGATTTCAGATGATCCAGCACCAAGTTATAAGGGGCACCGCAATTCTATACTTTTTTCTGAGACGCTTCCAAATAATTGCTGCCATTGCCGTATTTTTTAATATTTTTCCATGAAAATTTTACAAAATATTCTTTATATTTATTTATAAAAATTTTATTTCCTCAAGGACATAGAGGTTACATCTGGTTTTATTATTTTTTATCAGTTAGTTCATTGAGGGCAGCCAGCCTGATATTTACTCTGTAATATTATTTTATAAAATTTTTTTTTAATTTGTGATTATTTTTGAGATTTTTAATATAAAAAAATTTTGTTTATTCTGAAGATGGACTAAGTTCCGAAAGCGCTTAATATATGTATTTAAAAAAACTTTTGGAAAGGATTTCTTCCTATTTTATTTTTACTTAATTTGGTTTTATTTGTACAGTTTTAAGAATTATTGGAAATGAGAACTTCCGTTCATTTCCAACAATTCTTAAAACTGTTTTCAAGGATCAAATTGCTCTATTTAAATATAGCAACTTCGAATTCTTTATTTTTACACTTAAGTCTTAAAATATTTCCGCTGTTAGGAATCGAGTGAGAAATTCAGTGTTCCTCTTTAAAAATAAGGGTTAAAAAATATAAAAATAAGTTTACAACTAAAAATACCTATCTGAATTTGTGGAATAAAATCCAATTAAAAATCACTTAAAAATGTATGTATTTTTTAAATTATCTGTAATTATTTTGGAAAGGTGTCAGTGCAAGTAGTTTTCTGACGGATTATCTCTCAACAATAGCAAAAATAAACTTCAACTATAAAAAAATGACGATGTTGAAAGATTAGTGTCATTTTGACAGTTTTACATTGTTCGGTTACTAGTTTGCGAATTCACGGTCTTTGAACGTATTGTGCCTGTGTAATGCTTGCTTAACCATTCAGTTGACGGGTGGATCACAACTGTGATCCAGTTGCCCAGCCCCTTTCTCTAAATAAATTATAATTTAAAAAAACTAAAAAACACGCTTTAATGAACTAAAAAGTAAAAAATAATTAATTTTATTGTAAAAAAGCGTGGGGTAGTATGAAAATATGATACAAAGCACCCCACGCTTTTTTACAATAAAATTAATTATTTTTTACTTTTTAGTTCATTAAAGCGTGTTTTTTAGTTTTTTTAAATTATAATTTATTTTTGATTTTTAGTCCTGGAGATCCTGGTCAGGATAATGGGACAAACTTATGGAATTATTGTATTGTAATCGGTCCTTGATAAGTGTGCAAAGTTTCAGTTCAATCTGAAGTTTTTTAACTTCCCACTGGAAGTTATTGTAATGGGTCCGAAAATCGAAATCAAAAAGGAAAAAAAATTTTATGTTTCAAGGTCACTACACTATTTTTACACTACTTTTAGAAAGATGTCTGTCTGTGTGTGTGTGTGTGTGTGTACGTACGTACGTACGTACGTATGTGTACATTTCTTTCAAAGACGAAATCTCGAGAACGAAAAATGATATCGACTACGTTAGGGTGCCAATCGACGCGTATTAACGTAAATATGATCTGAAAGAAATTTTTTCAAAATCGGTTCAGCCGTTCTTTTTTCTTAACCAAATAACCTCCAAAAAAGTAGATTTTACACAATATCTCGCGAATAAAAAATTATATCGACTTCGTAAGGGTGTCAATCGAGGCGTGTTAACGTCATTTTGATCCGACATAAATTTTATAAAAATCGGTTCAGCCGTTTTTTTTTTTTTTTTTTTTTTTTTATTTATTGATGTTTTAATGATTGAAATGATTACTTTTCTGTGTAATATCTAATTTAATTATTATTATTAAATATTTATCAAACTGGGAAGTTCGTCGTGTGGACCTCAAGGGTCGCACTTTAGTCCTAATAAACGACCCACCTCACGGCTTGTTGCTTTTTTTTTTAGTCCTGGAGATCCTGGTCAGGATAATGGGACAAACTTATGGAATTATTGTATTGTCGTCGGTCCTTGATAAGTGTGCAAAGTTTAAACTAAATCTGACCGTTCAAAGTTGGTCAAAATCAAGTTCAAAGAAGTCGGTTACAAACTGACAAACAAGCAAGCACGCACGCAAGCCCGCAAGCTCGCAAACATACAGGTGAAGCTAATATAAGCGTGTTAAAAAAAGAATTGCTATTTTCAGTGACGGGTCAAAATAATACGAACAGTCACAGTTAGCGTGCTGGCTCTTGGATCAAACTGTCGTGGGTTCGAAATCTCACCTCTGCTCATGGATGTTTTGTGATGTCGTTTAATTTAATTTGTCGTAATTAGACGCTAATGACCTTAGTTATCGAGCGTGTCGAGAGCGTGTATAATCTACAATAAATACAAATAAACAGGAACAGATATTTTATAACATTTATTGGAAAATAACTTCTACCAAAATTTTGTTATTTCTTCCGACTTCAAGAAAAAAGGAGGAAGGTTTTCAATTCGACGTGCATTTATATTCTTTTTGTGTATGACCACGCATAACTTTTTACAGAGTAGTCCGATTTTGATGATTCGTATTTTATTGGATAGGGTATACCTCGAAGTTGGTCCCATATAATTTTACTTAAATCGGTTCAGTAGTTCAGCTGATTTTAATAAGTTAGTAACGGCGTGTGATTCCTTAAGGTAAATGTCTCTTTTTGACACATCACACAGCTTAAGAAAGTCGGTTTAATAAAAGTGAGTAACGGCGTGTGATTCCTTTAAGGTAAATGTCACTTTTTGACACTTAACACAGCGAAAGAAGTCAGTTAAGTTTGTAGAAGTGAATCTATTGGCAAGCGACTAAACTATACGTGTTGTAAAAGCCACTAAAAAGTAAAAAATAAAAAACTTTTCAACAAAAAATAAAACCTTCTCCAAAAAGCCACTAAAAAGAATAAAATAATGAAATTTTGAGGTTTGCGCCAATTTAATAAAATATGAAGTCGATTAAAAAGAAGATATTAATCACTATAGGTACTATACTTTTTAACCGACTTTATATTTTATTAAATTGGCGCAGACCTCAAAATTTCATTATTTCCCTCTTTTTAGTGACTTTTTGGAGGAGGTTTTAACATTGGAAATGTTTATGTTCGTATATGGGGGCAGAGTTACGAGTTTTCGTTCAAGGCCAAAAGACAACGGTGTCGCGATCAAGTGAGGAGCAATCATGCAAAATTGAACAAGTGCATTTTTTTCGAAATGTGTTTTATATCATGTCTAGTTAATTGACAGGTATTTGCGACGATCTGCGGTGTTATTTTTGAGCAAATGTTAATAAATACTGTAGACAAATCCATTTAAAAGTTAAGTAATCAAGCAAAAGTGAACGCGTACATAACAGAAGAATAATAGGGTTATTCCTGACAAAACTAAACAGTGCATTGATAAATATTGTGTGTATAATAAACAGTTAATTATGTTTCATATATGCTGTTATCATTTCCAATGTCCTCGATGGTTGCAAGGGTTGCGAAATCTGAGAATTTTTTTTTTGTTAAAAAGTTTTTTTATATTTCCAAGAAATTTTTCAAAATAATTTTGAATATAAAATTTTTAGTGGAATTTGTCAAAAAGTCTTTAGTTTAAAACCGACTTAAGAGGCGTTCTATATAGGAACTAGCCGACTAACCGCAATCCATATAATTAGAGATCAGTGTTATACAAACGGAGAACAGTGATGTGAAACGCGTTAAGTATTTTTGTTGCAACCTGTAAAAGTTCTCATATCAGAAGTGTTTTCGGGTTGACCTAGTTCTACCCAAACACAATAATATTGTAAATGATGTTCGCACGAGTTTTCGAACGGTTCAACGATCTTTAAAAAACTTCATTTTTTTTAAATCGATTTTAAAATCGTCAATTTGACAGTTTATAATAATGTCAATTTAGGTGATATCACTGCTAAAAATTTTAAATGACGGTTATTTTTATAACTCTTGCTTCTAAAGTTCAATATTCGAGCACTGTGAGGTGGGCGTGAAGAGGCGTATTTTAGTAAGCGTGCGTAAAAGTACAGTCACCGTGCGTGAAAGTCCAAAGCGTGCGCAAAAGTGCCGTCACCGTGCGTAAAAGTCCAAAGCGTGCGTAAAAGTACAATCTCTACATCTTATAAGTTCGAAATTTCCGCACTTTGCATAATACAAGCACTATATACTGGCTATCGATCGATGTGTTAGTATATATAGCGACGTGTCTACAAAGTCCACATCATGAGAGAGTCATGTTTTTAATGATTTATACAGAAGTTAAAAACTTTAATAAAAATAAACTAAATCGTAACTTAGTCTGTAATTGTAAGGTTTTAAGGACTCGAAGAGCGAATTTTTCGTTTTCATAATTTTTTTCTCTCTATTAAACTTTAGAAGCAGTCGTTATAAAAAATTATATTCGATACGTCCGCTTGAAGTGAGATATCTAGTAGGCTTAAATTGAGGTACTCGCTAAAGGGATTGACGCATACACAACGAGATCTCGTTGTGTATGCGTCAGTCCCTTAGCTCGTGCCTCAATTGAAGCCTACTAGAATACCTCACTTCACGCACACTATTCAACAATAATTGTTTTATAGTTATTTTCGATACGTGTGCGTGAAGTGAGGTATTATTATTTGGACGTAGACCAATTCACATTTTCAATTTATTATTTTTTAATAATAAATTGAAAATCCAATTGTCACTTTTACCAACTCTCGGGTTTGAACCTGGGAATTGGGAACTTGTATTAAGAATTGTGTGAAATATATTAAATGTTTTGATTTTATATATTTTAGCATGTAGGTAAGTTTAAGTTTTCCAAACCTACGCACAGATATTTTTATATCTCTGTAGGGCTTACATCTTTTGTATTATACCATGTAAACATTTTGGAGGCAAAGAAATAAATAAATATAGTATCGCCTGTGGTCGAACATATTTAATTGGAATTTATCTGTATGTCCAGTCCGGCTTCGCCCGGGTGTTAAGAATTTATGATTTATTACCCCCCCCCCCCTTCGCGAGAAATTCTCCCCTTGCGAAGCAAAGTCGGGCTGGTGGTGTTTATAATATTATTAGGATTCCGTCAATACGCTAAAATGCAAAATAATTTCGGAGTTACGTTTTGTTACTATCCCACAGGAATTATCCCCCTCCTCCACGAGAAAGAAATTCCCCCCCTGCGAAGTAAAAAACTATACCAGAACTTTCGGTGTTGACATGCTATAATATACAGGGTGAGTTCGACCACCCGTATCAGTCGTTTTTTTCGAAAACGGTTAGTCGTAGAGAGGTGTGTCAAAAAATTTGTATTATAAAAGCCCTAATAAAGAATCGAATGGTGATAAGTTTTTTTTCCGGGAAGGTGGGTTTCCCTATTAGTTTGCTCCAGAATGTCCAGAACTCCGGAATTATAAATGTAACGATAGGTCAAAAGTAGTATTGTTTAAAAGATCTTTAAAAAATTAGCAAGTTTTGTACGGATTTTTTTTTAATTTCTGCCACCCCTGTTAAGTAATAGTTGTTTGAAATTACTAAATTAAAATGTCATAATAACGAACTTTTTAAAAGTCCGCATTTAAAATCTAGTTACCTATCTATCGATCATTAAACACTGAAGAAGTACACTCACAGTATAACCAGAAGAACTCAGTAGTATGTATTTAAGAGTAAATGGAAGACAGTTTGAACACTTGTGACAATCTAAGGTTGCTAGATTTTTAATGCCGACTTCGATCGTTATTATGAAATTTTGATTTAGTAATTTCAAACCATTGTTACTTAACAGGGGTGGCAGTAATTAAATAATTTTTCCTACAAAACTTGCCTATTTTTTAAAGAGCTTTTCAACAGCACCACTTTCAATCTATCGTGCTTTCTAAAATTCCGGAGTTTTGAACATATAATAATTTATATTTATACTTATAGAAATTTACAGGGGTGGCAGTAATAAAAAAAAAATTCCTACAAAACTTGCTTATTTTTTAAAGATCTTTTCAACAATACCACTTTCGACCTATCGTTACATTTATAATTCCGGAGTTTTAGACATTCTGGAGCAAACTAATAGGGAAGCCGACCTTCCCGGAAAAAAAAATTATCACCATTCGATTCTTTATTAGGGCTTTTATAATACAAATTTTTGACACAACTCTCTACGACTAACCGTTTTCGAAAAAAAACAACTGATACGGGTGGTCGAACTCACCCTGTATATTATCAGTATTATATCTAGTATCGCCTATGATCGAAATTCGAGCTTAATTGTATTCTCCCATGCAGGGAAGACAGTATTTTTTTTTACCTGCCTTAACGGCAACTTTCCCACATGATTTTTTTCTGCACATCTATGGCACAGTGCTTTTCGAATGATATATGTTTCATTCCCCTCCTTTCATAATAAATACTAAAAAAGTGTAGCACAATTTTTATTTATTGTAGATTATACACGTCGACAACTTAGGTTATTAGCGTCTTAAATTGCATTAAATAACAACTAACTTAAAAATAAATAACATCACAAAACATCTATGAGCGCAGGTGGGATTCGAACCCATGACAGTCTAGTCTAGAGGCTGGTACCGTACCCTATCCACTAGGCTACACTGCCCTCAGCACAATTTTTGTGTTCACGTATCAATATATAGATTAAATATAGTTTTAAAAAATGTCAGAAATATATTGCTGACCCATTAAACGCTGCATCTAATTTAAGATGAAGTTGCTAATAATAGCACAATGAAATTCTAAAACAATCTACGGCAGCGGTTCCCAACCTTTTTTGTTGTACGGACCACTAAATTTCGTAAGAAAGATTTGAGGCCCACTAACAAAATATACAAGTAAAAACTATTAACACACTCGATTGTTCCCATCTCTATTCCTGAAGCTCCGATAATATTTATCTTGGATAGACTCTCGGCCAACGTTCACTGCCCAGTACCACGCTGCCCGCGACCTATGGGTTGGGAACCGCTGATCTACGGTGCAATCTGTTTTCAGACAAAAGGTCGGGAGAGCTTTTTAATGGCAATCACGAACATTGAACTCAGCGGAATTTTTAGCCAATTTTTTCCCCAGTAAAAATAGTTTCAATCCAAAAGTTACATTCGATGTAGGTACTGTGTTTTTGAGTTGTTATTGTTGTCTGAAAAAACTAACTCAAAATTTAACTAAAATGAACATTTAACAAATTAATATCCGAGCAATAAGTGCTTTATTTATTTATTTCCATTTGCATAACAGGTATATAATTTGTATTAACATACTGGAGTAATTCTACCCAACTTGGCAAAATTCAGTTCTAGGGTGGTAATTTCCGTTATTCTATTTATTTATTGTAAATTATAGACGCGCCGATAACTTAGGTCATTAGCGTCTTGAATTAGTACATTATAAACAAGCCGTGAGGTGGGTCGTTTATTAGGACTAAAGTGCGACACTTGAGGTCCACACGACGAATTTCCCAGTTTGATAAATATTTAATAATAATAATTAAATTAGATATTACACAGAAAAGTAATCATTTTAATCATTAAAACATAATTATTATTTATTTTTAACAATACCTAATTAAAAAAAAAAAAAAAAACGGCTGAACCGATTTTTATAAAATTTATGTCGGATCAAAATGACGTTAACACGCATCGATTAACACCCTTACGAAGTCGATATAATTTTTTATTCGCGAGCTATTGTGTAAAATCTACTTTTTTGGAGTCTATTTGGTTAAGAAAAAAGAACGGCTGAACCGATTTTGAAAAAATTTCTTTCAGATCATATTTACGTTAATACGCGTCGATTGGCACCCTAACGTAGTCGATATCATTTTTCATTCTCGAGATTTCGTCTTAGAAAGAAATGGTCACATACGTATGTACGTACATACGTACACACACACACACAGATATCTTTCTAAAAATAGTGTAGTGACCTTGAAACATAAAAATTTGTTATACATTTTGATTTCGGTTTTCGGACTCATTACAATAGCTTCCAATGAGAAGTTAAAAACAACTCACTTAAAACTAAATTACATATCAAAACTTCCATGAGCGGAAGCGGGATTCGAACCCACGACAGTATGATCCAGAGACCGCGACGCTAACCACTGGACTATACTGTCCTCTCCGTTATTCTAGTGTTATACTAGTGTAGTTATTCTAGTGCATATTGAGGTTACACTGACTTGCTGATGGTACGGAATGTTAGTACACTCGGTATATACTATAAGTATAGTGATATTAATATAATATGCATACACACTATTTTTTCGTTCTGCATCAGTAATTCTATTTTTACTAAATATAGGTCGGTAAGCAGAAACGAAACTTGAAAAACTCCTCAGATATTTATAGGGGAAGATGACACTATACCTAAGTACATTGTATTCTAAAGCTGCGGTCAGACTATTGCGCAGATGGTAAAAAGGTTGTAACTTTGCACAAATTGTGAATTTTTTCTGTATTGGAATTAATTTACAGACACCTGTTGCCAGATGTATCTGGGTTTGCTATCAATTATTATTTTGAATGCTAAATTAGTGCACAAAACACTGAAAGAACAGACTTGTTCTAAATTGAGACAGTGGTTGAAGTACCACGGTCGGAAAACTAGTGGAAATAAACGAAAATTGGTTGAAAAGTTAGATCCTACGTATCATAAATCGTTTATCGTAAAAATGTTATCTTCAAAAGTACTAAAATACTTTTCTAGGATGTTGTACCACTTCTTTAAATAATATTTCTTAATATCTGGATGACCGAGCTTTGCTCGGATGAGTTCAAAAAAAATAGTACTTAAAGTTCCCATTACTGTCAGAGTAATTTGACATAAATAATGAAAATAGTTTGTTTTTTCCAAAGCCTACTCACCATACGACACTGTTTTATAACGTTAAAAAAACTGTTTTTTAAAATGATAAAATCGATAAGAAAACGAATTTTTCCAGGGATATGAGACCTATTTAGGACGATTTTTTGCCCCCCGAAAACCCTTTTCAGTAAATTTGATCAAAATCGTTAGAGCCGTTTTCGAGAAAATATTTATATAGGTACATATATACAAGATTTGCTCGTTTAATAATATAGGGATTTAATTGCGATATTAACTTTTTTCAAAATCAATCACTTGTCATCTGTCAATATGAATAGTGTTCGAAAAATAAGGCGAATTTCGGCGCATGCGCAAAAAAAATGTTCATCGATAAAAAGGTCTATTCTAAATTAATCTAAATTGTTCGAAACAATATACGATTCTCATAAAAATGGGGTGTATCTTTTAAACGATAATTATTTTCCGTCTGGATACACCTTTACACATTGTGTATTGTGTCCGCTATACTGTAGAATTTCAGGAGGCGGAAATTTGTTACCTTATCTAGTTTTATAGATCAATTTTCCTATCGTACAAAGGTACCTGGTACTGTGCACTGTTTACTACATAGAAGCTGCTATTCAAATTATATTCTGCATAGTCCACTAACTTTAATATTATTGTTATAGACCGAGAGCTAGTGACAATTTTTTGGCGTTATTTATTCAAGGCCTTATTTTTGTGAAGATGTTGAGGGAGGCATATTAAAGTGCCTTGAGTGAGGGATTTTGCTACATAACGATATGGGAGGAATGCAGACTACCCCCAACATGTAACAAAAAAATTGGTCACAATAATTATTGCTTCGAGGCTGAAATTGTTTGTATAGCTTGTCGGTGACCCAATAATGCCATTATAATATTTGCAGATCGATTGGTCAGTATTAAAGGGGTGGCAGATCACCCTAAACGTGTACCATGAACCCGACGAAATTTATATTATTAGTTCAAGGTTCAAATTTTAATATGTTCTTATGGCGACTGTTTTAGACATATATTTCAATTTGAAGAACAAAACGTCGGTATTAACCCCCTGTCTTAGAGGAAAACCTGCTCGCCTAGGTGTTTATATCGTTCTGCAAGGGGGTTAATACCGACATTTTGTTCTGCAAATTGAAATATATGCTAAAAACAGTCGTCGTAACAACATATTAAAATTAGAACCTTGAACTAATAATATAAATTTCGTCGGGTTCATGACACGTTTAGGACGATCTGCCACCCCTTTTATACCGACCATTCAAACTGCAAATATTATAATCGCATTATTGGGTCACCGACAAGCTATACAAACAATTTCAGCCTTGAAGCAATAATAATTGTGACCATTTTTTTTGTTACATGTTGAGGGCGGTCTGCATCCCTCCCATACCGCTATCTAGCAAAATCTCTTACTCGAGGCACTTTAATATGCCTCTCCCAACATCTTCACAAAAATAAGGCCTTGAATAAATAACACCAAAAAATTGTCACCAGCTCTCGGATCTATTACAAATGGGTACAAACGTGTCAAAAAATGTTTCATAAATTTAAAAATATATGAAATAGTTGAATTCGTTCAGAAACGTTCATTTAAAATTTAAAATAAAAATCAGACAAAACGAACTCCATTTGTACACAGAAGGTTTACTTGCAACAGCTATTATAACTCACTAATTTCTGAGGCTCTTATCTCCGAAACCACTGGACCGATTTTAATTAAACTTATGTTTCGCTAGTTGTAATCGTGATTCGTGAAGACTACATATCTACCAAATATGTTTCTAAATCAAATACGATCGAGGATAAACAATATTGCATCAAACTCCTCGTCGCCATTTTGGATTAAAAGACGAAATAAAAAAATGTTTCATACACTCGATGAGATCTGTTTATAAACTACCCACATCTTTAAAAATGTATATTTTTTACCCCCTTTTTCGTGTCGACATCAAATTTATTTAAAAACAATATCGTAAAAAAGTTTTTTTTTTCGTTGAAAGGCGGTCGCCACTTTAAGATCGCAACGGCGCCGCAGTCATATATGTAATATTACTATATCGCTAGCTTGAGAGAGAGGCACGTCGTCGACAGTAGAGCGTAGACGATCGTTTCTCTGTCGCACAGCCTTGTATATTATGTAATACGGGCATATAGCATAGTATATGTGCGGTAACACAAGTAAACGACACGTCGGTGTCTCACCGCACATGCGCGTTAGCACCTAATTCCAATCTAGCATCTCTGTCTCTCGGCTCACTTTCCTCTTACAGGCGAGGATAGGATATTATGTAACATAGTATGCGTGCGGTAAGCCAAGTAAACGACACGTCGGTGTCTCGCCGCACATGCGCGCTAGCACCCGATTCCAATCTAGCATCTCTGTCTCTCGGCGCACTTTTCTCTTACAGGCAAGAATAGGACGCTGGCGATATAGGAGTATACAATATATATGGCCGCAAATTCAGAATCACCGGTATATAGAATATAGAACATTGTTCACCGCTGCACATACCAAAAAGTTATCATAAGTCTGAACAAGAAACTAAGTTTGTATCTAACAGTTATTATTACTCCACAATGGCGTACGCTGAGTTTAAAATTTAAATCAGTGTGTAACTTCTGAAAGCCTTTAGTAGTTTAAATATCAATGGTGGAAACTTTAAATCTTTGCATAATCAGTAGCGTCTGTGTGACCAAAAGGTAAAACTTATTGTGCTGATTTTTAACTTCCCATTGGAAGTTATTGTAATGGGTCCGAAAATCGAAATCAAAATGTATAACAAATTTTTATGTTTCAAGGTCACTACACTATTTTTAGAAAGATGTCTCTCTCTCTCTCTCTCTCTCTCTCTGTGTGTGTGTGTGTGTGTGTGTGTGTGTGTGTGTGTGTGTGTACGTACGTATGTGTCCATTTCTTTCTAAGACGAAATCTCGAGAATGAAAAATGATATCGACTACGTTAGAGTGCCAATCGACGCGTATTAACGTAATTAATATGATCTGAAAGAAATTTTTTCAAAATCGGTTCAGCCGTTCTTTTTTCTTAACCAAATAGACTCCAAAAAAACAGATTTTACACAATATCTCGCGAATAAAAAATTATATCGACTTCGTAAGGGTGTCAATCGAGGCGTGTGAGCGTCATTTTAATCCGACATAAATTTTATAAAAATCGGTTCAGCCGTTTTTTTTTTAATTATTATTAAAAATAAATAATAATTATGTTTTAATGATTAAAATGATTACTTTTCTGTGTAATATCTAATTTAATTATTGTTATTAAATATTTATCAAACTGGGAAGTTCGTCGTGTGGACCTCAAGGGTCGCACATTAGTCCTAATAAACGACCCACCTCACGGCTTGTGTTAATTTATCTATGCACGCCACTGATATATCTGTATGGAAACCGGAAAATACTAACGACCATAGAGATTATATGTAACAATTAACATCGGCGCCGGTTTGAGCGGGAAAACAGGAATCCTACTAAGTTCTAATGTTAAATTCATTACGAAGGAGATACGTTAGCCAATGTCCCGGAGTCGAAAATTATACGTGTTCGAATAATTTCTTAAGACATCATATATAAATAAGTAGTTTAAAAATAGTAGATTGTATGTCAAGCGACTTATAATGAGGTATATTACTGACGGGTAGTGACAGTAAGTTAAAACGAGCGATTATAAGCGAGTTTTAACATCACACGAGTCATATTATCATTACGCACGAGATATATACAGGGTGACAATTTGAAAACTTACAATGGCTATATCTAAGGAACCAAAAAAAATTTTTAAAATCGCTGAAAACAATTTCTATAATAGAGAGGGGGAACCAAAATTATGTAATAATTAACCTGTTTTCACTTACCCCCTTCCCCCCAACTAAATAATCTTTAATGGCGTAGGGGGTTGCCATTAAATATTATTTAGTTGGGGGGAAGGGGGTAAGTGAAAACAGGTTAATTATTACATAATTTTGGTTCCCCCTCTCTATTATAGAAATTGTTTTCAGCGATTTTTAAAATTTTTTTTTGGTTCCTCTGCCTCAGATCCATTGTAAGTTTTCAAATTGTCACCCTGTATATGATATTTTTTGCCATACCCACTATAAAATTGTTAGTTTTCACTTCATTTTCAGTATTTTAAAAAAAATTTACAGTTCATTTGCGCCGCTAATTTCACATTTATAACAGGTCGTGAGTAGGTAATAGCAGGCGGATCAGAGCGAATGAACATAAATCATTATGGAAAATGTTTATTTTCTACACCATTGTGTTTTGAAAACACTTTTAACACACCTGCCTGTTAACTGATCCATTCCATGCATACATACACGCATGTAAGCTAGCTATTTTATATTGGGTATGGCAAAAATATTTATTTAAAAAAACTGATTACGGTTAAATTGACTCTAGTTGGTGTAGAGTAAAACTGCGATCCACATTAGGTACTCACTCGCTTCGCTCGTTCGCTCCCTGTAGATGTTTTACTACTCACTCGCTTCGCTTTCAGTTAGTATAGCCTATGTCCTAAAGCAAACTATCACCTATCGAACAGTGAAAAAAAAAATTAAAATCGGTCTTCTGAAATTTCTCTCGATTTTCACCCGGCCGAAGCTGGGCCGGTCCGTTTTAATTATACATCTAAACCTTCCTCGTGATTCAATCTATCTACTTAATTGTGAAAATCGGAACAAAATCCGTTCAGTAGTTACGGAAAAAATCGGGCACACACAGACAAACAAACAAACATACAGACTTGACAGATGTATGTTTTGATACATAAATAATGGTTTTCTTCTATAGTTACCAAGGCACTAATTGCAATGTACAATCTTTAATTATTATATTTAAGTCAGAAATGACAAACCAATAAAGAATATTTTAATCTATTCTAATCTAAACTTTGGAACATGTCTTGAAACTTTTCGACTAGAAATTTCCCTTTAACTTTGAAAGGTACATTTAAAACTTTTCAAACTTGTACAATATCAGAAAGGAATTGAAATTTGTAGTTTCTTTCAGGATATTTAGCCGTGACTAAAATTATTAAAGTAATTCTAAGGAACAAAGCATGCTCGAATATTCTACCTCTAAATTATCTTTATGTCATATTTAAACGAGTTGTGACGTCACTCTGTTGACCAAAAATTTATTAGCCCAAAAATTTGATGTCGCATGTCGTTTAAATAACACATCAACTTTAATAAATTTTTGCACTACAACAATTAGTGTTGCCGTCCAGATCTAGACTTTCTAGACTCTTGTCTTGTCTTGTCCAGATTTTCAAGACAAGACTTGCAAAAGTCTTGTCTAGAAATTTTCAAGACAAGACAAGACTTGCTTTATCTATATCAAGACTCTTGCCAAAACTCTAGACAATTTTCAAGAGTCTAGATAAAGTAAGTAGTAATAGGTAAAGTAAATCACTCGGTTAATCTAGACTCTTGCAAATAATCTAGAGTTTTGATATTAGACAAGACAAGAGTTTGTTAATCTAGACTTAAACTTAGTGAAGTCTTGATATTTCAAGACAAGGCTTAAGTGAAGTCTTGTCTTCATATTTCAAGACAAGACTTAAGTGAAGTCTTGTCTTGATATTTCAAGACAAGACAAGACTTTGAAAGTCTTGCCTTGTCTTGTCTAGACGGCAACACTAACAACAATTCGTTTAGTTTTTAAGATTTTAGATTTGTTAAATTCTCGACATTATATCATAACATATGCCACTCGTACCATCTTCCATTTACCACTTTCCCGTTATTTTTCTAAATTTTTAAAATTTAATTTAGTTAATGGGAGTATGCGAGTGGAAGAATGGTAAGAAATTAGGATAATCGGCCACGGGTTTGTTGTATCCGACATTTTTCTGGAAATATTGAGGGAAACTGTGCAAAACCTTAGTAGGATGGCTGTTTCCTGGCAAGCATTAGGAAAAAGTTGCAGTTACATCTGCTCCCGTCGGGATACGAACCCAGTATCTTCCGAATGTGATTCTAGTGCTCTCATCACTGTTATAATTCACTTGGTGAGTTGTCCAAATAATTGACGAACGTATATTTTCCCTTTATATATATAACCGGTTTTTAAGCGTGTCCAGCCTTCCGGTTTCCAGTCTCCAATAATTCCTATCTTCCCAGTAATTTTCTTGTAGTCCTCTCTCCACCATCGCTAAGTCCATCTCTTCTGACCAGCTTTTCCTTGACCTATTCCGTCTTCTTCTTTCCAGCGGTATCCAATTTATAATTTTCTATGGGGATCCTTTCTGGCGCCATTTTTTGGACATACCATGACAGCTGTTTCGATTGGATGTGGTCTAATATTGTTTCTGTTGCCCCCATTTTTTCCCGGATAATGTTGTTCCGAACCCTATCCAGGCGAGATATTCTGGCGGAGCGTCTAAGATAGTCCATTTCTAAACTATGGAGCTTCTGTTTTTTTCGCATACTTAAGGTCCATACATCTGCTGCATAAGTCACGACGCTTTTTACCATTGTGTTATAAATATGAACTTTAGTTTCCCATTTAATTTGTTTGTTCCATAGTAGTGGGTTCAGTGCGAAGTAAAAATACGAAGAAAAATTGCAAATACTTTAATGCAAATTGGGTGAGCATCTGTGTTACTTGCCACGCAGTGTATAAATATAGCGCTTAAAGAGAAGATTTTGTTCTTGTTTGACGGACGAACCCTTTTTATCAATTATTATCATTATATAAAACACGGAGGGTGATGATAGTCAGCTGGACAGCGCTGCCAACAGGATAACCACAGGCAAAAACATTAGTGCGACCTTTTTACACTCGACCAATGAGAGAGATAGAGATTATATATCAAATGTGTGTATGGGTGTGTGATAATGTGTGAGTGTCTCCCATTTATCTTCATCCAACAGGAATGTGTCGTCAAGCTCCCCCGTGTGGTGTATACCATCCGCTCCAGTATACCTACTCTTTAAAGAGAGCGTCGGGAAATTTAGAGCTGGTTCACACCGACAATTTGGCTACTTTTTGATGTGTAAACATCTTTACTGCCCCCTCTTCTCAGTTACTGTGGGTATCGTTACACAACGGCTGAAATGATTACTTCTTACACTACATTAGTTTAATGACATAATAGAGAGAAAGAGAGAGAACGTTGATTTTGCGTAGTCTTGCGTTGCACTACTCGATACTGATACGGCGGACAAAACTCCCCGTATCCTGCGTCTACTTTTCATGGAAAGTAATGGGGCTCGCGCGTCATCATTCGCTTTGCTTGTCCGGAGTCAAAAAATACACTATAGTAACAGAACCTCTGTAATAATTATTTTTAATGTCGGTTTTTTTTTTGGTACTCCTCCCTATCCTTTTTATGATTTTTAACAAACATTATAGTAGCAAAATCGGTTCAGTAATTTTTGAGTTCACCCGAAACAAACAGACAGACAAAAATTCTGAAAGTGGCTAATTCGATCAAAGTGCGCACGAAATTTCGTTAAAAACTTAGAAAGTTATAATATTGATTGAAATTTTAATTGTATTATGTAGAGTCAAATTAAATTTATTTTAAATATCGACAAGGACAACTGATATTGATTAGTGATTAGTGACTAATAGCAGATAATCTACATAGATATGAATGTGTTTTATAGCAGTTGTATCGATGACTGAAAAACTGTAGGCATCAATTTGACGCACCCTCCAGAGCTTTCAGTTTCAGCTTGTCAATTCGTTGACAATATGATTTATTGAAAAATGAATGTATATCGATATACATTATACATGGTACATTCTGAACTCTTGATAGTATTATTTTAAAAGCAAATCAATCTATATTTAGGAAAAATATAAAATAAATATATTCATTTCTTACACGATACCGGCCGAACTATAACAGGGATAATTCAGACTTAACACTGAATATTTTGACAAAATGTTCTCCTTGTCGTTTTGATTCTGAAAAACACAATAAAAATCCTGTCACTCATTTCCTAAGTAAGATACAGGGTGTCAAAATTTATAAAAATAAATTTATTAACTTCCCATTGGAAGTTATTGTAATGGGTCCGAAAATTGAAATCAAAAAGGAAAAAAAATTTTTATGTTTCAAGGTCACTACACTATTTTTACACTACTTTTAGAAAGATGTCTGTGTGTGTGTACGTATGTACGTACGTACGTATGTACGTATATTTGTCCATTTATTTTTAAGACGAAATCTCGAGAATGAAAAATGATATCGACTACGTTAGGGTGCCAATAGACGCGTATTAACGTAACTATGATCTGAAAGAAATTTTTTCAAAATAAGTTCAGCCGTTCTTTTTTCTTAACCAAATAACCTCCAAAAAAGTAGATTTTACACAATATCTCGCGAATAAAAAATTATATCGACTTCGTAAGGGTGTCAATCGAGGCGTGTTAACGTCATTTTGATCCGACATAAATTTTATAAAAATCGGTTCAGCCGTTTTTTTTAAATTATTGTTAAAAATAAATAATAATTATGTTTTAAAGATTAAAATGATTACTTTTCTGTGTAATTATTATTATTAAATATTTATCAAACTGGGAAGTTCGTCGTGTGGACCTCAAGGGTCGCACTTTAGTCCTAATAAACGACCCACCTCACGGCTTGTTTTTAATCATATGATTCCATAATATGGAATATTTTTCCATGGCTACCTCGGAATTTTTTTGGCTAAATAGCTGGTTTGCATTCTTCTGAAAAATAATAAAATCTCTGGAACTAGGGCCTTTATTAAAGATCCGTAAAAGTTTGTCTTATTCCAAATTAAATGATGATTTAGAAAAATTAACTAAATATTTGAAAGTAAACAGTGGCGTGCATTTTTTCTTAAATTTATTCAGTCGTAACCTCATTGCACTCCACTGGTGTGTTACATTTAGATGAAAATATCTGCAGAAAATAGACAATCATATAAAATGCAAAATTTTGTTCGATTTGCAGCTTTTCCCCAGAAGATAAATGATAAAAAAAAATTTATTTTAAAAACTTTGACAGTCTGTATCTCATTTAGGAAACGAGTGGAAGAATTTGTTATATTTTTCAGAATCAGAACGACAACTGAATCACCTGTATAACTTTTCCCACTTACAAACTGGCGTGCAGTTTATACTACACACTACAGAAGTGAGACTTCTAGAGGCACATAGATCATTACAAACACGAATATGTATATAATATAAATATGCACAAAATATAACACGAGCACATAGGTTTTTCGAGACAAGCGTGGTGGAGATGTAGTCGCGTCGATTCACACACACACACACACACATACTTGTCCATACGTTAACAGCTCACTGCTCAGAACACGTTCAGCACGTTCAGCAGCATGAATCCAATTCACTCTACCGTGCGTAAAGAAGTTTCACTTCTAAAATATTTAATTTGCTTTTTAATTAATTGATAGGGCTTCTCTATTACAAGCCCCCAGTTCCCTGGATCTGATCCGAGAACTGGTAAAAGTACCAATTAAATTTTTTATTTATTATTAAATTGAAAATATGAATTGGTGCTAGGCCCAAATAACCTTAACTGTTGGTGGCCTTAAAAAATAATTAGTCATAACTGTAAGTTTAACTGCAAATAATTAAGTGCTTTAAGATGAGTATTAAAGCATAAACGCTAGGCTACATCTGATTGGCTAGAACGAGCTTTTGGGATTTTGCTGACAGAATGTTTGCATGCATTTCTATAAAGGCCGTGGAAACTAATATGACGCGAATGTAGGGCAAAGGGTCCCACATTGGTGGGGTCGGAATCTAACGATATTGTAAATGATCAGGACAGTCAACGTATTATCGAAGCTGTAACTTTACACATTCTCAATTTACACTTCATGCTGGGTTGCATTGTCCGAAAATTTAGTTTGGAAAAATATTAGTAAAAAAAACTTTTTAGAAACAAGCTTTTATTTAAATGCACTAAAAAGAGAAAATAATTTAGATTCATAATAATTGTAAAAGCGTTGTCGTGACTAATAAACTATCATAGAGTTCACGACCCACGCTTTTATAATTATGAACCTAAATTATTAAAAATTGTTTCTTCCTTTTTAGTGCATTTAAATAAAAGCTTGTCTCTAAACAGTTTTTTTTATTAATATTTATTTTGTTCATTTTAGTCTTTCAAAATTTGACCCCTCTTTGACACCCGTAGGGGTTGAATTTCGAAAAATCCTTTCTTAGTGGATGCTTACGTCAGAAAAGGAACCAACTGTCCAAATTTCAAGTTTCTAGCATCAGCGATTTGGATTGGGTATTGATTAGTCAAAAAAACCCTACATCCCCGTTTGAACCCCTTAGGGGTTGCATTTATTTCTAAAAATGATTTATTAATGTATTTTCATCGGGAATACATATGTGTACAAAATTTCAAATCGATCGGATACGTGGAAGTCGTTCAAAATTGACTTGCAAGATTTGACCTAAAATCTAAACAAACAAACACACAAACAATTCAAAATTGACTTGCAAGATTTGACCTAAACAAACAAATAAACACACACAAACAAACTAACATACATTGCAAGTTATTTAAAAGCTTGTAATAATTTTTAGTGGCTGTTTCAGAAAGAGTTTTTTGTTATAGGTAAGTATAATATTGTTATGATTTAAATATTGAATAATCCAAATTTGACTCGTGCACAGAAATCACCTAAAAAAATAGCGAAAATATTGTCGAGCGTCTATAATTTACAACATTCATTCCATTGGCAATCCAATCCTCAAACATTCTTTATGGAAATTCGGCGTTGGAATTGATTTTTTCACGGCATGGCTTAATATTAAAATGTAACCGGTAACGCAGAGAGTAGGTCAGTTACTGTTATAACGGTCGTTGGTATTTAAATTTTATGCTGATATCGAATGCTGACTGGACATAAAGTTGGCTTCAGTAATATTATAACATGATATATTACATTGGGGCAGCTAGCGAAATGGATAAATAATCCACGTGATGCAAATACCTAAAACCTTCCCCATCTACCGGTGTACATTTAATTAGCAATTTTACACTTGATTTGTATGCTTTCATTATTTCAGTGAAAAATGAAAAACAACACAGGCTACCCAAGCCAAGAAAAATAGTTGGTGAATAGCAGGGCCGGCGCTAGGATTTTCGGGCCCCGGGTAAACGTTCTCAGGCTCCTGTGCCCTCCAAAATTTGTTTTTTTTTTTTGGAAATAGATAATTTTAATGCAAATAATTAATTTTATTGTCAAAAAGCGTGGGGTGCTTTGTATCATATTTTCATTTTTCATACTACCCCACGCTTTTTTACAATAAAATTAATTATTTTTTACTTTTTAGTTCATTAAAGCGTGTTTTTTAGTTTTTTTAAATTATAATTTATTTTTGCTTTTTAGTCCTGGAGATCCTGGTCAGGATAAAGGGACAAACTTATGGAATTATTGTATTGTAATCGGTCCTTGATAAGTGTGCAAAGTTTCAGTTCAATCTGAAGTTTTTTGCTTTTTTTTAGTCCTGGAGATCCTGGTCAGGATAATGGGACAAAATTATGGAATTATTGTATTGTCATCGGTCCTTGATAAGTGTGCAAAGTTTCAGTTCAATCTGAAGTTTTTTGCTTTTTTTTTTTAGTCCTGGAGATCCTGGTCAGGATAATGGGACAAACTTATTGAATTATTGTATTGTCATCGGTCCTTGATAAGTGTGCAAAGTTTCAGTTCAATCTGAAGTTTTTTGCTTTTTTTTAGTCCTGGAGATCCTGGTCAGGATAATGGGACAAAATTATGGAATTATTGTATTGTCATCGGTCCTTGATAAGTGTGCAAAGTTTCAGTTCAATCTGAAGTTTTTTGCTTTTTTTTTTAGTCCTGGAGATCCTGGTCAGGATAATGGGACAAACTTATTGAATTATTGTATTGTCATCGGTCCTTGATAAGTGTGCAAAGTTTCAGTTCAATCTGAAGTTTTTTGCTTTTTTTTTTAGTCCTGGAGATCCTGGTCAGGATAATGGGACAAACTTATTGAATTATTGTATTGTCATCGGTCCTTGATAAGTGTGCAAAGTTTCAGTTCAATCTGAAGTTTTTTGCTTTTTTTTAGTCCTGGAGATCCTGGTCAGGATAATGGGACAAAATTATGGAATTATTGTATTGTCATCGGTCCTTGATAAGTGTGCAAAGTTTCAGTTCAATCTGAAGTTTTTTGCTTTTTTTTTTTAGTCCTGGAGATCCTGGTCAGGATAATGGGACAAACTTATTGAATTATTGTATTGTCATCGGTCCTTGATAAGTGTGCAAAGTTTCAGTTCAATCTGAAGTTTTTTGCTTTTTTTTTTAGTCCTGGAGATCCTGGTCAGGATAATGGGACAAACTTATTGAATTATTGTATTGTCGTCGGTCCTTGATAAGTCGACAACGTTTAAACTAAATCTGACCGTTCAAAGTTGGTCAAAATCAAGTTCAAAGAAGTCGGTTACAAACTGACAAACAAGCAAGCAAACAAACATACAAGTGAAGCTAATAAAAGCGTGTTAAAAATCAAATATCGCCTTTTTTGTTGGGAAAATGTTTTAATATTCGCAGCTTTAAACACGGTAGTCACATATAATAAGTAAGCCCCGCTTTTCCCCGCTTATCTCCCCTGACGCCGTCACTGGTGATTAGTATATAACGGATGGTTAAATTTTTAGCTAAGGAACTTTTATTTTCTACCTGGTTTATTAGGTCGAAAACATGTTTATTTTTTTGATAATTTCCAATATAAATAATGTTTTTGACGTAAAACTACATCTTTCCCAGCGGTAGAGGGTAAAATGATGCGTTACAAAAAATGTGTGACAAAAAAATGTGTGACAAAAAAATGCGTTACAAAAAATGTGTGACAAAAAAAAGTGAGTGTGTGCTTATGACCACACGACAGAAGTGAAAACTTCTGATTTTCTAATTTTAAAATATATATATGTTTTAGTGTCATCTATTAGCGCACCTATGAACTACAAATAACTTATTACCAACAATTAAGTTTTAGTGTCATCTATTAGCGCACTTATGAACTACAAATAAATTTTAGTGTCATCTATTAGCGCAGTTTTGAACTACAAATAACTTATTACCAACATACCACAAATACCTTTTCAATTAAGTTTTAGTGTCATTTATTAGCGCACCTATGAACTACAAATAACTTATTACCAACACACTACAAACACCTTTTCAATTAAGTTTTAGTGTCATCTATTAGCGAACTTGTGAACTACAAATAACTTATTACCAACATACTACAAATACGTTTTCGTGTTTGAGCCGAGTAAACCCGAGTAAATCCTTCACTGTGGTGGTCCGACACGCACTTGGCCGCTTTTTTTGACAATGCGTTCTGCAACTCAGCAATAGTTCTACATGATAGAGAGTTTCACAACGACATTAGACTGCTCCTGCATACATAAAACACTGTAATTATATGATCACAATCTAAGACCCTTGTCAAATCAGGTTTTTTGACAATGCTTTCTGCAACCCAACAATAGTTAACTATAAAATCTCGCTTTAACAATCGACTGAAATTAAATGCGATTGTATGTCATAAAAAACATTATTGCGAAATCATAATCGGTAACCTAAATTGGTGTTTACAATTACTTGTCTAGTCCGTAGACATAAGAGTTAAACATAATAGGTAATCTACTTGTGCAAACATTCGAAGTACATCTAGAATGCGAAACGACCTATTTAAACAAAACACAACCAAACACATTTATTGATCTAACATGTTATAGTGTTAAGAAAACGACATAACTGGTGGTACAAAAACCTGTAAATGTGATTTCCAACTGCACTGTTTGTAATTTTCAATTTTTTTGAAAAATTCTCACACAGTATATTATTTTACAAGCTTTTATTTAACCTGTAATGATATGTTAGTTTGTTTAGGTCAAAACTTGCAAGTCAATTTTGATTGAGTTCCACGTATCCGATCGATTTGAAATTTTGTACATATATGTATTCCTGATGACAATACATGAGTAAATCGTTTTTAGAAATAAATTCAACCCCTAAGGGGTTCAAACGGGGATGTAGAGTTTTTTTTGACTAATCAACGCCCAGGCCAAATCTCTGAAGCTAGAAACTTGAATTTTGGACAGTTGGTTCCTTTTCTGACGTAAGCATCCACCAAGAAAGGATTTTTCGAAATTCAACTCCTACGGGTGTCAAAAATGGGTAAAATTTTGAAAGACTAAAATGAAATAAATAAATATTAGTAAAGAAAACTTTTTAGAGACTTTTATTTAAATGCACTAAAAAGGAAAAAATAATTTTTAATAATGTAGGTTCATAATTATAAAAGCGTGGGTCGTGACTAATAAACTATCATAGAGTTCACGACCCACGCTTTTATAACTATGAACCTAAATTATTAAAAATTATTTTTTCCTTTTTAGTGCATTTAATTAAAAGCTTGTCTCTAAAAAGTTTTTTTTACTAATATTTATTTATCTACTTGTTAATGGTTTCTTATGGTCACACTTAAAAACATTTTTTCGATTTTTCGATATTGGATCTATCATAATATTAAATATTATACTGTATTCAGAACCAAAGGTGTGTGCAAAATTTCAGCATGATTGGACATCAGGAAGTGGTCGAAAATTCGATTTCCAGCAATGTACTGAACAGACAAACAGACAGACAGACAAAGCGAGTTAATAAAAACGTGTTAATAATAAATAATAATAAATTGCAAGGTACATTTTAAATGTTCTTGCAAAAACATTAATTATGTAAGTAACGAATTGTCGAAAATTAAACTGCTTAAATTAAATGTCGCGTATAGGTTACGTTGTGTTTTACCTACATATGAGTATGATAATATACAAAAGGTGAAATCCCATTTACTCATTGCCGTAGCCAAGTTCCTGGCTACGAACTGGCTACGAAGTCTGACTAAAAGGCAAAACTGCTTATGCGTTTTAAATTTTAAATATCTTTAGATTTTTGAAGTGAAAACTTCCTTAGGCGCCTTAGGCACTCTTTGCCTGGGTACTAAAAAAATGTGAAGCGTTCGTAACTACTTCCGTAAGAATTCGCAACATATACTTATATCATAAAAACGGCCCTCTACACACTTCCACCCATAGCGCAGTTGGTTACGTCTTTGCGTTCTATGCATAGGAACCTGGGTTCTAGACTTGATGGCAACGTAGAATTTTTGGCTTTTTTTTTCTAAATTCTACATGATATTTATTTATATATTCTTTTATTTTTTATTTTTGTTATATTCTTTCTTTGGCAATAATTATATTTTTTTTGAAACCAAGGTGGAATTAATTAAAAATTTTAGTATTTTAGTAATAAATTATTTTTAGTTCATAAATGCGCTATAATAGATGACACTAAAAATTAGAAAATCTGAAATTTTCACTTCTGTCGTGTGGTCATAAGCACACACCCATTTTTTTAAATTATTATTAACGGAATGGCCTTTGCCTTGACCAGCAATTAGCCAGTGCTATAGTTTTGTTATAATAAGCTGAAACATAAGCGACACGATATGAAGCAACATAATGACTGGCCACAGGGACACAAGAGGGACGGAACATTATAGGGAGTTACAATTTAAGTTAAGATTATAACTTAAAAATCCGCTCTCGCATGAAGTGAGATTCGGTGTTAAAATCGTTATATATAGGAAAAGAATAGATTCCACTCTCGGGTACTGTATGAGTAATTGGTAACTCAACCAGCCGGAGACTTCGATTTTTGGGTTCATATTCCGACAGTGGCCTCCGGTTTTTTTTCTTGTACATCCTATAACAATCGTTTGACGTTTAACAATCATGATGGCGTAATTTGCCGATTGATAATGTTAAGAAAAAATATTATTTACTACCTACGGGTGAATTGGGATCATTGTTGATTTAATAATTATTATTATAGGGATGTTAGGATAAGGGAAATGGATTACTCTCGGGCCATTTTCGGCAGATAATAGACTAACAAGATTGCCAGGAAGAAGGATGGCCGGTATGGGATATCTTTCGATATTTTTGGTCGTGATGCGAAGACTTCGTCACCTCAACAATACAATTCTAACGCCAGATCAGTTATGGGATTGCCAGGAAGAAGGATGGCTGGTATGGGATATCCTAAGATATTTTTGGTCGTGATGCGGAGATTCCGTCACCCCAACAATACAATTCTAACGCTAGATCAGGTATGGGATGGCCAGGAAGAAGGATGCCCGGTATGAGATATCCTTAGATATTTTTGGCCGTGATGCGGAGATTCCGTCACCTCAACAATACAATTCTAACGCCAGACCAGGTATGGGAAACTGATCCTAGAGCGACTCTGGACTTTATATCAAAAGCCTTAATATTGCACAGGAATAAGCACAGTCAGGGTAACAATAGATCTAATAAGGTCGCGGTGTTAGCGAGGCCTGCCTCACGTCTTCTAATTTAATCTAGATATTTTTGACGTAATAACGTCTTTTTTAAATCAGAACTGGAAGAAATGCACGAAAAATCGAACGTTACAAAAATTATGATAACGTTTCGTCTTATAATTTCAAAACTAAAAGCAACATTCAAACTATAAATATAGCGTCGAGTAGACAAAGAATGTCCGTACCTGAGATGACCTTCGGACCGAGTGCGCAACCGCAGGAAGCGCGAAACTCGTAATATGATGCAATTCCACAATGCCCGAAAAAATGCAGCGAAAAATGAAGAACCGAATAACTGAATGAATTGGTTCAATCGTCATCAATCTTATTTTACTGTCTCTTTGACATGAGTGGTTTTGCCTTTTGGTAACAGATATGTATATAGAGCTTCAGTAACTGTGGGAGCTTTAAGTTACAGAGCTACATAGCTTCTGACTAATGAATCCCCGATGTCTGAGTTTTGGGTCGACCTTCACTTTCAATTCCCACACCCCCTTAGTGCTGAATAAGTAAAAACATTGCCTCCGGTTATTTTAGCCGCTGTCGAAGAGGTTTGGAAAATGCAATGCAGAAGTAGAACTTTATTCACATTTAAAGATACCAAGAGCACGGTCGCTACTCGGTGAATTTGTATTGATCAAAGCTGGGGAATCTTGTATCTAAGATACTGCTTTGTACAGATATACTTTTTGTATCTCAGGTACTTACTTGTAAAAAAAATAAATTATTTAAAAAAAATAAAAAACCTGACTGCGTAAAAATCGAACTTAAAAGATGGAAACAAGATCAAATGATAACATGCAGTCGGAGGCATCAGATATTAATTCTGTTCAGCTTGTTACAACATATATGCCTTCGACTGCATGTTGTCATTTGATTTTGTTTCCATCTTTTAAAAGTTAGGTTTTTACGATATCGGGTTTTTTGTTTTTTTTTTTTAAATAATTTATCTTTATTTCCTTCCTTTTAGTTGAATCTACTCATCAAGCCTTTTCATTTGATACCCCAAACAAAAGGTTTTACTGATTTTTTGGGTACTAACAAAATGGCGTCCAGCGTCCGCCACATTGAATTTTCATTGATGTGACGTACCTTATTTGAAATCTTCTCAACGAGACCTTTCTTTTGATACCCATATCAATGTCTTTAGAAGGTAAATTACTTTAGCATTCTGACAAAATGGCGTCTTGCGTCCGCCATATTGAATTTTCTGTCACGTCATATACCTTATTTGAAATTTTCTCAACGAAATCTTTCTTTTGATATCAATATCGATGTATTTAGAAGGAAAATCACTTTTGCATTCTGACAAAACGGCGTCTTGCGTCCACCATATCGAATTTTCTGTGTCGTCATATACTTTATTTGAAATCTTCTCAACGAAACCTTTCTTTCGATACCAATATCCATGTATTTAGAAGGAAAATCACTTTTGCATTCTGACAAAATGGCGTCTAGAGTCCTCCATATTGAATTTTCTGTGACCTTATATACTCAGTAGCACTCGTGTGACTATGACGAATCTATTTTTCAAAATCCGTCAAGCCGTTTACGCTACAGAAGGCGCCGACGAAAATGCCAAGATACTTACATACATACACCCGAAAAACATTACCCTCCTTCGGCTGTCGCGTAAAAAAGCTTTTCAGCGGCGTTGCCAATACTTTGGCATAACAAATAGAGTACCGTTCGTTCGAATTTGTGAACAGAATTGCTATCCGCCGATAATGGACTGAAAGTCAAGAAATGAAATGTAAAGAGTATTCGGCTCACAGATGAAAGAAATCCGTTTCAAGTTTTGTTCCTGAAATAACTGACTCGTGTTTGTAAATACAATCGAATTTTTTTACTTTGATTCTTGAAAGCGACACCCCAATAGGGTCGTTCCGCGTATCAAAATTTAATAACTT
This sequence comes from Mongoloraphidia duomilia, assembly GCA_039654895.1. NCBI lineage: Eukaryota > Metazoa > Arthropoda > Insecta > Raphidioptera > Raphidiidae > Mongoloraphidia > Mongoloraphidia duomilia. The sequence continues at coordinate 9,516,284 of CM077520.1, read as the reverse complement.
TGAACAGTGTATGTTATTCCTCATACATAAATAATAGTAGATTGTATGTCTAGATACGTAATGGGGCATATTACGGCGAGTGATGAGAGTATATAAAAACGAGCAAAAGCGAGTTTTTACAGTCATACGAGCCGTAATACCGTTACGTACGCGACATATATGGTATTTTTTGCCAGACCCACTACAAAATACCTACTTTTCACGTCATTTTCAAAAAATTCTGACCGTTCATTTGCGTCGCCATCTTTCCTTCCAGTGTGCAGCGAAGTTCGTGCGAATAAACAAAAGTTGCTATGGCAACCGTTATTTTCTGCGCTAGTGCAGAAAGTAAACCATTTTCTGCACACCTGCCTGTTAGATGGGTCATTAATGGCCGCTATACATACATCGAAAGTAGCTATTTTGTAGTAGGTATGGCAAAAATAATGTAAACCAACTTTCGTTCTTATATCATTCCTCTTGATAATTGCAAAGAAGAATTAAAAAAATGTGTTCCTTTCAAATGGCTGAGCTTAGTCACCATATGATGCCGTAGAAGTCAGACCAATGAAGCCAGACATACGTCCACACATAGATAAAGAGAAGTATATCAATGGAAAGAGAGGAATACTTCTTTGTCAGTCGTAACTCGTGAAGAACCTAACCTAAGTTCTAACTGCTGGCCTGTCAACTGTAAATAAACAAATCAGTGTACTATAGCCTCTCTTTATCTATGGATCAGTGGACGTGATTCAACTACAGCAGCCAATCAGAGAAGGCCGATTGTGATTGACGTATTCCGTGGCGGTATAATTCTATGTTTAAAATTACATTGAAAAAAACGCACTTTTGGGAATTTTGTTCTGGTAGAAAAAGCTTCCGAAAAATTCCCAAAAAAATTGTTTTATTATCTATTTGTAATGTAGATTCTAACCCTAAAAAAATAAATATGGGACAACCCTATTCTGTCGTTATCGAGGTCGTTATATTATTCACTTGATATTAAGAAAAAACGGAACTTTAAAGTTTTATCGATGTTAAGAGAAAAGTTTTTTGTTTTTTGTATAGACGCTCGACAACTAAGGTTATTCGCGTGTATTTACTTACACTAAATTAAATTAACGACATCACAAAAGATCCATGGACGGAGGTGGGATTCGACACGATATGACACGTGTTGTTGCACGGGAATCCTCGGAGGTCCTTATCCTAACTAATAATAAATTATTAAAAATGCGAAAGTGAGTTTGTATGTTTGTTTGTTTGTTTCGCTTTTACACCTCAACTACTCAACCAATCTCTGCGAAATTTTGCACAGGAGTAGTTTCTGAACATAGACTATAATAACTAGCCGGTCCGGCTTCGCCCGGGCAAAAATCGTGAATAATCTTATTAGACCGATTTCTCCGTAATTACTAAACGGATTTTGCTCTGGTTTTCATTATGATTGATTCATGAGGAAAGTTTAGATGTATAATTGAAACTGACCGGCCCGGCTTCGCCCGGGTGAAAATCGTGAATAATCTTAGTAGACCCGTTTCGCCGTAATTACTAAACGGATTTTGCTCTGGTTTTCATTATAGATTGAATCATGAGGAAAGTTTAGATGTATAATTGAAACTGGCCGGTCCGGCTTCGCCCGGGTGAAAATCGGGGGTAATCTCAGAAATTACTGAACCGATTTTCAAATTTTTTTCACTATTCGATAGGTGATACTTTGCTTTAAGACATAGGTTATAATAAGTGGAGCGAACGAGCGAAGCGAGCTAGCAATGTATTACTAAATCATAAATTTATTACACCCGGATGAAGCCGGACTGGGCCGCTAGTACTATTCAACAGTGTTACCAGTAATATTTCTTCTAGTTTTTAGTAATTTTTAGGAAGTTTATTTATAGTTTTTTAACACCCTTATATTAGTTCCACTTGTATGTATCCTTGTTTGTTTGTATCTAAGTAACGGATTCTTTGAAGGCGATTTTCATCGTCTTCAAAACTTCAGATTGAACTGAAACTTTGTACACTTATCAAGGACCGATGACAATACAATAATTCAATAAGTTTGTCCCATTATCCTGACCAGGATCTCCAGGACTAAAAAAAAAGCAAAAAACTTCAGATTGAACTGAAACTTTGCACACTTATCAAGGATCGATTACAATACAATAATTCAATAAGTTTGTCCCATTATCCTGACCAGGATCTCCAGGACTAAAAAAAAGCAAAAAACTTCAGATTGAACTGAAATTTTGCACACTTATCAAGGATCGATGACAATACAATAATTCAATAAGTTTGTCCCATTATCCTGACCAGGATCTCCAGGACTAAAAAAAAAGCAAAAAACTTCAGATTGAACTGAAACTTTGCATACTTATCAAGGACCGATGACAATACAATAATTCAATAAGTTTGTCCCATTATCCTGACCAAGATCTCCAGGACTAAAAAAATAAAAATAAATTATAATTTAAAAAAACTAAAAAACACGCTTTAATGAACTAAAAAGTAAAAAAAAATTAATTTTATTGTAAGAAAGCGTGGGGTAGTATGAAAATATGGTACAAAGTACCCCACGCTTTTTTACAATAAAATTAATTATTTTTTAATTTTTAGTTCATTAAAGCGTGTTTTTTAGTTTTTTTAAATTATAATTTATAATAATAATAATAATAATGCGTTTAACGTCCGTTTCTCGACATTATGTCTTAACAGACGCCATTCGCACCATTACTATTTTTACCACTTTTCCGTTGTTTTCTACATTTTTAAACTTCAACTCTTTTTTTTTAATAGCATTGTGCGAATGGAGGAATTATAGGAAATTAGGATAAGGTAGGCAATTTTGGGAGCATTATAGGAGTTTGACAGGTAATCGGCCATGGCCTTGTTTAAGGAACCATCTCGATATTCATCTGGAATAATTGAGGGAAACTTTTAAATTATAATTTATTTGAGGTTAAAATGGCATGGCAATATAAATATAAGTATTCCATCGAGAGGAGGCCCTCCCTGCCCCGTTAGTCCGCTACTGTATATGAATCTTAATGAAATGGCTGTGTATAATGCTTATGGTAAATCACAGCTTCAATATTATAATATTATTAGGTGATGAGACGATGTCTGACGATCAATATTCTCGGTTTAATGTAAAAGTTCAACGAAGTGTAAAATGATCGCATTTGAATTCAACTTTGAACTTCTCTATTCTGAATTAGTCGACATTACTTACTCGATTCAGAACCGGAACAAGACAATTTTGCTTTCGAGCCTTAACATATTTTAAGCAATTTTCACTGGGCGGCACTAGAGTTCGAGAGTTAGATCCACTAAAAAAATGTTGCAAAGCGTCAATGATAAATAAAAAATACACAATTTTAAAGCATATTTACGTTTTATTATAGGTTTTAATGAATAAGAAACTAAAAATTATAGTGTGGTGTCTTTTGAATCTTAACCTGCTTACCCCCTCATAATGTATATTATGCCGAAAAATTAAAATTCTAGCTCTTGTGCCGCTGGCACAACCCACTGTCACTAGGGGACACAAACTCGTCACTAGGCGGCACTAGTGCCGCCTACTTTATACATGTTATTTTATGCTTTGTTTCGAACCAACAATAGTATATTGTGCGACTAGTGTGTTTTACCGCACTCGCTACGCTCGTGCGGCAAAATCTACACTCGAGGAATCTCCTCTTTCGACTTTCAACTACCGTAAGAAATATGTCATTTCGTGGCTCTGCTGAGCGTGGGCGAAATAATGGGTGACCTAATTGATTGACGAAACTATCAACTATAAACGTTCCCCGTAATGAGCGTGGGCGAAATGCTATTTCGCCCACTCTCTACGTCTACAGTCAGAGAATATTATTTCACCCACTCTCAGTAGAGCCACGAAATTACATATTTCTTGCGGGTGTTGAACAAAAACACTGCATTTTTAGTTTTGAAATCAAACTTTTTTACGTACGCGGTAGCGTAAATTGAATTTATCTAACCAAAAAAACTACAACGGTATAACATGGCAACGAAAAGGCAGGGTTATGTTCTTCGCGTTATTTAATGTATGTATCTCTACTAATATATTTTGAAATGCGAAAGTTTGTATGTCTGTTTGTTACCACTTAGCTCCGTAACGGCTGAACGGATTTTCATTAAATTTCTCTATTAAACTTTAGAAGCAGTCGTTATAAAAAATTATGTTCGATACGCCCGCTTAAAGTGAGATATCTTGTAGGCTTAAATTGAAGCATTCGCTAAAGGGACTGACGCATACACAACGAGATCGAGTGCGCTGTATACCCCCACGAACCGTTAGGCGAGTGGGGGTATACAGCACACTCGATCTCGTTGTGTATGCGTCAGTCCCTTAGCTCGTGCCTCAATTTAAGCCTACTAGAATACCTCACTTCACGCACACGTATCGAAAATAACTATTTCGATACACAAGCTGTTATAGTAATCGACTACCGAATTATTATTTCATTTTACTGGAGAATTTCCGGACACTAGTTTATTAATAAAAAATGTTTATTTAAGTGTCCTCTATCATTTCTGAAAATTAGGAATAGTTATTCTGTGACAGCCTGTATAAGTATGTATGTGGGATTTTTTATTCCATCGTAACATCCAAAGGGCTGGACGGATTTTAATAAATGAGGTGTCATTAGAATCGTGTTAATCCCGAGAGTGACATAGGGTATATGACGTTACGGAAAATTCAATATGGCGCACGCTAGATGCCAATTTGTCAGAATGTAAAAGTAATTTTCCTTCTAAATACATCGATATGGGTATCAAAAGAAAGGTCTCGTTGAGACGATTTAAAAAAAAGACGTAAGTAAATAAGAAATTAAATTTAAAAAATCAAGAAACTCGACAAACGCGAAAAAAAGATGTATATAAGATCAAATGATAACAAGTTGACAGAAATATTTGATGCCTACGACTGCAGCATGTTATCATTTGATCTTGTTTCCATCTTTTTAGTTTGCTTTTGACGCAGTCGGGTTTTTAGATTTTTTAAATTTAATTTTTGAAGATAATCCCATCAAAGCCTATATTTTCGAAAATGGGATGATTTTCTCTACAAAATGGCGGTAAATTATCGACAATAGCTCTGTATAGGCCAGAGATGCAATATTTAACTTTTCTTCTATAGCACCATAGCTATTTCTATAGCGCTTTTTATTGTCTTTTCGAGATAAACACAATAAACTTTACGCATGGACGAAGTCCGCTCGGCAAGCAATACTTTTAATCGTATTTTGTTGTTCGGATCTGCATTTATTCTCATAACTTGATTGTTTAGTCTTTGAGTTATAGCTGCAATCAGCAATGATATATTAAAGTAACTTCAACTGACATTTCAATTGTCTCCAGTGAATTAATAGCTCAACAGTTGTAAAGTTTTGCCGATGGAACTTCAATGATTTAATTATTTGCAGTACAACTGTGAAATATCATTTTCAATTCAAGTATATTAAATCAAAATTCATATATCAAGTTCAACAATCTACATAAATTATAAATAGTTTTAAATTATGCATTTACAAGGATTTACATAATATTATATAATTCCCAAATGTGTGTCCGGTTGTCCATCTTTCCTCGCCCTCCAGAAGGCCCATCACGGTGATCTAGAGTCTTGTGATACATTTTTAGAGTATTAGGTCTTCAAGTCACTATATGAATATTATGAAGTATTAGAAATACCTTGTATTTTTTATCTCCGTTTTGTGACTTCCTGTGTTTTAACACGACGCGTTTCAGCAACGAGTTGCCATCTTGCTAACGTTAAAATCGAACATAATATACGACACAATAATTAACAACACACAAACACCCAATACTCATTAATCATCTACATAAATACACACACACTCACACTTCCATCTCATCTATCTACTATATAAATCATAAAATTTCGAAATTTAAATCAGTACTCCACAATCCACTACATAATACGCATGTGCTTAATATTATAACGTGTTACGGATACTCAATGTGTAATTAAAAAAATTCGACTGATGACCAGTCCTATACTTCCCACCTAGTAAATATTTGCAAAAAATAAACACTCTTTTTTTTTATTCTTTGACTAGGCCCAAATAACCTTAGCTGTTGGTGGTCTTTAAAACACAATTTAATTTTTATTCTTTGAAAAAAGCATGGCCCTCTTTTTTGTTTGGTGATCTATTGATGGCTAGCTTAATATAGCAAAAATCATGGTTACCTTGATTTACGTACAATTTTTATTTTTTTTAGTAAAATATTTTTTTTCTCGAAAACTATACATTTTAGAGAAAAAAAATATTTACATTTTTTTCATATTATAACATCTAGAATTCATTTATATTTTTTTTTACCTATGTTAATACGTGACATTGAGGACGTTTTTTTGAATATCTCAGGATCCACTGAACCGATTTGACTCAAAATCTAATCAGATCTAAGTTAAAGGCTGATAAACACAATAGAACAATCGGCATGCCCGTATGTTGTTCCGTTCTTAAGATATCGAAGGCGAAAAATTGACCACATACACACACACATACACACATACACACATACACACACACATACAGACATCAGTCAGAAAATGATCTTAAACGATTGCTAGGGTCTCAAAACGTGAAAATCTGTTAAAATCTCGAAATATTGTTTTCGGACTGAATCCATTACTTCCCTACCATAGTAGAGGTGGGAAGTAAAAAATAAAATTAACCACACCTGAAGATAGCAGCTCGTTGCTGAAACGTGTCGTGTTAAAACACAGGAAGTCACAATACGGACATCAGAAAATACAAGTTATTTCTAATACTTCATAATAGACTCTTGTGTCGCTGAATCGGTTTATAGAGCGCCGTCTACCAACAGTTAGATACGTCAAACCCAAGTTCGAATCCCGAAAGCTTATATAATATCTATTTTTTGTTTGTTTCAGTGGGCTAACGCATAGATATCTTATACTTCGTCAAGTCAGGAGAGCGTAAGCTTTTTATATTATCAAAAAGGAGACACTACATTAAAAAGATTGGGAACCACTGCTCTAGAGAGCTGTAACTTTGTACACTTATAGTATAGGGCACAACAGAATCTATTTTTCGATATGTATTCGATGTTTTCTCCCTAAGGACAAAAATAGGGAGGTTTTTCGAAAAAAAAAAACGTATATAGAACAAATAATAAATTGCTATGTTTACGCGAAGGCGTTAAGAATTCTATTGTGAATGTTGAGATTTTTTGAGCAGATTAGCCATTATCACCTGTCAAATGTCAAAACACATTTGACGTTTGTAATATCCGTCATTCTAATAACAAAGAATCTAATATGGTGTACTTTGTTTTGGCTAGGATCAGGGAAAGTTTTGGTTCAGTCCAGTTTTACTCCCGGAATTTTTCGTAACATTGATTAAAAAACGTTTACGCGTAGTCAAAACTTAATTTTGCTTATTCCTATAAATGAATGAAACTATAAATAATATAATATTTATACTGCAGTTTATCCAATTTTAACTGAGACAAGTATTCAAAATGAATGAGTTTAGAAAAAGATTTAAAAAGATACAGGATTGTTAAGACATTTGACTAGCATTTCAAAATTCAAGGGATACTATATAATTAAAATTATATGTACAGTACCTTCAAAAATTAACCCAGAAATATCAGCCGCACCTCCGGGTAAAATAGCATCTACGATGACGAATCGGTCTCCATTTTCCAATATTTCCTGCGAATTCAACGATTTGTTAACTTCTGTGATATAATTTTGGCAAGGCGATCAGTAATATTCTTTTTGCAACACTTGCATCAAAAGTACAATTTTAGACAGCTGTGTACCGTTTGAAAAGTGATTCTTTATGGAAGCTTTTGATGCGTTCGAACGGTAGTGTTTAAAGTAAATTTTAACGCATTCCGTACTAGAAAGTAATACTGTTTTGTTTTACTTTATAACATACGTGCGTAATAAAGTACTTTATAGATTACTTTGTTATAATGTCACTAATAAAATATTTATCCAAATTGTGTTTTATTTGCTTAAAATTGAACTTTTGAAGCAGTTGTTGCAAAAAATATTGTATGTAACGCGTGTCTAAAGTGACGAATCTGACAGTCGCGATTTTACTATACTCTCTTAAGGTTATGTTGCATTTATACCAGAACTCGTGTGATTACCGCACTCGCCTTCAGCTCTAGCGGTAAACACACTCGTTCTGGTATAAATGCAACATAACCTTAGGCTCGTATCGCAAAATCGCGACTGTCATAATATAATCCGTCACTTAAGCCACTAGTTGCATAAATTACTATTAATTAATCTAGACTAAAATAAGGATGATAGTACAGGGTGGTCACAGACCTGGAAAACCTAGAAAAGTAAAGGAATTCATTATAGGCCAGGAAAATCAGGAAATATTAGTTAGAGCTTTAGTGGCTGAGTGCTGTACTACGTATAGAAAAACTGACTACGACAAAAAAAATGTCAGAGAAAAATTGCGTTTTTGATCTTGCAAAACCATGAAGAGTCAGGAATTTCTTAAAGTATTTGAGGCCACCTTGTAATTATTAAAAAATACTTTAAAAAAAATCTTTTTCTCCTACCTAGGCCGAAAGTTCGTACTTTCGTCCCTGCCAAGCGGGAACAAAGTCGCTCTTTATTCCCGTGATACGGACAAGTGCGCGTGCGCAATAGTACTTATGCCGGCTCTCACGCACCTACTTCTGTCTCCTACTCATTAAAATTATTTCCTTTAAAATTATTTTTTAATAATTTTGATAATTTTAATAATAAAATAAAATAAAAAAAATAATTTTTATAATTTTTTTTTTCAATTTTGCGAACTTTCGGCCTGGCAGGAGAAAAAATAGTATGCGCAACACGGGAGGAAATTACTACATCTCCTCCCGAGTATTTGTCACCCTCGCCTCCGGCTCGGCTGGCAATTTTATACGCGGGAGGAAATGTAGCACTTTCCTCCCTTGTGGCACAATGTACTTACTCCAAGATCTGCATCATCATTAAAAATCGAAAACGGCGCAATTATGTTATTCGCAAAGGGAGATTGCGAATTATAGACGCTCAAAAGCTGAGGTCATTTTCGCGTAGCAAGGAACAATACTTAAAGAATTTGAAAGAACAAAATATGTAACAGTATTATTGAATTATTATTTATTTCATAATAACTTAAAAGAAAAAATCCTATGTACTACTACAACATTTGCCAATAAGTACAATAATATTGAGTATTGATTATAGATAATAATAATAAGTACATAACAATTGTATAAATACAGTAGGTATACAGTCGCATTGATTAATTATTATTATTGGTACTGCCAGTTTATCCCCACTAATTTGCAAAATATTTTTTTGAAACAACAAAATTTAATTCTTTTCGATCTAACCACGAACTGACCTACAGAAGGGTTTGTTGCCAGTGGCGTAATTATCGATGTGCGAGTGCGACGGCACAGGGGTGCTGCCCTCCGAAAGGCGCCAAAATAAATATTAAAATTAAGTACCATTACTTATACTATTAATATCTTTTTTTGTTGCGATTGCAAACAAATTGTGTATTTAAGGGTGCAAAAATGTACTCGCAGACGAGCGGCAAGTGATCCAATTACGCCACTGCTCCCCGCTAGTAATCTATCCGCCGGCGTGCAAACTAGAATTTGCCGCCCCATGTTTGTCTCTTATTTCACCCATTTCATTTTTTAATCAGTTGGAATTTAGTACGTAAAATGTATCATTAATTAAGGGTCGATGCAGATACAGCGGCCCTGCCTACAGGTTCCGTAACAAAGCTACAGTCATGAGCTGTCCTGAAAGAAGATGAGGCATCCGCTCAGAGCATAAAATAACAATACATAAAGTAGGCGGCACTAGTGCCGCCTAGTGACAGTCAGTTGTGCCGGCGGCACAAAAGTTATATAATTTTAATTTTTCGGCTTAATAATATATTGTATCTGCAACATTTTTTTAGTGGACCTAACTATCGAACTCTAGTGCCGCCCAGTGAAAATTGCTTAAAATATGCTCTGCACCCGCTGTGCAAAAGAGATGTCAGGTAAAGGTACAATCGGCGGCACAAACTGTTAAAAACGTAACGAATTTATTTTTTAATTGAAACTTCTTATGCAGCGCCACTGCTTCGACGATTTTAAGGGTAAAATACTCGATGAAAAGAAAAATGTGTATACAGAGACGTGCATCGGGAAAAAAAGTTTGGAATGTATGCCCTCTTCTCCCGCGTTTGTACAGTGCTCATGCAAGTTTTAAGATAAGATAAATATTTATTAATTAACTCAAGATTTTGAGTTACGGTGGAAGGATGCTAAATAAATAATTAAATCATAATGGTTTTTTTCCTTATGTCCACAACATATTCACAACAATCAAGCAGTGAATAATATCAGGCAGCGCTGTGGCTGCCTTTATTAGTGATGTGCGTTTACGAGAGGTTTTTAGAATCGAAACAATTGCAATCGTTCATCATAACTCGACTCGGAGTTTGATTTTACAATCGAAATGTTCGATTGTTCAAGTTGATTATTTGCCACATAGGTTATAGCAATAGCAGCGAATGAGAGTACATATAATCGCGATTCAAGGTTATATGCTAGTCAAGTAACGTTCACGCGACTCGTTGATTGTTCACTGTTCACACTGTTCAGTCGGTACTCACTACTCTCTGATCTCTTCACTATTGAATTCGTATTACACGATTGCACAATCGACCATCGACTCGACCACAGTTGTTGAGTGATGAACGATTTTATGTGGCTCGACAGTGTACGATTCAGTACTATGCGACTCGGTATCGGTGAACTATGAAACAATAATAATCGTGTCCAAGTGATAACCATCGAGAGTCATCGAGATGTTTGTCTCGACTAAAACATCTCGTAAGCGCACGTCACTAGCCCTGATTGTTTGGCTATATCTAAGAAAAAATCATATGCCACTGTCGGGACATTATTCACTGCTTGTTGTGAATATGCTGTGGGAGAAAAATCATCATGATTTAATTATTTATTTAATCATCTGCCAAAAACTGGCATAGAATAAGTCAAGCTACGCTACGGAACCTGTAAATAATTCTGCGATACGGGTTTTTATTGTTAGACCAGAGTCGATAATTTTTTAAACCAAAAAAAATTATAGTAGGATGAAACCCATTGGAAAAGGAAGAGAATAGAACAAAAATGATTGGAAAAATAATTTACGGGCGATCTGAGGTCGGGAAGTGGTAGGGGGTGGGTTTTTAAGGGTAAAAAACGGTTTATCTCGATTTCCGGCAAAACTACAAGTCCTATGGAAAAAAGTTTAAGTGCAAAGTTGTAGGTAATAAAAAGATCTGCAACTTTTTTATCACACTTTTTTCACATAACCTCAAAATTTATGTAAAAAATTCAAATAACCAAGTTTTTGGTTTTTTATTTTTATCTTTTACAAAAAACATTTTTTTTTCACGAAATTTGGTGAAAACTTACCTTTTTATGTCCCAAACACACTGTAATTTTTTTGATTTAAAATATTTATTTTCTCACCTTATTTTGACTTAATATCGAAAAAGCACCCAAATTTTCAATCGAAAATTCTCACGTCAAAATATCTGCTTTTTTAAAAAAGTCGGTGGGCTTTTTGTTCGTTGAAATATCTACTTTATGATGGTGTAAAAAAAAATATACATTACTACGGTAAATGTTCTCAGAAAATGCAAAGAAACGAGTAATTAAAGTGTAAATTTTAATAAATACATCAAAATTGTACATACTGATTAAAAAAAAAATTTCGGATACGAGTTTTTTTCTCGTTTCTTTGCATTTTCTGAGAACATTTACCGTAGTAATGTATATTTTTTTTTACACCACCATAAAGTAGATATTTCAACGAACAAAAAGCCCACCGACTTTTTTAAAAAAGCAGATATTTTGACGTGAGAATTTTCGATTGAAAATTAGGGTGCTTTTTCGATATTAAGTCAAAATAAGGTGAAAAAATAAATATTTTAAATCAAAAAAATTACAATGTGTTTGGGACATAAAAAGGTAAGTTTTCACCAAATTTCGTGAAAAAAAAATGTTTTTTGTAAAAGATAAAAATAAAAAACCAAAAACTTGGTTATTTAAATTTTTTACATAAATTTTGAGTTTATGTGAAAAAAGTGTGATACAAAAGTTGTAGATCTTTTTATTACCTACAACTTTGCGATTAAACTTTTTCCATAGGACTTGTAGTTTTGCCGGAAATCGAGATAAACCGTTTTTTACCCTTAAAAACCCACCCCCTACCACTTCTCGGCCTCAGATCGCCCGTAAATTATTTTTCCTTTCATTTTTATTCTATTCTCTTAATTTTCCAATGGGTTTCATCCTACTATAATTTTTTTTCACTTTTTACCATTTTCAAAGGCTTCAGCTCTAGTCTATGTTGAAAATGGTAGTTTTTAAACTTTGTTCCGCGGAAACCAAGTAACGCTCTTTCTGAAAAAATCTCAATAATTTTTTTTTGTTTACAGTTTAAATACAAGGTTTTTTCAAAATACAACCAATGAGACAGAGCGAGTCAAGATAATTAATAACTGAAGAAATAAATTGAACGAACCTAATCACCTTGAATACAAAATGTATCAAGATGAACACCTGTGGAAGTTGCAAGATGCAAAGAAAGGTATAAAACATAATATTACGATCTTAAATTGTTGTAAAATTGTGACCTGTCAAAATTTTACATTTAAAAATATTTTAAAAAAAAAACCAAAAAAAATCTAATTGTAATCATTTCAAAATTTGAATTTAATTTTTTTAAGTGCGCGACAACGGAGCTGTAGGAGAAGTGTCTACTTATCGGTTGCCCCTCTCGAGGCTCTATTCTCATTTCAAATCTAACATACATTTTCGAATTACTAACCACGCAAGTTGTGATCAGGTTTATGCGCAGGAGCGTGGGTTTGTGGCGGTCGAAAGCAGGAAAGTGCCGGAGGAGAAGCGCTGACTTATCGAGCACAGACTTAACAGAAGAATAGCGCTATCTTATCCAGGTACAACTTATAAGGTAAATAAATGATTTTAAATTATAAATTATGAAGTTCGATTATTCTAGCTTATATAGTTTTGCTGACAGTACACTATGTTATTGTTTAACGTTATTACGTTACCCATAACAATAAAAATTGTTAATAATGTTACCCATAACAATACAATAATGAGTATTATTATTCTTTAAACAGTTGTGTGAAGGTCACAGATGCTCTTACATATCTTAAGACAACTACCTCCGTGTATTCATCAGTAATGAGCACCTTCGTCAAAATGCTAACGAACCATACCTACTAGTCCGAGAGCTCGTGGTCAAAATTAGCAAGATATTTGTGAAGGCTGATATTTTGAGATTAGCTAGTATTTAGGGTGTAAAAAATATACTATACATTAATAATTAAATCATAACGATTTTGTTTCTTCCTTAAGTCTACATCATATTCGCAACAAATACGTAGTGAATAATATCAGGCTGTGGCTACGTAAATGTTGTGAATATGGTATGGACATAATAGACCCGAGAGCTAGTGACAATTTTTTGGTGTTATTTATTCAAGGCCTTATTTTGGTATCAGGCGTCTTGATCCCCGAACAAAATATTCCCGGACAAAATATCCCAATGACAAAATATCCCCATGATAAAATATCCCCGGACGAAATATCTTCGGACGAAATGTCCCCCATGACAAAATAAGCCTGTATAAAATATCTATATAACAAAATATCCTCGTATTAAATGTATTCACAATAGATCGTTCCCTACACTATTTTTACAATTTTACCACGATTTTCCTGAAAAACAAGTTCCCCAAATTAAATCGTTCCCTAAATTATTTTAATAGTTCCCTTAATTAATCAAAATCGCCACGTTTTCCCTGGAAAAAGCACCCAAATTAAATCGTTCCCTCAATTATTTCAATAGTTCCCTCAATTATTTAAATCGTTCCCTCAACTATTCAAAATTTCCACGATTTTCCTGAAAAACAAGCTCCCCAAATTAAATCGTGCCCTCAAATCAGCATTATTTTTTCTATAAATAGATTTAATATCAAACGAATCAGATCGAATTTATTTTTCAAAAATTTCGCAAATTTGTACAAGGGTCTTCTTACTTTTGGCATTTTTAAGAAAACTCAAAAATCTCTCAGATTCTGTTTATATTATTTGAAACTAAAAGTGCGGGGTGTTGGAGTCGATTCAGCGTTATTTTTTCTATAAATAAACTTAATATCAAACGAATCGAATCGAATTTATTTTTCAATAAATATTCATTGTTAATAATTAACTTGTTCTTATTTAATTTGTTTCTATCAATAAATTTGTTTTTTGTCTTTTTTAATTGGAGATATTTTGTCGTTAGGATATTTCGTTCGGGGATATTTTATCATGGGGATATTTTGTCATGGGAATATTTTGTCCGGGGATATTTTGTCGAGGATATTTTGTTCGGGGATCAAGACGCATGGAACCCTTATTTTTGTGAAGATGTTGAGGGAGGCATATTAAAGTGCCCTGAGTAAGGGATTTTACTAGATAGCGGTATGGGAGGGATGCAGACCGCCCCCAACATGTAACAAAAAAATGGTCACAATTTTAGGCGAGGGGAAAGGTTTTAAGATGAAAAGTGCAGGGGGTAACTTCCAGTAGAGAATACATAATAAACATGACTTGTCTTAAGTGATGTAGGTACATCTGTGATGGGCTTAAGAAATTTAAAAAGTAATGCCCAGATGTTCATGTTCACATAATAACCACAACTTCAAAATAATCAAAATCAGATTTTTACTACTACACATACCTATTTTTTCTGCCTTACCCAGTATAAAATTGCATGTAGGTATGTATGGAATAGTGATGTAAAGATACGGTATTAAATTTTTTTGTGTATTAAACCCATGGTATAATACCGTATTTTTTCAGTATAAAACAGTTTTTTACTTTTTCGGATACGGTGCATTTTTCAGTATTAGTCCAAGCGGCAGGTAATAAATGAAGGGAGTTACCTGGAAAGTATTCCGAAGTTAATGATATTTTGGTGTGTTGTTTGCGGGTACTCTCTGGAGTAGAATCTGAGTTTTCGACCTCGAGGACTCTGTGCTAACGTGGGGGGAACCGAAAAACCACGAAATTTTACCGCCTTTTATGCTTTCTTCGTTTCATTCCCACAACTTTTCTGTGGTATTAATGCTAAGCGCGCTGCAGCTTCTTGAAAATCACACGCTCCGCTTTTTGTAACCTTGGTAACCAATGTGTAACGTGTATTTTCAATTTAAAGTTCGATGAAGAAGAAAATAAATAAAACTATTGAAAAGAACATTACATTTTAACCAATGGTTATCAAGGTTACAAAAAGCGGAGCGGGTGATTTTCAAGAAGCTGCAGGGCGCTTACCATTAATACCACAGTAAAGTTGTGGGAATGAAAATTGTAGGAAATGTAATCCTCTTTAAAACACTACATAATGAAAGAATTGCTTAACTCGACCGTTTCTGAGAGATTTCGAAAAAAGCAAAAAAGGTGGTAAAATTTCGTGGTTTTTCGGCTCCCCCCACGTTAGCACAGGGTCCTCGAGGTCGAAAACTCAGATTCTACTCCACAGAGTACCCACAAACGACATTCCAAAATATCATTAACTTCGGAATACTTTCCAGGTAAAAAGTACCTGACTGCTGGACTATATAGCCAACTGCATAATAGGAAAAGTTCCCGTTCTCATTTTGGTATTAAGGCGTTTTAAACGGTATTAAACCGTTTTAAACGGTGTTAAACGTTTTATACGTGCTGTATAAAATAGTAAAATAGGCAGTATTCATACCTACTATAAAACTGGGGTATATAATTTTTGTTACATACCGTATAATACCGTTTTGTACAAACGTTTTATACCAGAGTATTATACGCATTTACACCACGTATGGAATAGGTCAGTTAACAGGCAGGTGTGTTGAAAGTGTTTTCAAAACACATTCGTGTGGAAAATAAGCAGTTTCCATAGTGATTTATGTTTATTCGCCCTGATTCGCCCGCTATTACCTACCAGTAGTGTATTGTGTTTTTAAAGACCACCAACAGCGAAGGCTATTTGGGCCTAGCACCAAATCATATTTTCAATATTTTTTTTTTAATAATAAATTGAAAATCCAATTGACACTTTTACCAGCTCTCGGACTAGAACCCGGGAACTGGGGTATGAAATAGAGGAACCATAGCAACGCCATGTAAACAACAGCACTGCTACACGCTCGGCCATTCTCAAGGCCTACACCTGCCTGTTAACTGCCATTACATACATACACGCATGTAAAGTAGCTATTTTATAGTGGGTATGGCAAAAAATACCATGACGTATATCTCGTGCGTAATGATATTATGATTCGTGTGACTGTTAAGACTCGCAAGCGCTCGTTTTAACATACTGTCGCTACTCGTCAGCAATGTGCCTCATTACGCATCTAGACACACAATCTACTAAAATTGTGTTTTAAAGACCACCAACAGCTAAGGTTATTTTGGCCTAGCACCAATTCATATTTTCAATTCATTATTTTCTTTTTTAATAATAAATTGAAAATCCAATTGACACTTTTACCAGCTCTCGGACTAGAACCCGGGAACTGGGGTATGAAATAGAGGAACCATAGCAACGCCATGTAAACAACAGCACTGCTACACGCTCGGCCATTCTCAAGGCCTACACCTGCCTGTTAACTGCCATTACATACATACACGCATGTAAAGTAGCTATTTTATAGTGGGTATGGCAAAAAATACCATGACGTATATCTCGTGCGTAATGATATTATGATTCGTGTGACTGTTAAGACTCGCAAGCGCTCGTTTTAACATACTGTCGCTACTCGTCAGCAATGTGCCTCATTACGCATCTAGACACACAATCTACTAAAATTGTGTTTTAAAGACCACCAACAGCTAAGGTTATTTTGGCCTAGCACCAATTCATATTTTCAATTCATTATTTTCTTTTTTAATAATAAATTGAAAATCCAATTGACACTTTTACCAGCTCTCGGACTAGAACCCGGGAACTGGGGTATGAAATAGAGGAACCATAGCAACGCCATGTAAACAACAGCACTGCTACACGCTCGGCCATTCTCAAGGCCTACACCTGCCTGTTAACTGCCATTACATACATACACGCATGTAAAGTAGCTATTTTATAGTGGGTATGGCAAAAAATACCATGACGTATATCTCGTGCGTAATGATATTATGATTCGTGTGACTGTTAAGACTCGCAAGCGCTCGTTTTAACATACTGTCGCTACTCGTCAGCAATGTGCCTCATTACGCATCTAGACACACAATCTACTAAAATTGTGTTTTAAAGACCACCAACAGCTAAGGTTATTTTGGCCTAGCACCAATTCATATTTTCAATTCATTATTTTTTTTTTTAATAATAAAGTGAAAATCCAATTGACACTTTTACCAGCTCTCAGGCTAGAACCCGGGAACTGGGGACTTGTAATAGAGGAACCATAGCAACGCCATGTAAACAAGAGCACTGCTACACGCTCGGCCATTCTCAAGCCCTACACCTGCCTGTTAATTGTGTGTTTTTAAAGACCACCAACAACTAAGGTTATTTGGGCCTAGCACCAATTCATATTTTCAATTCATTATTTATTTATTTTTTTTTAATAATAAAGTGAAAATCCAATTGACACTTTTACCAGCTCTCGGGCTAGAACCCGGGAACTGGGGACTTGTAATAGAGGAACCATAGCAACGCCATGTAAACAACAGCACTGCTACACGCTCGGCCATTCTCAAGCCCTACACCTGCCTGTTAATTGTGTGTTTTTAAAGACCACCAACAGCTAAGGTTATTTGGGCCTAGCACCAATTCATATTTTCAATTCATTATTTATTTTTTTTTTTTTAATAATAAAGTGAAAATCCAATTGACACTTTTATCAGCTCTCGGGCTAGAACCCGGGAGCTGGGGACTTGTAATAGAGGAACCATAGCAACGCCATGTAAACAACAGCACTGCAACACGCTCGGCTATTCTCAAGCCCACACAATCTACTGTTTCACATTTGAACACAAATCGTGCTTTTATTATTAGAAATTTCAAAGGCAAATTAATTAGAAAATTGTGGTTTTTATGCAAAAAATGAAGACTTTATAAAACTACATAAAATTTTAAACAATTATAAAAAATATATAGCGTGTCCATTTACACTTTTCAATAGTTATGCTAAAAATAACTACATTATTACTTTTTAAAAATAGTACATAGTACAAAAAGCGCATACTGTAATCTAAAATTTACTCAAAAAACTACCTATAAATAATTATAACAAAGTCTTAACATTATATTTTATAACACTT
Organism: Mongoloraphidia duomilia; assembly: GCA_039654895.1. Taxonomy (NCBI): domain Eukaryota; kingdom Metazoa; phylum Arthropoda; class Insecta; order Raphidioptera; family Raphidiidae; genus Mongoloraphidia; species Mongoloraphidia duomilia. The sequence continues at coordinate 9,497,894 of CM077520.1, read as the reverse complement.
AAAATAATAGCGTACTGGAAATAAATCGTGCAATTTATTATTTCGTCTAAAACTAAGTAAAATACGTCTAAAAGGTCGATTTATATTATCCGGTCAGACACGGCGCGGGAACGTAGCGTTTCCGGCAAGACAAACATTTTTACATGCATTTTAAATACGAATATTTATCCCGTCCGTCAATGCCGGATTTAGAGGTCTGGAGGCCCCGGGGCAACAAAGGAGTGGGGGCCCCCTGGCCCCAAACTATTTTCCAAATAAAGTGGACAATTTTTTTCGGTCGAGTTTTCCAATAAATAATTTATTGTGAAACCAAGTATAGATTCTTTTATTATTTAACAAACATACAAATATAATCGGAAACGAGAATTATCTGAAATTAAATTTTAGCGTTAACGAACGGAACCTTCCGAGCTTTTTTTCGCCTAAAAATCGTTGATGATTTCGCTGAAATTCAGTTCCCGAAGTAAATCACTTTCAATGCTCAGGAGAGAAAGCTTTGATAGACGGTTTTGTCCCATCGTGGTTCGCAGACTATTTTTTACAATTTTCATTTTTGAAAATGAGCGCTCTCCAATCCAAGGTACTGCCGACAGAGGGCCGCCACACGCCCGCCTCAGCGCTCGCACGGCACGTTTACCGCGTTTACTCATCGAAATGCCAAAACCACGTAATTATTGTGCAGTGGAAGTCAAAAAACATTTACTCATGATTACTTATTAAAATGATTAACGCGATTTAGCATATTTTCAACGACAAAATTTAATAACAGAGAATTCAGAGAATTCTTTTTTCCGAAGTCTCTATTGTGGGGGCCCCTCTTTTGTGGAGGCCCCGGGGCTGTAGCCCCGGTTGCCCTCCCCTAAATCCGGCCCTGCCGTCCGTTCAGACACATATCAATACTCGATTTGAAATGCATGTGAAAATGTTTGTCTTGCCGGAAACGCTACATTCCCGCGTCGTGTCTGACCGAATAATTTAAATCGAGCTTAAGAATGTTCAAAAAAATTTTATAGCCAGAAAAAATAATCAGAAAAACTATAAACACTTTTTGTTCGTGACATTTTTTTGGGAATAAGAAAATTCATTGACTCCCTTAGAGCCAACGCACACTTGCTACTTTTTGTATCGAAAACACGCGAAAAAAAAATTGAAATTGTGTTTTAAAGACCACCAACAACGAAGGTTATTTGGGCCTAGCACCAATTCATAATTTCAATGCATTATATTTTTTTTTTAATAATAAATTGAAAATCCAATTGACACTTTTACCAGCTCTCGGGCTAGAACCCGGGAACTGGGGACTTGTAAATTGTAATAGAGGAGCCATAGTAACGCCATATAAACAACAGCACTGCTACACGCTCGGTCATTCTCAAGCCCGAAAACGCGCGATGTGTGCGCGAATGGTGTAAATGGCAGATACGTGAGATGAGGGACGAAATATTTACAAAATAAAATATAGTTACTTCTTACCACAACAGTTTTATTGATGGATGTACATTTCGAAAGCGAACACCAGTGGCGTATCTACCACAGGTGTTCCAGGTGGCAATCACCGGGGCCCCCTAACCTCGAGGGGCCCCCAATTTTTGGGTCAACTACTGTTTGATTAATCCTTACACTATTTGTAATAATAGTTGACATTACTGTAATAAATTTTCTTAGCAAACTCTATATCGTTTATGTCAATAATTATGATTTGATGAAGACGACTGGAGGATTTATTTATCCTTAAATATAAAAGAGCGCAATATTATTATCTGAAGAATACCAGTAGAACTTCTTTTAATTACAGAGTCGTTTATATATGACGTAGAACATTTTGAGAATACAATCAAATGTTGATGGAATGATGATGTCATGAATAATTGGAAATTTTCTTAGTTGAGTAAAGTGGGGGGACGGGGGGCCCCAAAAAAAATTTTACACCTGGGCCCCGCGAAGTAAAGTTACGCCACTGGCGAACACTACATTCATGTAGTGTTCGCTGAAGATGAAAGCATAGCTTTCGAAATGTACATCCATCAATAAAAGTGTTGTGGTAAGAAGTAACTATATTTTATTTTGTTTTTATTCCAACCACAGTGTTCATATATTTTTGTTATGACGAAATATTTCTCAACGGACATTTAAAGGAGGATTTCTGGCAGGCGTAAATGATGAACATGCTATAAAAAAATTTGAAACATTCTTAAGTAACGAATTTTCAAATAAAAGTACGATGACCAGAGATTTCACAGTGTGAAAAAAGCAGGAAATAAATGCTTTATTTCCAAAATTAAGTACAGCCAATTAAATTTACGATATTATCCAAACCCTGCAAGCTAGCTCACAGTTCAAGGACAGTAAATTCATAAAATAGCGTAATTATACAAATAATATCTAATTTTCATTTCTGATGTGATTTATAATTGTATTTTAAAGACCACCAACAGCTAAGGTTATTTGGGCCTAGCAATTTCTGATGTGAGTGATGATAGTTCATGTGGATTATTTGACTGCAAAATAATTCATTAATGACGCTAGTTTATGAATTCACTATATTTTTAATGAAGAACTGATCGTTTTTTCATTGGAAGTTATTGTAATGGGTCCGAAAATCGAAATCAAAATGTATAACAAATTTTTATGTTTCAAGGTCACTACACTATTTTTGCACTATTTTTAGAAAGATGTCTGCCTGTGTGTGTGTGTGTACGTATGTACGTACGAATGTGTCCATTTCTTTCTAAGACGAAATCTTGAGAATGAAAAATGATATCGACTACGTTAGGGTGCCAATCTACGCGTATTAACGTAATTATGATCTGAAAGAAATTTTTTCAAAATGGGTTCAGCCCGAGTTTAGCCGTTCTTTTTTCTTAACCAAATAGACTCCAAAAAAGTAGATTTTACACAATATCTCGCGAATAAAAAATTATATCGACTTCGTAAGGGTGAGAGTCGAGGCGTGTTAACGTCATTTTGATCCGACATAAATTTTATAAAAGTCGGTTCAGCAGTTTTTTTTAGGTATTGTTAAAAATAAATAATAATTTTGTTTTAATGATTAAAATGATTAGTTTTCTGTGTAATATCTAATTTAATTATTATTATTAAATATTTATCAAACTGGGAAGTTCGTCGTGTGGACCTCAAGGGTCGCACTTTAGTCCTAATAAACGACCCACCTCACGGCTTGTTATTTTACAGTTTAATAGAACATACTGTTTTGGACTAAAAAGTCCCCATTGAAAAATGTCAAAATACTGAAAATAGATGAGTATTTGATTCTAATGTTTTGAGCATGCCTCTTAACGCAACGTTGAAGTCTATTTTCCCATACAATTTCCATTCAAATAATATCTATTTGTTAGCTTTGCTATTGGCGTCGGTCGGATGGCGAGACCTAAGAGTCGGACCAAAATTTCTCAACAATTTGGCACAATTTTTGAAAATGTTTAGTATATACAGGGTGAGTCAGACCACCCGTATCAGTCGTTTTTTCGTAAACGGTTTTGTGTTAAAAATTTGTGTTATAAAGAATCGAATGGTGATAATTTTTTTTCCCAGGAAGTTCGGCTTCCTTATTAGTTTGCTCCAGAACGTCCAGAACTCCGGAATTATAAATAGCACGGTAGGTCGAAAGTGGTATTGTTGAAAAGATCTTAAAAAAAAGCAAGTTTAGTAGGAAATTTTTTTTTATTACTGCACACCCCTGTAAATTTCTCTAAATATAAATTATTATATGTTCAGAACTCCGGAATTTTAGATAGCACGATAGGTTGAAAGTGGTGCTGTTGAAAAGCTCTTTAAAATGGGCAAGTTTTGTAGGAAAAATTATTTAATTACTGCCACCCCTGTTAAGTAGCATTCGTTTGAAATTATTAAATTAAAATTTCATAATATCGAACGAAGTCGGCATTCAAAATCTAGCATCCTTAAACAATGTCACAAGACGTGTTCAAACTGTCTTCCATTTACTATTAAATACATACTACTCGAGGTCACGTCATGTCACATCCAATCGAAGAATCGCGTATATTATATCCCAACACTATTGTAGAACACTGCATCATTCCAGACAACTTTTTCTATTTTGATTATATTTTCAATATTTATTTTTTATTTTATTTATCACACGGTGCACTTTTAGCTTTGTAGAGTTTAAACCACGTAGACAAAATTATATACTTTTGACGTCTTCTGGTTAAAAGCGTTTAGGGTTATGGCAAAAAGTTTCACTTACACAGTGGCTTCACAAAACCGAACCCTAGTTTTTCATTTTGTCGTTTATTAAAAATCAGTTCTTCACTAAAGCTAAACGTTTTTTTATAAATAATAAAACATAAAATAAAGAGAACGCTGTACCTATAAATTAAGTATTACGCCAAAATTACTTTACAGGAAATAATCTACCCTATTTATCTGAAATCGAGCCCACAAAGGCTACATTTCTTAACTACCTTAATAAAAATAATAACAATAAAACACACCCTCGTTTTTATTATAACATCATTTTACAAAAAAAAAATGTACCTACATAATATATTCAACGCTACATTTTGGTGTTCTGGCAAATTGATTTTACAATCATTACAACAATGAACTGATAAAAAAAATTTAATAATAAGTTTTTCAACAAATTAAAAGTAAAAGTAGTAACATTAAATTTAAATGATCATTTTTTAGTCATAATTTTTTTTAAGTAGGTAGTACCGTCGATTCTATTGTTTCGCAAAAATTCAGTACCGGATGTTCTATTCTGTGATACAGAATAATATTCTGTGAGTGTGGCATAGGATATGTTGTATTCTGTGGTATGTTCTGTGATAAACCTCGCGCGGCGAAAGATGAAGCCACCGCGTCATAGTAACGTGAATGCATTGCGCCCGCCTTCTAGCTTGCTATTGGCTGTTTATTGTCATGAATAGCAGTTTGCCAAAATTGTACCTAACGTCATAAAAACCAATGCGCAGTTTTGTGTACACGGCACTGTCTGCGGGCAAGCAGGCGTTCACTAGCATATTCTTGATGATGTGCCTGGCTTCATCTCTCACCGCGGGCACTCTACAGACATTGGCGTAACGCCGTAGGTAACTAGAATTTGAAGCTGGGGGAGAGGGGGAATTCCCAGTCTGTCAATCTTGAATCTGGTTAGTTTTTGTTGAGAATACATTGACAAATAATCGCGTAAAAGACTTAGCGTATTATTTTTTTTATTAATCTCTATTTCTAGGGGGCAGCCGGTACTGTAGGAGGAGCCGTATCCTTCGACCTCCCTCTTTAGTTACGCACGCCTATGGGATATGTCCATTCTATGAACAAAAAACAAAATGTTGTACTTTATTAAATTATTGTTTTCAGATTTATTTCACAGCTTTTAAGCTATTCATGAAATACATAAATATCTATCTATCTATGTATGCATCCAATTAAATACTGTTTTCTAGAAAAACGTATATACAGGATGTCCCACGACGATTTACCCAGGCTCTAGTTCCAAACCGTTTGAGATATTTGAGTGGGACAAAGACTATACTTTTTAACTATGAGGGTACTTTAAAATAATAGTGAAAACATTGCCTATAAAAAATTCACCCCTAAAAATTCAACCATTAACTTTAAAATGTTAAATGACACTCTGTATATTTTTTATATCTTCTTGTAGGTTTTTCAATTCTCTATTCAAACGCTTTTTCCGATTGAAAATCGGTTAATAATTTAACGATAAAAATGTTTTGTTTTTGTTTTCCCGAGTCATGGGCTATCTTGATTTAAAGTGTTAAAATGTCCATTTTCTAAGCTATTTATTAATCGATTTTAAATCGGAAAAAACGATTGAATTGAGAATTGAAAATCCTACAAAAAAATGTAAAAAATAGACAGGGTGTCATTTAACATTTTAAAGTTTAGGGGTTGAATTTTTAGGGGTGACTTTTTTATAAGCATTGTTTTAAAGTACCCTCATAGTTAAAATGTATAGTCTTTGTCCCACTCAAATATCTCAAACGGTTTAGGAGCTAGAGCCTGGGTAAATCGTCGTTGGACACCCTGTATAACAGCATAGGGCGTTTCACAGAATCGTCAGTTCAGTTTAGTATAGAGATCAGTGAAATTTGTTCGTAAATACAAATCAGCCCTTAATTAAACAATCCAGTACAAAACAATAGGGTCGATTGTAGCCTGATTTTTTATTTGAATCAGTTAAATTATTAATCCCTAGGATAATGAAAGACTAGAAACTACAAAAAACAAAAGAATTTTATGAAACATCAAACTGCATAAAATAAATCTAGAAGCAAGACGCGGTTTTCCTATTTCAACACATCTTTTTCTCTTTTACTAGTTTAGATTATTAAAGTGAAAACTTCTTTAGGCGCATTTTGCGTTCTTTCTGAATAGTGAACGAAAGTGAACCGTCACGCTCGGGTCAGTGACGCTGAATCGTGTATACTCGGCTCCAGTCGTCATTAGCCACATTCACTGTCTGACAAGGAGTGCATCGTTTCAAGAATTACGTTTTTATTATTACGTATTATAATAATAAAATAATATTATCATATTAGGTATGTTTTGCATATAATCAAGTTTTCATTTCTGTCATGTGATCATAAGCACACACCCACATCTTTTTAATACAGGCCACTAACTGTTTGGGTTATTTGGGCCTAATATTAATTCAATTTTCAATTTATTTATTTTTTGTTTATAATATATTGTAGCAAAAACCCAGAGATACGCCACTGGCGACAATCGAAGCATCCAGAACAAATAACAATGTGTAGGCGTGGCATTATATCGAAGACACAGGTAATCACCAGAATGATCTGGAAAGTGCGCGAGCGTGGTGGGGGTCAAGCTGCTACCACTATATAAGCAAGAACAGTCATCGGAAAAGGGGAACGAATTAGACAACGAGTGACAGTTGAAATAAATACAGTTCAGTGCCCTTCAGTTCGTGTTATTATATAAACAGTGTTGACTGTTATAAATTGACTTTTCATTGTTACGAATTATTGTATATTGTTGTTTACATTTTTAGTGTATTTGCCATATGGCACATACACTATTGGCGTCGGTCGGATGGCGGGACCTAGGGGTCGGACCAAAATTTCTCGACGTTTCATAGCCTCCTGAACACTTTGGCACCATTTTTGGAAATGTTTATATATATATGTATATATATATATTTATATATTTATATATATATATATATATATATGTGTTCGCGGCATAACTCTCGAAAGACTTAATTGATTTGAACGAAATTTGGTACATACGTTGGAATCTATCACCGCACGGAACCTATTTAAAATGGGCCCAATCGGACTATTTTAAGGGTAGTTTTTAGGGGTTGAAAAAAGTTTTTGGGCCCGAAAATACCGAAAAAAATTTCAGAATTGTTTCAAAATTGAAATTTAGCCTTTTAGTAAAGATCAAAATGTGCTGCTAAAATTTTAATAAAATCGGCCCGATAGGACCGGACTTACAAATTTTATGAAAACACTAGTTTTGCGGATAGTGATTTACTTACTGAAGGGTGTATTTAATTTGGTACAGAGGTTGCAATGATAATAATATTGAAATTAAGAAAAAAATATTATTTTAAGGGATGTATTAAGGGGTTGAATTTTTTATTTTGTCCAAAAACAAACTTAAGTTCACGTATTAAAGCCACAAGGCCTGTATTAGCAAATACACTATATTGTCGACAGGGTTTTGGCACTGCGACCCGAGTTTTTTTATTATTGGAAATAAATAATTTATTCCACCCACGTAAGAAAACAGTTTTGTTACAATATTTTTTTTGAAAATAAATTGAAAATTCAATTACCCCTCAATATTAATCTCAAATTTGAAACTGGGAACCGGGGCCTTGTCCCTACGATCTCGACGATTCCCAAGACAACTTTCATTTTTATTTGTAGTGAATATAATTATTCAAACATTATTTGTATGTCCTTAGAAAATTTAAATTGAAAACATAATCTTTATCATAAATTTCGTTTGTATTGCAGTTGTTAATTCGTGTTTAAAAAAAACGCGCAAGTATAGCACGATTATATTATAAGTAATTCCCGAGCTTTGCTTCCTCGTTTGTTTATGCAGTTCGCGTTATCCCATAAGAATCCATGTAATATAATTTCTTTGTCGCGCTCCAAAACACGCTTACTTTCATGATCCCGGAAAATATGACTATAATAGTATAGTGTGTAACTAGTGTGCTAAATGCATCCTTATGCGTCTAACGCATAAAGATTTAGCACACGCGTTGCACACTATACTTTATTCAACACATGCATGGCTTTAGACTTTAATTGAATTAATGTCAAACACCTTAGATTCACTGACAGCAGTACATCTCATAATAACATTGGCCTTGATACAATATTTATTTACTTCGTTGCCATAGTAACCATATTTCATTATAGCATCGAAAAGCGTTTCACAATGGATCATGACGTCACCAGTCGATAAACGGCCATTTAAGATCCGACTTACAGACACGAAAAAATACTAAAAGCGTGCATGTGTTGAATAAAACTTTTTTTATCTAAAATTACATATTTTAGCGAATATTTATTTATTTTTTTACACAATAAAACAAAATACAGTGCAAGGGAAAATTGGGTGTAATAATACATAAGAAAAATATAAACAAATGAACGGTCGAAGCAATTTGTATACAAAGCATATTATAATTATTACGAAAATAAACATTTTAAAATTACCTCCAGCCGTAATCCGAAAGAGCCCCAAAGTCGTTCAAGTTCAATGTCCACATAATTATTGCCAGAATACTGACAACTATAATTGTTATTATTTGATTTATTCATAAAAAGTAAATCTGTACAGTTGTTTATAAAAAATCTATCAGTTTCGTCTTTATTATTATCAAATTCAAGGCAATTTTTATTTTTTTCACCAGTATTAAGGTCCCTCATAGTACTATCACTGTCATCTACAGGAAAATGCAGTAACTGTTCTTTACCGTCAAAACGACAAACTGCTTTAGCATTGTTGAAGTTTCTTACATTACCGACATTGTTATGATTTTGCATTTTAAAATGTTTATTGTTATCGATACAACTATCCAATTTTCCTAAATAGTTACTACTTTCTTTATCTAAGACAGTATTTGGTTTTATAATACACTGAGCTTGTAATGACAAATTATTATTATTATTATTCAAATTGTTAATTGTTGTGTCGTATGGCACTTGGATATCATTTACTTCAATAATAGGAAGCTCTTGTTGCTCTGTTTCCATCTGATTAATGTCTAAAAACTGTTCAGACGAATTATTATCGTCTAATTTATGACCGTTGAATTTTATCGTACTTCGAAATACACTTTCATAATCTTCTAAAGTAAAATATAAAGATGTATTATTGTAGCCAGTATTGCCTAGTGAAGTCATTTCGGTAAACTGTACTTTTTTCTTACGTTCTAAAGTTGTAACGCGATTTTCATTTTTTAATACGTGAGCATCAATATCGTTTTCAATTGTTTGTATTTTATTTGTCACATTGCAATTGTCTTTATTATTTAAATCACTAATTACGTTCACTCGATTGTTTTTACGTATTGTATTGTCTTTTTTAATAACACTCTTTCGTTTGCGAGAAAAGAAATTTGTGCAAGTTTCGAATTTATGAGAAACAGTTCGCTGTATGTTTGAAGTCACTTTATTTTTTAAAATACGTAAACTTCCCAAAGTTATAAGACTCAACTGTTCACCGACTGAATTTATCGATGCGGTTGATCGAGAATATAATTTACTCAAACGTTTTGACGAATTAAACGATCTAGTTGAACGATTCAATTCGTCTGATGATTTTGATCTTTTCTTGCGAAGTGGCGGCTGAGGAGGTATCAAATTTGGTGCCGAAGAAAACACTGTCATGCTATGTCGATATTTACTTTTTCGAGTCGGAATAGCTGATGCCATATCTGAAAAAAAAGCATTTTAGATTTCTTATAGTCACAATAATATTTTAATAAAATAACACATTGCATGGGCGATCTAAAATCTCCAATTTTTATAAAATCCGATGAACTCTTCTATTATTAATTTTCAGAATATACATTGTTTTCTACCTGCCAAAAATTGATAAAATATCTCCCCTAGTGCGATATTTAATTTTAACAACAACTAAAACGTCCTAGCTGCCATTCCTTTAAAATTTGAATCATGTTAAGCAAAAAAGGACAAAGCAACTAATTTTGTGAACTTGAGTTATTGTTACCATGTCGTTGGTCCTTTTTAAACGGTTTTATTTAGCTTGACCCCGTATATTTGTTTGATTGTTTGTTTCAAATCTTGCGACAGCTTTTTCAACTACTTCTACTTAACCGATTCTTATGAAACTTTGCACACACATTGTGTTCCCGTGACAATACAATATTATGATAATTTCAACTTGGTAACGAGGGTCTGATGATGGAATCAGGAGGTGGACAGTTGAAAGGATGAAAAGTTTGCATAATGATACGGGCCATAAATCAAACTAAAAACTAGAAAATAAAAATAGGTAAAAAAACTTTTAAGTTAAACGGTTTTATTTTAAATCATCAGCTGTACCAAAAACTAGAAAATAATTAGGACACAAACCAAGGGGCACTTTGTGTCGCTGCGTCAGCGGAATAAGAAATAAAAACGCGGGGCGCATAAAAATCTGTATAACGACTGTATAATTATTAAATAATTAGAACAACTTGTCTAGAAATTTGTGGTTCCAAGCCCACCAACAGAAATATTTCAAATGCGCCCCACGTTTTTATTATTTATTCCGCTGACGCAGCGACACAAAGTGCCCCTTGGTTTGTGTCCTAATTATTTTCTAGTTTTTGGTACAGCTGATGATTTAAAATAAAACCGTTTAACTTAAAAGTTTTTTTACCTATTTTTATTTACTTAAAATTCCAAAGTGCGTTTCACAAACCTTTTTTAAATTCCATTTTTAAAATTTACTTATAACAGAAAAATATTTACGCATATTTTGCGGCTAACCACAATATTTAAACTGTTTGTGATTTTCAATAACGATGAAATTCTACTGTTTCTAATAAGATTAAGAAGTTAAAAATGTAGGTACGCTAAATGGATTACAGGTGCATGCTGGTATTATGGTTTCACAATGTCTGACCGATTTTAAAATCAATAATGTAGTCGCATAACTTTAAACTCTAAAAAGAACACGAACGCTTGTCAAGTCTTTGTAAATAATTGTCTGAGACGGATACTGGGGTTGAAATGGTACCATCGAGTTTCAAATGCTGAATTAGAGTGCCCGCGGTGAGAGATGAAGTCAGGCACGTCATCAATAATATGCTAGTGAACGCCTGCTTGCCCGCGGACAGTGCCGTGTACACAAAACTGCACATTGGGTTTGATGACGTTAGGTACAATTTTGGCAAACTGCTATTCATGACAATAAACAGACAATAGCAAGCTAGAAGGCAGGCGCAATGCATTCACGTTACTATGACGCGATGGCTTCATCTTTCGCCGCGCGAGGTCTACTAGCTAGATCAGCACAAATACCAGTAGGAAGAGCAATAAAATCAAGAAAATGGAAGGGGATAGAACATTTCCTTAAAAAAGAAGAAACTATATTACTCGTAGCGCACTAGAGTGAAACCCGCAAGGAAGCAGACAAGAAGGACGTCCAAAAAATACTTGGAGACGCACTATGGAGGCCGAAATGAGAGAATATGGCGTCATCTGGCAAGAAGTTAAGAGACTCGCTTTCGATAGACCTCGTTTCAGAGCATTTGTAGAAGCCCTATGTTCCTAAAAGAACCAAAGGAATTTAATATATAAATATATATAACTTTAAATTAAATAAAATTTTTCAATTGCATTTTTACTAAGTATGAGGGCGATCTGAAGGTGGGCCAGCAACATTTATTCCCAAAATTTCAGTGCTCGATAAAATGGTTTAAATTTTGCGGGTTGAAAACATATTTAAAACATAACATAAAGATTGGGGATTATGCCAGGGAGAACTATGGACTGGCTTCTCTCTGGATCCGTGTTTTGACTGAATCAACAAAACATGACAGATTATGTATATGCATTAAATTTTATCGATATATGGAAATACATTGGACTAACTGAAAGCGACATTCATAAAAAACGTTGAGTGAGGTGCTAGAGTATTTGATTCTAGTTGTCCATTTCTATATGTATGGTCTAAGGTTTTGACATTCAGCAGCGGCCATATTTGTGTCGAGTTCATCCCGCTTAGAATTAATTTCAGTTAACGACTATAGAGGTCAGCCATTTTGATTTTAATTGCGAATTGATTCGCGGGTCAAGGTTAGAAGGGCGCCCCCTTGGCCCTGGCGTGCGGGGCTGTCGCTCGGGTTGCCCTCTCCCAAAACTGGCACTAAGTACGGACCAGGCCAGGCTGAACAGCTATATTCAAGTGTGCAAGCTTTCACGGCCGGCATTGTTCCAAGTCTTCATGGTTTCCGGGCTTGTAGGCCGTGATCCGGTGGTATTTCTACCTGACGTTTCGTCTACAACTGCGGTAGAAATTCTCAACCGGGCTTGTAGGCCGTGGTCCGGTGGTATTTCTACCTGACGTTTCGTCTACAACTGCGGTAAACATTCTCACTGACCTGTGAGCCGCCAAGGAGGACACTTCGACCGCTGCCACATCGCCTTTGAGAATGTCTACCGCAGTTGTAGACGAAACGTCAGGTAGAAATACCACCGGACCACGGCCTACAAGCCCGGAAACCATGAATACTTGAACAGCTATGGTTAAATATTTAAAAAAATACCTCAAATAAAAACTTGTTCATCGTCAGATGTTGTGACGCCATTGACGTATTCTTCTTCCGATGTTCCGGCAGATCCACCGCGGCTATGAGTGTGTTCTATCCTTGAAGGAGTTACAGGATACTTCACAGGACCTTTCCAACGCCTACCCAATCCTAAACTTCTAGGAACAGCGATCTTTTTAAATTGCTGCGACATTTCCTCCGAATAATCGTCAGAAATATTATTTATATTTTCTAAAGTTTTATGATTTGTTAAAACATTATCATTATTCTTGTACAAGAAATCCTCGAATTTTTTCGAGATTTTCGGAATTGCATCGACTATTTTAGCGTCGCCTTTCTGTGTAGTATTTTTAGTATATTCGTAAACATTCGGGAACGATTTTCTCAGATAACTATTATCGTAAGTGTCTTTATCTTTCTCGGACGAAACAAAATCACTCGATAATTGCTCATTCAGACTTTTGCATGAAGTAAATTCGTTTTTATTTGATTGATTTAAATTGAAATTATCGGATACATATAATTTCGGATCGTTTAATGTACCCAACGATTTAGAAACAATATTTTCAGAAGGGTTTTTCCCAAAAGCGTTTGAATAAATACCATTAATTTCAGCAGTGGATTCATATCGAATGTGTTTTAAATAAGAATTTTCCAATGGATTTTCGGTTGCACTTTTAGTTTGGAAATGAAAATATTTACTTCTATCATAAGATAATTTTTCCGACATTTTTTCCATTGGTTTGATATCCATTGCTAAATTTTTATCAGAAAGATCGGACAAAGATGAGTTTTTTGAGTTTTGTTCTGCGTTATTGATATTTCGTGCCATTAAAGTTCTATCGGTTTTATTTGAAACATTGCCACTACTTTTACATCTGCTTTTCATTAAATTCATATTATCAGCAAATGTGCTCGACAAGTTAACTAAATTAATTGCAGATTGGTCAACAGTTGATATTCTGTTAAAATTATTATAAGGTAGAAAGGAAGATGAACAGTTTAAACGATTGGTTGAATTTCCACTTAAATTACTTATGTCAATGCACGATTTGTACAGCAAATTACTTTGATCGCTCAAATTAACTTGAGAACTGAAATGATTTAAATTTAGACACGATTTATACAAATCAGTCTTTTTTTTACAGGGTGTTGTTTTCGGTTTTCGAAATGTTGAACTATTTTGAGAACATGCTTGCGAAACAATAAATTCCACCGAGTGCCCTGTATTTTTAAGTAACTCAAGCGCCGCATCATAGCGTAGATTTAAAAGCGATTGTCCATCGACTGCGACTATTTGATCCCCTTTGAAAATGCTGTTTGTTTTTTCAGCTGGACCTCCAGGTATTACAGACTGGACATAAACGTTGCCGTCTGATCCTTCAGTTATTTGTAAACCTAAACTTCCAGAGCTGTTTCTACTTATGACAATAGTCTGTAACATTCTTTCTTCAATAAATGATACTTTTTCAAATTTTTCTAATAGAGAATCGCTTATAGTTTCGTGAAAGTCGGGAAGAAATTTTTCATCTGTTGATCTAATGCTCGAATCTAAAATACAGAAAAAACCGATGAGTGGTGTTCCGTACTACTAGTAGATTGTTTTGAATTGAAAATTTTTGATTGGAAGAGCAGCCAATTACATAATTGATTCCTACAAATATCGGAAAAAATTATTTTAACGACCATAGTCACAGTCAGGAATCGATCTACGTGAAGAAATAAAAAATCTAACCTGAACTTTTCTACTATCGCGGCGGAATGAGCTTACAGTACTCAACCGTGACATGATTACCAATCTAACATTGTCAATAATATACGCAAATGAATCAATTGATCTCCACTACATGCGAGTGTTATTAATTATAGCTAGGTAGTAGATGTGAATCATCGTAGTAGCGAGAGCTAATCATGTAGGTGAAATTATTATTTCAAACTTTAATTTCACCTACATGATTTACTCTTGTTACTACGATGATTCACATCTACAACCTATAATTGATAACAGTCACATGTAGTGGAAATCAATTGATTCCTTTGCATATGTGGAGAATGTTAGAATCAGATTGGTAATCATGTCACGGTTGAGTACTGCAAGTTCATTCCGCCGCAATAGTGGAAAAGTTCAGGTTAGATTCCTGACTATGGTTGTTAAAATGATTTTTTCCAATATTTGCAGGAATCAATTGTGTAATTGGCTGCTCTTCCAATAAAAATTTTCAATTGCAAAGCAGCCGTATAAATATATTTAATATATTGTTTTGGATGTTTCTATTGTACCATTTTTGTTACCGCCGGGCACAGGGCCTGCAGAACAGATACATTTCGAGTGTCGAGTAAAAAGGTGGGGGGAGGGGAGAGTTGGAGAGAGATTTTTTCTTAAATATGGTTTTTGGAACAATAAAAATTATCAATGAATGCAGTTAAACAAATGAAAATTCAAATTAGCTTTTTATTCATAAAATCTGACTCAATTATTTCGAAGTACATTAATTTATTCTTAGATAAAGTGGAAACAGTTACACGCTTATTCCAATTTCTGGTGTGCAATTCGACACACGCAAATTTTTCGAGTGTCTATTACAACATACCAAAGACTAGAATGATGCCGGCCCTGGCCGGTCAGTGGTACACTGATTTGTTTATTTACAGTTGACAGACCGGCAATTAGAACTTAGGTTAGGTTCTTCACGAGCTACGACTGACAAGGAAGTATTCCTCTCTTTCGACAGACATGCCTTTCTTTATCTATGCGTGGACGTATGTCTGGCTTCATTGGTCTGGCTTTTACGTCATCATATGGCGACTAAGCTCAGCCATTTGAAATGAACACATTTTTTTAATTCTTGGTTGCAATTAAGAGGAAGGATATAAGAACAAAAAAGCCGGTTTACATAATTTGTTTATGGATGAGGAACAACATATATTGTTCAAAATTATCAAATTTTGATACACGGGACGACCCTATTATACTTACTTAAAACATACGCTTCAGTTGCAGTCAATTGTTCTTCCAAACTAGCTTTTGGTGACTGAAGTGATGTTAAATCTTGTTCGTCCGGTCCAGACAATGTTTGAGAAATATCACATTGCAAAAAACTGTTAGATCCAATAGCTCTAGTTCCCATTAAAACGCCTTGTCTCCGTTCTCTGTTAAACAATGGGACATTCTGAACGCTCGACAAGCAACTACTTTCCAAAACTAATGCATTCCTCACGTCCCGATTCAAACTACCGAACTGCTTGTGGGGATTCTCATTCTCCTTGTTTTGGAATTCTTCCAATTGCATGTTATCATTAAGTATTCGAATTTCAGTAGCACTCTTTGATCTTCTGCATTTTTGTTTTGTAAATGCAGTGCTGTCGTGACTCGAAATACTCGAAGTGCGAAGTGATATTTTAAATTGAGTATCTTCTGCGTCAGATATTGGATTCATTTTGCAGAGAGCGTTCGTTTCGTTTTTCATTTCTTTTAGAGGAACACCGAATTCTTGAGCCAATGACTGTAATGAACAATATTCTCTTCGAAGGCGCAAGAAAAATTGATGGTGGAGTGATGCCAAACGAAACGTAAAGTAGCTTCTGAAAGCAGATTTATTTAGAAAATTAAAGGAATGAAAAAATAGTAACGTAATTGTATGCATGTGCAAAAGTAGAACTTAGGAGGGATCAGTGAGAACCAGTGCTCCCAGGCGTTTTGCGAAACGTCTCGTTTTTTTTATCTAAAATTGAATGTTCCGCGCAAGACAGCTAATTTCACGTTTTTCAAAAATATTTAGATTAGAACCGCACGCGTTGCACTTGATTTTTGACGCGCCAAAACGGTGAGAGTGGGGGCAAACGAGACCGCAATAGCACTAACAGAAGAATTTAAAATGATCTGATGAAAGGAACATATGTTCAGTGCGTGCATGGGGGCGTCGTGACGCCAGTGTCATGTCGTGAGTTTGCACCTCTGATAACAAAATGTACTATGTTTATACTTTATTAATTAATAAAAATAGTAATGAATAGGGCGCCCAAATCATTTTGTAGCTTGGTTGATTTTTTGCCCCTAATACATAGTAATCATTTATAAAAGAAATTTGCATTGAAGGTTTTAGGTTTTAAGTTTTTCTGTAACTGTAATATTTTTAGATACACAATACTAACTTTTTGTGATCCATTTTCAGTTTACACTTCGATGGTCTGGAATGCTTGCCACCGGAATGAGGCAGCACGCATAAAAAGTGTTTACTGTAACACAACGTCTGTATGGATCTCCATTCGAACGCCTGACAAGGAGAAACGTCTGCAGTTGGTGGTCCGAGTTTACGGTCATACAAAGAGATGCCTCGAGCTGTTACACACAACCAAACGTCGTTTTGTGCATCTTTCGAAATCTGGAAATAATTTAAATGTGAATAATAGCTATGATTATTTATTTAAAGGGCAACGCACACAGGGGCGAAACTGCATACGGGCTAATATGGCTTAAGCCCTGGGCCCCTAAATGTCCAGGGCCCACAAATATTTTGGGTCTACAAGTGTCAAGGGCCCACACACGTCAAGGGCCCACACATGTCAAGGGCCCACACATGTCAAGGCACACACATGTCAAGGGCCCACGCATGTCAAGGGCCCACAGGTGTCAAGGGCCCACAAGTATCAAGGACCCACTTGTATCAAAGGCCCCCAAGTGCCAAGGGCGCACAATTGTCAAGGGCCCACATATGTCAAGGGCCCACACATGTCAAGGGCTCACAGGTGTCAAGGGCCCACACATGTCAAGGCACACACATGTCAAGGGCCCACGCATGTCAAGGGCCCACAGGTGTCAAGGGCCCACAAGTATCAAGGACCCACTTGTGTCAAAGGCCCCCAAGTGCCAAGGGCGCACAATTGTCAAGGGCCCACATATTTCAAGGGCCCACACATGTCAAGGGCTCACAGGTGTCAATGGCCCACACATGTCAATGGCCCACACATGTCAAGGCACACACATGTCAAGGGCCCACGCATGTCAAGGGCCCACAGGTGTCAAGGGCCCACAAGTATCAAGGACCCACTTGTGTCAAAGGCCCCCAAGTGCCAAGGGCGCACAATTGTCAAGGGCCCACATATGTCAAGGGCCCACACATGTCAAGAGCTCACAGGTGTCAAGGGCCCACAAGTATCAAGGACCCACTTTTGTCAAAGGCCCCCAAGTGTCAAGGGTCCATAAATGTCAAGGGCCCACAAACATTGAATAATCATCATACATTTTTTATAGTTTTTCATTAATAATGAGCACTTATCGTATAGTCAAAAATGGGGGCCCATTGGACTTAAATAAGCCCTAGGCCCCGAAAACCTAGATCCGCCCCTGAACTCACACATGCGACTTTTTTAATCTTCTTCAAAAAAGAAGGAGGTTCTATATTCGGGACCTATGTTTTTTTTTTTTTAATTAATGTATGTATGAATGTATCACCGATTTCTCCTGTATTTGTGAACCGATTTTGATGATTATTGTTTTATTTAATAGGGAATACCTCCAGGGTGGTCCCATAAAAATTTTACTTAAACCGGTTCAGTAGTTCGACTGATTTTAATAAAAAATGAGTAACGGACTCTAATACCGAAGTAAATGTCAGTTTTGACACAGCGTAAGTTTTTTTAGTTATTTAGTAATCAAATATCAAGACAGAAATCGGTTAATAACGTGCAAACTACGTGTTGTAAAGCCACTAAAAAGTAAAAAATAAAAAAACTTTTTAAAAAATAAAAAACCTTCAAAAAGGCCACTAAAAAGAGGTAAATAATAAAATTTTGGGGTCGGCGCCAATTTAATAAAATATAAAAAGTAGATAATAAAGTAATTTAATTGGCGCCGACCTCAAAATTTTATTTAGTGGCTTTTGTGAAGAAGGTTTTTTTTTTGTTAAAAGGCTTTTTGTAGCACGATTTTGCGACGAAGTCGCTTGGAGATCGTCAGATGCAGCTACCAACAGCGCAAGGCCGCAAACTATTCACTGAATGTAAAAATCCTCATGGCAATTGCTGCATACAAGTTTGAAGTTTTGACTTGAATAACGTTTAATATCTCATAAGTCATACTGAGGTTGCATTTGAGAAATATTAGATGTTACGAACATAGAAGGAAGTAGATATCATGTAAAACAAGACACAACATGTATATTGTACACCTTTGAAGGTCTATGTTGAGATAACCCAGGTGGCAGTGTGGTAAAGTACTAATCTACCGACAGGTATACAAACGCCAACCCCAGGTTCTAATCCCTAAGGCTTTTAATATTATTATTTTTTGTTATAATAAAAATATATAGGTATTGGATAACAATTTAAAATATAAAAAAAAAATTTTATTTATTAAATACAAATTTTAACACGGATGTCGTGACCAAATACATAATTAAATGAATGCATAATGACTGCAAACAGTATATGAAAACACCTGTTGTAAAGAACAATGACGTAACACAATGCTGTAATCAGGAAAAATTTATTAATTAAAACCTATGTCACCGTAGGGATTTTAACAGGGATTACAACAGGTGTTTTCATATACTGTTTGCAGTCATTATGCATTCATTTAATTATTTTATTTATTATTATTTTGCGAACATTTGATTTTATAAGATAAATAAAAGATATATTAATACAATTATTTGTATTTAACGATATTAACGTCATCTGTCTGTGCCCGCGATACAGATATGCCCATTTTTTTGTTTTATATAGTTTAATAACAGGATACAAAGGATTTGACATAAACTTGCTTAAATTAAGACGCGCAGGGGGTAAAAATTCATCAAACCGATTTCTACACGGAAAAAAAGAATCTCACCCACTGCACATAGTCGGGCAAAAAAGTAATAATTACCCAAGTAGCTGCATAAAAATGTCCTCCATAATGCGGCAATGATTGAGCATGTTGTATAAACTCTTCTTCAGCTTTGTCCCTAGACATCAGATGGCGTTCTCTGTGAGTTCGAGTCAATACTTCACGTAACTGACGATTTGAGGCTTCATTAAGAAGAGTTTCTGGTACGTAGTGCTCCAATAAAAAATAGTCTGTTGTTCCATGTTCCTATATTACAAAAATTTTAGAATTTCATTCAAATTCGTTTAGCCGTTACGGCGTGACTTAAGGTACGTGCAGTATGGAGCTGGGATTCTAGATGGTAGCGTAGATCATAGCAGGGCTTGCTTAAATTAATGCATTGTTTATATATGCGAGCGTACACAACGAAGCAGTGAGTGTAGCAGGTATAAGCGCTGTGACAAGAGCTGCTAGATACAAGAATGTATCTCACCATTCTTTCAGCGCGCTGACTACTACAATCAACGTGTGACAACTGTCAAATGGCCGTTACAAATTTCGCAATGAATGTGACTAGTTTAATAAATGAAATGTTGCCAGTTTTTATTTAATTTGTTTTGAGTTTTTTCTAAGACGTATTTAAAAGTGTTAGGTTCCATTCGTAAATATTCAAATAATCGATTTGGGTAAAATTTTATTTCTTGGTATAAATGATGAAATTCGCCATGTTTAGATCGTTTTCTATTAATAGGGTGGACATGATAGCTCCTACCCAAATTTATATTTAAAATATACCACTTTGTAGCAGAAGAACACAAATATTCGTTTTCGCTATTTGACATTTCAAACGTTATTTAAGCTTGTATCAATATTCAATGCTAGTATCAAAGCTTCGTTATGCAAACCTATAAGCGCTTATAATTTCAGCCACCATCTACCATACATGCTACCATCTAGAATCCCAGCTGCGTACTGCACGTACCTTTAAGCAGACCGTACACGGGCCACATTTTGCTGTCGCGTTTTGGAGAGCTTGTGGTTCTCCATACAAATACTACTACCCGGCAGATACGGGCGTTCACTGCAGTCGAAACGAACGTCTGCAGTCCGCTTGCTGTCGGTACCCTCCAAGTTGTTGCCACAGTAGTATTTGTATAGGAGAATCACAGATTTCCGAGACGCAGGCGCATTTTTGCGGTCGGTCTGACTGCAAAATGTGGCCCGTGTACGGTCTGCCTTAGTAATAAACATCCAAACTTTCATGTTGATAATATTAATGCGATAAAAACACTTGTAAAAGTTCTACAGACACAAACATTAATAGCCCAAAACAAATAAGTGAATTTAAAACAACTGTCTGTAGAATTTTTTCAAGTGTTTGTGTTTTTATATTTATTATTAGCGGTTACTCGTGGCTCTGTTCACGTATATTTAGATTTCTTATGCCTTCCCATATACAAACCTCAACATCTCGTTGCACCCCTTCTTCAGAGGTTGTCTTAAAAAATCCTAAAATACGTGGTTTTATTATTTGTTTTGAAGAGTATTGATACCAAGTTTCAAAGTTGATACACGCACGGATAACGATTTTCTATACAAATATTTTCACCCCATTTCACCTCCTTCTATAAGGAATCTATACCCAGGCCCGGACTTAAAGAGCCAGGGCCCCTAGGCACTTGACAGTTGGGCGCTCCAAGCTCAAAAAAGGGGGGGAAATGGAATTGGGTGGAAATTTAGCAAAAAAAAAGTCGCTAATTGAGTTATCTTACAAAATGTTTGGGCTTTTTTTTCTTTAATTTCCATCTCTGCTCTGGCCGGGGCTCCCCCGGCGGCTGGGCCCGTAGGCCGGTGCCTTGTTGGCCTAGGCAGAAATTCGGGCCTACCTATACCTGCCAAACTTCATGTTTGTAGGCTTAATAGTTCCTGAGATTTCGTGATGAATGAGTGAGTGAGTGAGTCAGTGGTATTTCGCATTTATATATGTAATGAGATTCACTCATGTTCTACCAAGTGTTTAGTGAAGAATCTATTTAGTGTTCAAGTGGGCATACCTTCAGAGCCGTCTTAGGCCATGCAGGGGCCCTTGGGCACACCGAGTTTGGGGGTCCTTTTAGAAAACCAAAAAAACGTGAATGAAAAGTACTTTTGTTTAGTGACTATTGACAATAAAAAGTGGTGGAACCTTTGGTGTAAAGATACGAAATGTTATAATTACCACAAAACACCAAACCATAACAAACACTCTCGACGTACGTTTCACCAACCAAGTTGGCATCATCAGGAGATGATTAAAACTAGTTTTAATCATCCCCTGATGATGCCAACTTGGCAAAACGTACGTCGAGACTCGAGAGTGTTTGTTATGGTTTGGTGTTTTGTGGTAATTATAACATTTCGTAGTGACTATTGGTTATTATGTTATTATGGTTAGCTATTTCGGCATTTCAGGACCCGCATCAGGCCAGGGGCCCTGAGCTCGTGCCCCACGTGCCCTTATGGTAAAGACGGAACTGCATACCTTTATTCTGAAATCTCCGAATTCTGCTTGCAACGCGAATCCGCCGAGAGTGATCAAGTTTTTAATGCTGCAAGGCAGTTGCTGTTCAAGAACACTTCTTCGCAATTGTAAATATAACAAATGTCGAGCTTCGACACATCTCAGCCCTCTTAAGCTTGGAAGAAACAAACGAACTCTTACAAAAAGTGTCACGGTTGAGTGTCCGTTTGAATTTGACATCACCTTACTGACTCGTGTATCAGCCGGTAAAAAAATAAAATCACCAGACATCAACGCTGATAATCCAAGCATAAAATTCTCTTGTAGATTTTCTGTTTGTATAACAGCCTGGAAAATAATTTTTTGAATGAGGGTTACGCTACCATATTTTTATACAAGCGACTAGGTCCTGCAGTCAGGATTCATTCTGATTGGTTGAATACCCCATCTTGATGACGTTTTACACACACACACACGCACTCACCTAAACGAACGTAACAACTAACTAGTGAACTCTATATACTAATATGGATAGTTGATAGCGATTAAAAAATGGATTTTGTATGTGGAAAATGTTCAAATACATATTCTTCAAGACAGGCATTAATGTTCACAAAATTAGAATGAAAAAAGGCTTGTAATCTAATTTTTTCTATAAAAGTCGATCAATTTTTTGACATTTCAAAATAAAACCTAATTTAATATTATTATTTGAGATATTATAGGTTGTCCAAAATTTATACAATACCGGTGTTCTTGAGAAATTGGAATAGAAAAATAAATTTTAATTAAGTTTTATTTTGAAATGCCAGAAAATTGATCGACTTTTATAGAAAGAATTAGATTACAAGCCTTATCTGAAGTTTTCATTCTAATTTTGTGAACATTAATGCCTGTCTTGAAGATTATGTGTTTGAACATTCTCCACATACAAAACTCATTTTTTAATCGCTATCAACTATCCATATTAGTATACAGAGTTCAGTAGTTAGTTGTTACGTTCGTTTAGGTGTGTGTGTGTGTGTGTCAAACGACGTCAAGATGGAAAATTCGACCAATCAGTTTGGACCCTGACACTGCAGGGCCTAGTCGCTTGTTATTTTTATACGTCAAATAGCGCTATTGGTAAATAAGGTATACGTCAAACGCTCACATTTTTTTATGAGTCAGATAGCGCTAGTGGCAAGTAAGGTATGTCAAACGTTTAGATATTGACGGTTTGTATTTAGTGATTCTTTATTTATCCATTATTAAGGAGTTAATAAATAAATACAAAACTGCGATTTAGCCGTTAAATTATTGAATGCAGATACTTCTCTTGCTAGTGGCGCCATCAGGGCGGTGGAAAATATAAACAGTACTGACATTTGCATGACATCAAAGTGATGTGTACGTCACTTGCCAGTGGCGCTATTAGGTGGTAAAAAAAGCTAGGTAAACTCTCGTTGTTATTTTTAGTCAGTTATTTAATTACCTCAAAAATTTGCCCGGCTGTTGTTGAATTTGGATCGCAATAAATATCGATTTTTTGTCCATTCAATAAAATGATGGTCACAATTCTTTTAGCGGCAGGCTAAAACAATAATTAAAAACAGTTCACAGAATTCTAATGGTGCTTCCACACAATCGGCCATGATAGGTGATTACCCATCACGATTGTGTGGAGGGCATAATCGCCTGTAATTGTCCATGTTTGCCCATGATGGAGCGTGATTACCTCTGTATGGATTTTTCGGCCATGATTGCGCGCGTTTTCATAGGTTCGTCGATCACTCAGTTCATATTTGTTTCGATATCCATGTCGGACAGATGACAATTCACAAATGGCACGATTGTGTGGACAGATGCACAATGATGGTGACAATCATGGCCCATTCTGTGATTGCCCATCATGGCCGATTGTGTGGAGGAGGCATAACGATCAGTAGAATCAGGACGTGTTGAATAAGGAAAAACTGTGATTTAATTATTAAAGTACCTACCTTGCATTCTCCTACAGATAGTTGTTTATTTGGTAAACTTGCTCTGACAACAAACTCTGGTCCAATGCATCCACGATTTCTGGAAGATACTCCTTCACCTGCTTTATATAATCGACTGGCTGCTCTTTGAACAGGATTTCTTTTAGTTTTAACTCTAACACATCCCCGTCTATTTCTTGTACTCTCTTCATTTCTTATGTTCCATTGAACTCGGTGATCATTGTCGTCATCAAGGACATTATTCCTTGGATTTCCTTGATATCTACCATCATTCGAAACTCGGTTTTCAAAACGTTTTGGCGATGTCAAAACATTCCTTGTTAGATATTTTATGTCTTGATAATTCTTTCCGTTTAGAGTATTTGTTTCATTTTCAGAATTTGAACTGTAATGTTCGGTTAAAACTTTAGTATTTAATTCATTAGTGTTGAGGCCATATGCAGATTCGAAACGATTAAAATCTTGAGAATCGACAATATTTGGTTCACGATTATAATAATCATATTTAACAGTTGATGCTTCGCTATTGTAATAGGGTCTTTGTTTTACAATTGCTGTTTGGTTATAACCACCATTTGAGACTTTGTTTTGAGGTAGATTTTGTAACGCTACTGTACTATTTTGCTTCCTTATATTATGTGCTCCATTTGAAAATGGACTGAACTGTGATCCTGTCAAGCATCCAGTTGTTTTATTTCTAGAAACAATAAGATTGCAGGTACATAAAATATATTTATCGTCAAAGGAAAGTTTGGTTGAGGATCAATAAAAGAAATCTTTACCAATGTTACGCTTGTGGCCAATGTAACGAAAAATATATTTCCATCATCGGGACCCAGATGACGGAAATATATTTTTCTAAACGTTGGCCACAAGCGTAACATTGGTAAAGATTTCTTTATTGATTCTCAACTAAACTTTCCCTCAATGATTGACATTCTATTCGATCAACATTGTATACTGCCAGCGCTGGATTTACACTAGGGGCTAGTGCCCACCAGGGCGGCAAATTTTCAGGGGCGGCAAAATTTGGAACGTGAAAACATTAATAAATTAAAATAACACTGCAGTTTTATTTACAAAATTGTGAAAAAAACTTCAGTGTGGGCGGCATTTTTCACGGTGCTCCAGGGCGGCATTTAGGGTAAATCCGGCCCAGTATACTGCAATCATAAAATATATTAATATTTGTATTTATTTGAGTTACTAGAAAAATATTCATGATTACTGTGAATTAATTACTCTTACCGACCCCCCCCCCCCGCCCCTTGAGCCCAGTGAAGACCGCCGTATACAGACTACCCTATTACACTGTCAACGGTACCCAACAATCAACATGAGTAAGTAAGTAGGTACTTTTTTTTTTTGTGATGTTTATTGGCCTGACTTTTGTCTTTGGCCAGTAGCCGAATTTGTATACTTTGTCCAATTGGATAGTAAAGTGAATAAATGGGTAGTAACGCGTAAGCAGTTACTAAATCAGAATCAGTCCGCTAGAAATATCGATCTTGCTCAGTAAGAATCGACTTTGCTCACTAAAAGTCAACCTTGCTTACTAAGAATCGACCAGCTCAGGGCTATCCTTCCTGGGTGTGCGTAAATGCATTTCCTCCTCCCCAAAAAAAAAGCTCAAAAAGAACCGACCTTGCTCAGTAAGAATCGACCAGCTCATTAATAAGCGACCTTGCTTGTGTGTTTGTTTAGGTCAAATCTTGCAAGTCAATTTTAAACGACTTCCGCGCATCCGATCGATTTGAAATTTTGTACACATATGCATTCCCGATGACAATACATGAATAAACCGTTTTTAGTAATAAAATCAGTCCCTAAGGGGTTCAAACGAGGATGTAGGGTTTTTTTGACTAATCAACGCCCAGGCCAAATCGCTGAAACTAGAAACTTGAAATTTGGACAGTTCATTCCTTTTCTGACGTAAGCATCGAAATTCAACCCCTACGGGTGTCAAAGGGGGGTAAAATTTTGAAAGACGAAAATGAACAAAATAAAATATTAGTAAAAAAAGCTTTTTAGAGACAAGCTTTTATTGAACTGTACTAAAAAGGAAAAAATAATATTTAATAATTTTGGTTCAGAATTATTATAAAAGCGGGAGTTGGAATCTCTATGATTAGTCTCAACCCCCACTTTTATAATAATTATGAACCAAAATTATTAAATATTATTTTTTCCTTTTTAGTACATTTCAATAAAAGCTTGTCTCTAAAAAGTTTTTTTTTACTAAAATTTTATTTTTGTATCGCACTTGTGCGAATAAGTCAGATGCAACTACCAATAGCGTAAAGCCACACACTATTTGCTGAATTGTAAATTATAGACGCGTCGACAACTTAGGTCATTAGGTCAAATACACAACTGATGCTTCGCGAACGCGCGATTGTCGAACACACTTCGAATGGGAAACAAACGTATCGATCGCCGGATAGAGCGCATTTTGTTGCCAATCGCGCATTTGAAGTAGCTGAGAAATCGTCAAATCGCAACGTAGTTGCTGAAGTAGTGTGTGCGCTGGTCCTCAATGATAACATAAGAGTATAATTGTGTGTGTGTTTTAAAGACCACCAACAGCTAAGGTTATTTGGGCCTAGCACCAATGCATATTTTCAATTCATTATTTTTTTTTTAATAATAAATTGAAAATCCCATTGACACTTTTACCAGCTCTCGGGCTAGAACCTGGGAACACTCTTGGCTATTCTCAAGCCCATAAGAGTATAATATTATTATGGTAATTCTAAATACAAAATGAAACTTAACAATGAGAAGTTAATAAGCTATCGAAGTACAAACTTTAGCAACGGTGGCTCAAGTATTTGCTTCACTTTATTAAAGTTATTGTCAAAATAAAAATTATTACTCACTGTATATTTGTATTTTGTTGCGACGGATGTATCCACGGTGAAGACATTGCTGACGTCACAGAATTCGAACTTTCGACGGCGGGCATTCCACAATTAAGATATCTCGACGATGATACAGAAGAAGCGTCGATAACTTCACGATGTAAGTCCATAACGATGTGAGAGAATGGTTTTGTTTGCACTCGACTCTTACAATAATCTGATATGACCTGGAAAATCAAAAATTCGAAATCAATATCAGGTCACAGTTCACAGAGACAAAAATTCTGCAAACGTGTCTACAAAAAACATCGTTATATTGTTATTACCATTCCAATTCCACAAGTGGGGAATGGTAAGTACTATAACTTAAGTAAAAATTCACTTTTCACAATTGTACAAAAAAAAATTCATTTTGAGGTCCCTTGAATCCAAAAAACATATTTTTGGAAAAAGTCTGTTCGCCTGTTAGGTCCGTTTATCTGTGAGCACGATACAGGTCAAATGGCTCAGCGAATCGAAACCAAATTTTGGTAGGATGTTTTAGATGTAAATAGGAGGACTCGTCCTCAATCAGAATAAAACTTTTGCCGTTCATTATTGCAACTCTCGTTCAATTGTAAATAACCGCAGTTTATTAATTCGCGCTCAGAACACCTCAACACCAAAGAGCAAAACATGCAAATTCTTAGGCCTACATATTTCAATTAGTGTTGCCGTCTAGACAAGACAAGACAAGACTTTCAAAGTCTTGTCTTGTCTTGAAATATCAAGACTTCACTAAGTCTAAGTCTAGATTAAAAAACTAAAAAATTAAGAATCGATCTCGATGATTAAGAATCGATTCTTAATGATCGAGATCGATTCTTAATGATCAAGGTCGATTCTTTATGATCGAGGTCGATTCTTGCTGATCGAGGTCGATTCTTAATGATCGAGGTCGTTCTTACTGATAGAGGTCGATTTTTAATGATCGAGGTCGATTCTTTATGATCGAGGTCGATTCTTAATGATCGAGGTCGATTCTTACTGATCGAGGTCGACTCTTAATGATCGAGGTCCATTCTTTATGATCGATATCGATTCCTAATGATCGAGGTCGATTCCTTATGATCGAAGTCGATTCTTAATGATCGAGGTCGATTCTTACTGATCGAGGTCGATTCTTAATGATCGAGGTCGATTCTTTATGATAGCGGTCGAGTCTTAATGATCGGAATCGATTCCTAATGATCGAGGTCGATTCTTAATGATCGAGGTCGGCAAAAAAGTAAACCTTTAAAAAGTGAGAAATAATTAATATCTACTATATCTGGCCCGATGCACCGTCTATTTCTTCGTTTAGATGAAATATTTTATTCGTAAATGCGTCGGGGACCGCTGAGAAATTGGTATTTTTGTCATTCTACAGTCAATGTCCCCGACGCATTTACGAATAAAATATTTCATCTATAAAACGAAGAAATAGACGGTGCATATAGGGCCGGACATAGTAGATATTATCATATTAATTATTTCTCACTTTTTAAAGGTTTATTAGACGCTAATGACCTCTGTTGTCGAGCGTCTATAATCTACAATTCAATTTTAAAGGTTTACTTTTTTGCGTCGGGGGTTTTTTAAATTTTAAATTTTATTTGATTTCATACTTTTTAAACTAACTAATCAAAAACTGATTATTTGAGCTCAAACTCGAAATTTTTAGCTGTAAAACTGTGATGAGAGCTGAAAATCTTGGAAACGGCTGAACCGATTTCAATCAAACATGGCTAAGAACCATCTCGCAAATACCATCTTTCAATCTAACAAAACTAATAATATTAATAATAAAATGTGAGGGGATTTAAAAAATCATTATTTTTTTCAAATAATATGTTTCCAAATTGTGTTTTAGCATTGAAATATTTTTAAGACAGGTTTTTTAAAATTTGTTAGCCGGGGATCAGAAAGACGGGTCGGTATTGCTGTTTTATTAGTCACGAATGAAGTTCTTCTGAACCAAGGCTCTGGCGATGCTTATAACATCGTCTGAATGCTCTTATTACACTGGAAAAATATAGATTATTACGTAATTCTCTAATTGCTATTTATACGCAATGTTTCAAAGAGATATTGTTTTTGTGTGAAATTAAACGTATTTATCGAGTATTTATAGTTGTTGTCGAGCGTCTATAATCTACAATAATATCTATCAAAACTTTAAGTTAAATTTTTATTAGTATAACTTTTAATCAGTGACGAATTTAAGGAAGAAAGGCTCAAATGACTAACTTTTCAAGGGGCCCATTGGGTTCCTAAGAGTCCGTTTTTCTAATCTATAATATGCATTATTTTTTTTATTATTATTATCATGTATCTCTATAAAAATATGCAGCATTCTCAGAGAAATTAAATAATTATTTTTAATATTATAATCAATTCTTTGTTGCTACAATCTGAAAAAGACACTCAAGCAAGATTTCGCAACTGCTCTAAATATCCATTGCCTAAAAATTAAATTAACTGGATTAAGTGTTCTATTTCACAAATATTCCAATTGGGAAAGCAGTTAGGAAGTTGTTCATTTTTTCAATGTTCTAAATCCCACATGTTTTGAAACAGCCTTTAAATAGAGCAATGTTGTTATCAGGAGAACAGTTTTTATGAATTTGTACAATTTATATAAGTCAATATTTTTTGAAGGCGAGGTTTATTATTAAAATCACTCAACCATGACCGGACAGTAAAAGCCTTCTGGTGTTGTCATGAATGTCGGCTGAGCCTCGATTCAGAAGTATTTCATTGGTGACCAGCAAATCATCAAAACCGATCCATCTATATGTTTGCCTGATACAAAGTTTTTGAAAAACATTAATTTTGTTCGATCTTACTGAAATTGTCGCTAGTTTAAAAATATAAATAAACCGTATCTAGAAGTACTGGGGTATGATATAATACCTACTATATTTGGCCCGATGCACCGTCTATTTCTTCGTTTAGATGAAATATTTTATTCGTAAATGCGTCGGGGACCATGACTGTAAAATGACAAAAATACTAATGTCTCAGCGGTCCCCGACGCATTTGCGAATAAAATATTTCATCTAAACGAAGAAATAGACGGTGCATCGGGTCAGATATATAGTAGATATTAATTATTTCTCACTTTTTAAAGGTTTACTTTTTGGCGTCGGGGTTTTTTTAAAATTTTTAATTTAATTGTTTTAAATAAAACACAAGAATAAAACATATTATTTGAAAATTACGTCTGTGTGATACCTCTCTGAGAATCAGCGAAATCTTACGGCGCTTTCGTAAACATACAATAGTCAAAAAAATTTGAACAAATTATTGGTGCCAGCTATTAGCGAGGTCATAAACTACAACTATTTTTTTATCAACTAAGTTTTTAGTGCCATCTATTATCACACTTATGAACTACAAGAAATTTATTACAAAAATACCACACATACCTTTTTATCTTTCTGGTGGCCTACTCCTAAATTTTTAAAATTTTACTGTCACAAATGACCAAAATATTTATTATTAGTATTTTTGCAGTCTAAGCGATGTTATAAACATCGGTAGAGCCTTGGTTTTGAAGTACTTCATTCGTGCCTAACAAAACAGCAATACCGACTCGTCTTTCTGAATCCCGGCTAACAAATTTTAAAAAACCTGTCTTAAAAATAATAAAAAACATTTTGCTATTATTAATAAGAGTATTCAGGCGATGTTATAAACATCGGCAGAGTCTTGATTCAGAAGTAATTCATTCGTGACTAACAAAACAGCAATACCGCCCGTCTTTCTGATCCCCGGTTAACAAATTTTAAAAAACTTGTAAAAATATTTCAACGCAAAAACACAATTTGCATTGGAAAAATATTATTTGAATAAAAATAATAACGTCTCTATCTCCCAAACGGTAAATGGTGCGGACCTGTGGGGTGTGTTCTTAGTGAGAAGGGTCAATTCTTAGTGAGAAGTGTCGATTATTAGAGAGAAGGGTCGATTCTTGTGAGCAAGGTCGATTCTTTGTGTGCAGGGTCGATTCATAGTGATTCATAGTGGTCGATTCTTAATCACTAAGGTAAAATCTATAGTGGACGCATACATTGGCGTAACTAGATATTTTTTGCAGGGGGGGGGGGCATGGCCCTTTCAATCTGAGAACTGAAAATCACTATTATGAGATCTTTTATTGTTAGTAATTTAATAGTCATTAAATGCTATGTTTAAAAAAAACAGTAAAAGTTGCTTGTCTTGTGAACTTTTTTTTTGAGTGGCTATTTTTTAAGTATATTAGATGAAAATACAAAATTACAGAATATGGCGTTTGGCTCAAGTTTTGGTACCCCCAAACGGTCAGCACCCTTCCGCCACCCTGATTGTCTACTACCTAATATAATTTTATGTTTGTTAATTGTTATTCTTATTACTTTCAATAGTTTGTAATAATTTTAAGTCGACTTTCTATATTCTTACGTCAGCACCTTGAGCTACGTGCCGTAATTATTCTAGGGGCGGCCCCCGTCAGCTTCCAGAGGGGGCCTGAGATACTTATAAAAATGCTGAGTCCTAGTAAGCAAGTAAGAATCAACTCGAGGCAAGTAAGAATTGAATATAAGTCGATTCTTACTTGCCTCGAGTCGATTCTCACTTGCCTCGAATCTTAGTAAGCAAGTAAGAATCGACTTGCCTCGATTCGATTCTTACTTGCCTCGAGTCGATTCAAAACTTGCCTTGAGTCGATTCTAAACTTGCCTCGAGCAGGGCCGTAGCTAGGGGGGGCATTAAGGGGCAATGCCCTACCTTAAAACATCCAGTGCCCTACTTTAAGGAATTATAAACAAGTCGCAAAGACTGTCACGACAAAATGACAAACTTGATCTATCTGGCATTTGGAAAAACAAGATTAAATTCGTTGGATCTAAATGAAGTTCTTTGGAAATTTGATAACATGTCAAGTTCTGTATTTTTTTTTTGTTAAATTGTAATTCACCGTTTTTTTTGCTTTTGTAATTTGATATCACCAGATGAGGTGGGCAATCCAATTAATAAATTGTAGTCTTTTGCTTCAGCCCTACTTTAAACTTTCAGTGCCCTATCTTGAATTCAGCTCTAGCTACGGCCCTGGCCTCGAGTCGATTCTAAACTTGCCTCGTATCTTAGATTATAAAAATGTAGAAAGCAAGGTTGATTCTTAGTGAGCAAGGACGATTTTTAGTGAGCTGGTCGATCTTAGGAGCGAAGTCGATTCTTATTTCTTAGTGAGATGGTTGATTCTTAGGGAGCAAAGTCGATGCTAGCGAGATTAGTTCGATTCGATTATTAGGGAGCAAGGTCGGTTCTTAGTGAGATTGAGAAAGGTCGATTCTGTGCGCTGGTCGATTCTTATTTAGCAAAGTCGATTCCTAAATATTCTTAAATACACTTCAAATCATCAAATGCCAATAGACCTTAAGCTCAAGCTTATATTTTTATTCCCTGTTAGCGTATGCCGTGTGAACACAAGATGTGAATTTTTAGCATTAATTATCAAAAAATTTACAATTTTCACTTAGTACTTATAACAATTATGTACGAATCCTCGAACCCACTGGGGCTTGAGAATAGCCGAGAGTGTAGCGGCGCTGTTGTTTACATGGCGTTGCTATGGTTCCTCTATTACAAGTCCCCAGTTCCCGAGTTCTAGCCCGAGAGCTGGTAAAAGTGTCAATTGGATTTTCAATTTATTATTAAAAAAAAAAATAATGAATTGAAAATATGAATTGGTGCTAGGCCCAAATAACCTTAGCTGTTGGTGGTCTTTAAAATACAATTACAATACAATTCAAACCCACTGGTACAACACAGATTATTTTTCTCTTATTAAATGTATAATAAAAACTATGTCTGCAGGAGATTTTAAAAAAAATTATTGATTTTATTTTAATCAAAATAATGGAAATGTGTTTTTATGTATTGAAATATTTTTAAGACAAGTATTTAAAAATTTCTTAGCGGGAGTTCAGAAATATTTTTAATATTATAATCAGTTCTTTATTATTACAATCTGAAAAAAGACACTCAAGTAAGATTTGCAAAAGCTCTGTTATCATTCGATTAAATTTTAATGATGATTTTTAGATGATCTAATTCACTCATATTTTCTGCGGGATAGCAGCTGTGAATTGTTCATTCTTTCAATTTTCTAAATCCCACATGTTTTGAAACAGCCTTTAAATAGAGAAATGTTGTATCAGGAGAGCCGTCTTTTAGAATTCGTATTATGCAATATTTATTATTTTCTGAAGGCGGGGTTTATTATTAATTGAAACCACCGAACCAATGAAAGCCTTCTGGCGTTGTCTTGAAAGTCGTCTGAGTCTCGATTCAGAAATATTTCATTGGTGACCAACAAATCATCAATACCGATTCATCTGTATGTTTTCCTGATACAAAGTTTTTGAAAAATATGTATTTTTGATTTTACTCATTTCAATCGAAGTTGCCGGTTAAAAATATAAATAAACCGTAAAAAAATAACAATTGGTTTTTAACCGTATTTAAAGCACACGTTAACAATTCATTATGAATCATTTTTCATGTTTATGTTTTGAACAGTGTTTTAAACAAATGATTCAAAACTATTTGTTGTAATCATGCCATCCCTGGACTGGAGTAAGGTCGATTCCTAGTTTACTCACTAAGAATCGACCTTGCTCCAGTTCGATTCTTAGTAAGCAAAGTTGATTATTATACCCTGTTGACATTATGCTAGTTGACTAGCGCTCGTCGACTAGCATGTTACTAGTTAAATGTAAACAGGTTACTAGCGCTAGTACCGTGCTAGTGCGACTAGTACCAGTAAAGTTAAAAGCATTTCTACTTTTGCTGCTAGTCGTGCGATTTCAAAATGGCGCCAACTAACAGATGGACTGAACGTGATACCTTAAAATTTGTTACTTTGTATAATGAGTGCGAAATTTTGTGGAATGTTCGCGATGGAAATTACAAAAATCGTGTTAAACGGAATAGTGCATTCGAATACATACAACGTGAAATGAAAGTAAAAAATTTGACAGTAAATATGGTAAAGAAAAAAATCGAATCTAAAGAGACACATACAGTTTGGAAAAAAGTAAAATTAAAAAAAATAGCAAATCCGGTACATTACTTACTTATTTTCACTAAACTTCCAAATTAACAGTAAAATGTATTAATTTGCTGGTGCCAATATGTAAACAGCGCTAGTAGTGCTAGTCGACTAGCGCTAGTCAGCTGGTGCTAGTCAATTAGCATAGTGTCAACGGGCCTTAAAAGCGATTCTTATTGACCGGTCATGGTTGGGTGATTTTATTCAATAATAACCCCGCCTTCAGAAAATATTACATAATTATTGTTTATACAAATTCTTAAAAACTCTTCTCCTGATAACAACATTGCTCTATCTAAAGGCAGTTTCAAAACATGTGGGATTAAGAACACTGAAAAAAAATTAAAGAACTTCATAAGTTCATAGCTGCTTTCCAGCAGAGAATGTTAGTGACTTAGATTTAATTAATTTAATTTTAATCTATAATAAATAGATCATTAACAAAATCTTGCTTGAGTGTCTTTTTCAGATTGTAGTTGCAAAGCTTTTTCAGATTGTAGTTGCAAAGAACTGATTATAATATTTTAAATAATTAATTTCTATGAGAATGCTGAATATTTTTATAGAGATAAATAGATATTATACATTAAATAAAAAAGGGCTCTTAAGAATCTACATGGCCCCTTTAAACGTTAGTTTCCTTATACACTATGATTGCGTTGTACAAAATATGACTCTTTTGGAAACCGTTGCTTATATGGAAATGCTATTATAAACAAAAAAAATACCTTGTCTTCTTTACATGCACAAACATCAATGGTTGTTTTTTTAAATTAATTGCAATGCTAAGAAAATGTTTATGTCTAATATTAACACATAATAATAATCTCTCTCTTTGAAACATTGCGTATAAATATGAATTACATAACAGTCTATATTTTTTCAGTGTAAAAAGAACCTTCAAGCGACGTTATAAACAGCAGAGCCTTGGTTCAGAAATACTTCATTCGTGACTAAAAAACAGCAAAACCGATCAGTCTTTCTGATCCCCGGATAACAAATTTTTGATTTACTTGTCTTAAAAATATTATGCATAATTATTTTTATTGAAAAATATTGTTATTTTGAATATAAATAAATTTAATAATTTTAAGAAGAGAAAATAATGTCTTGTAGGGTTCGTGAATTATACCTTGCTAAAAGTACTAAGGGAAAATAATCGACTTTTGGGTACCTATATTATCAAGTGCTTCGAGCTCAAAGCGCTTGAAAATAGCGTAAAGTTCCAGGGATGGCCTGCAGGGTCAACCGATTTACAGATTTTTTTTATATTTTCTAGTTCGGTTTTCTCCGGTAAAAATTATTATTTTGCATTTTGACGTGCAAACATCTTTACTGGCGCCCTTTAAAAAAAATTCTTCTATGGTGACTGGGTGAAATGTCACGGAAGTGTTCCGCGGAAGTGATGCTTGTGACAGGAAGTACGTACCATTTTACAGGTCTTACGGTATCTAGATTATAATGTCAGATAATTATCGTAGAGAAGGACACCTTGGTATAATTTTATTTGTGAAAAATATTTGAGACAGGTTACAAGGCAACTAACAAAAAATCTTTGCTAAATTTTAGCAAATATTCTTGCCTTGAAACCTGTATCAAAAATTATTTACAAATATAATATTCAACCTCCTTGGTCAGCTTTATTGTCTATAGAAACATTGCGTATAAGGAAAGGAACACGTTTGTATCTATCAAAATGATCACATCTGAACTTCAGATACAGCAAATAAAAAAATTCGACTGGTGACCAGTCCTATACTTCCCACCTAGTAAATATTTGCAAAAAATAAACACTCTTTTTTTATTCTTTGAAAAAAAGCATGGTCCTCTTTTTGTTTGGTGATCTACTGATGTCTAGCTTAATATAGCAAAAATCATGGTTACCTTGATTTACGTACAATTTTTATTTTTTTTAGTAAAATATTTTTTTTCTCGAAACCTGTACATTTTAGAGAAAAAAAATTTGCATTTTTTCATATTATAATTTATTTATATTTTTTTA
Source organism: Mongoloraphidia duomilia (assembly GCA_039654895.1). Classification (NCBI taxonomy): domain Eukaryota; kingdom Metazoa; phylum Arthropoda; class Insecta; order Raphidioptera; family Raphidiidae; genus Mongoloraphidia; species Mongoloraphidia duomilia. The sequence goes on along the minus strand of CM077520.1, from coordinate 9,461,846 downwards.
CCTATGTTAATACGTGACATTGAGAACGTTTTTTTGAATATCTCAGGATCCACTAAACCGATTTGACTCAAAATCTAATCAGATCTAAGTTAAAGGCTGATAAACATAATAGAACAATCGGCATGGCCGTATGTTGTTCCGTTTTTACGATATCGAAGGCGAAAAATTGACTACATACACACAGACACACACACACATACACATACAGACATTAGTCAGAAAATGATCTTAAACGATTGCTAGGGTCTCAAAACGTGAAGATCTGTTAAAATCTCGAAATTTTTTTTTCGGACTAAATCCATTACTTCCCTACCATAGTAGAGGTGGGAAGTAAAAATAAACATCTTAGCGCTCGTGTTTCGTCTCGTCACTCGCCGACATTCGCGAGTGGCATTCGCACGTTCGTCCCCACAACGTGAATGATTGTTTACACATTGGCGCCCGTGTTTCACCTCGTCACAACGGGCCGAGCGTTCAGACTGGATGCTTTGGGTTCCAAATAGCATGTTCACCATGGTAGAGTTCTAAGAATTAGTACTTGCCTATTACTCCACTCCATTTTTCAACTACTTATACGAAAAAAAAACGTGTTAAAAGTAAACGCACTCGTTACGAACTGAACAGTGAATGTGTAAACACTGAGTTTTCCTCGTTGAAGTCGTCGCTACAAGCCTTTGACTCGTCCCGAAAGACCGCTTCCAACGCGAGCGCTACGAGCGGCGAGACGAGTGAACCGACCAGATATTCGCCTCGCCATTCGCTTTGCGATTTGATTCGCCATTCGTGAAAATGTGTAAACACTGAGTTCGCCTCGTTGCAGTCGTCGCTACAAGCCTTTGACTCATCCTGAAAGAACGCTTCCAACGCGAGCGCTACGAACGGCGAGATGAGTGAACCGACCACACATTCGCCTCGCCATTCGCTTTGCGAATCGACTCGCCATTCGTGCGAGTGTGTAAACGCGCTATATATGTATGAATTATTAACAACAATGAGTTCAACAATGAGTACTTACTATGACGATTCAACGTGTTTATAGGCAAATATTAAATATACCATTTTGCAAATTTTAATTATTTGAAGTGAAGTTTTAAAGCGACAATATGATCATTTATTTATTCATTTAATCAAATAATTGCTAATAGTGTGTTCTAATTGGAAATGGCAATGTTACAAAAGTACATAATATATCAGTACAAACGCTATTTAGGGATGTGAATTTTAATTAGTCTACAGTAGACTCAAGGTTTTTAAAGATAAATTAATAGATTTATACGGCTGAATTTCAATTGAAAATTTTTGTTGGAAAGCAGCCAATTATATAATTGATTCCAAACAAACCGGAAAAAATCATTTTACCAACCAGGATTGTAACCTGAACCTTTCCACTTTCGCGGCGGAATGAGCTTACAATTACTCAACCGTGACATGATTACTAATCTAACATTCCCCTTATATGCTTCAATTTCAATTCAGCCGTATAAATCTATTAATTTATCTTAAAAAAAAATCAAAACTTGTTGGTTGATTTCTATACTGTGCTTTATGTATGTATCTAACATGTAGATTATCTTACGATGTCTACAAGATATAATTATTTCTAGAAAATTATGTAGTAAGAATATTTATTTATTTATTTATTGTGGATTATAGACGCGTCGACAACTTAGGTCATTAGCGTCTTAAATACAACAAATATTATAATATATCACTTAAAAACTAAACTACATCACAAAACATCCATGAGCAGAGGTGGGATTCGAACCCACGACAGTCTGATTCAGAGGCCGCGACGCTACCAACTGAGCCATACTGTCCTCAGTAAGAATATTATGGGCCTCTAGAAGAGGAATGAAATCTTTGGTACAAAGACACTAAATATTAAAAAATTAACCAAAAAATACTAAAGTACTAACACTTTTTTCTCGACGTACGTTTCGCTAACCATGTTAGACTCACCAGGAGATGAATAAAATGTAATTGAAAAGATTAAAACAGTTAGGGGTGATTCTAGATTGACCCAAAAGGTGCACCACATCCTATAAGGATTTTTTTGTGCTTTCCCTTTTTACTGAATCTAGTCAGCAAATAGTTTGGATCTTCTTATGAGCTCCAAAATATTGGTCACTAGATTATCCTGTGGAATAACTCCATCCTCATCTATGTATTAACCAAAAATAGTTGTCCTGTTGCTTTTTTAATAGTCACTATAATACATAGCTATTTTGTTTAAAAATTTGTAAAATTCAAATTGGAAAATGTTTAATTTAAATTTGTTGAAAAATTCGATAAAAACTGACATCCCTATCAGTAAGTTAAACACTGAACAAATGTGTATATGCAATTCAGCACTCCCAGCGCTGACAATGTAGTTTTACCGTCCCTCTAGGGACTGGGGAGTTGGTATTACATAACCTATATACGTATGTGTATTGGATATGAGCTATAGAAGACAAAAGCGCCATGTTGATTATAGTTAAAGCATATTTAAATGAAAAATAAGCGCAGCCTTAGAATTGAACGATGATTAAAAAAATATAGTTGTATAAGGTTGTTCCAAATAAAATTGTAGCAAAGCGTTTTTAATTATCACTATTCTGAACCGGCGGCTTCGCTCGCGTTATATCTCTACATATTATAAATTCGAAATTTCCGCACTTTGTACAATACAAGCACTATTTACCGGCTATCGATCGATGTATTACTATATATAGCAACGCGCCTACAAAGTCCATATCATGAGAGAGTCATGTTTTTAATGATTTATACAGAAGTTAATAACTATAATAAAAATAAACTAAATCGTAACTTAGTCTGTAATTGTAAAGTTTTAAGGACTCGAAGAGCAAATTTTCCGTTTTCATAATTTTTTTCCTGTTTTTTAAATTTCAATCTATATATTATAGTATCGCTTTCCGTGTCTGTCTGTACCACCGCTAACTCCTCCTAAACCACGCAACGGATTTTGATGCGGTTTTCACCATCAGTTAGATAATTTTTCACGGAAGGTTTATATATATAGCGAACGAGCGAAGCGAGTGAGTAATGTAATTATAATACCCAAGCGAACGGGCAAAGCGAGTGAGTAGTGTATTTATAATATTCAAGCATAAAGTAAATTAAAATTACATAATTTGTGTAATATTCCAATAAAGTGTGTAAAAATTACAAAATAAAATGTATAGTTACATATATAAAATGGATGAATACAAAACAAATTAATGTAAAATTAGTAACCGCGCATGCTCAATGTGTTTTTATGGAAACACGCGATGTGCAGGCGATACCTGTTTGCGAAGCCATTGTCTCTTTGTGTGCCTATTACCAGATTAATCGCTGGCTACAAATGGACCATCGATAATCTATGTAATCGGCCTTCTTATTTCTTACAGTGTGGTTACACTTTGTTACACTAGGTCGCACTAGTGTAAACTTTGCTTAAAAACCGTGCTTGACTGGTCAGTGTAGACAGTAGTGCTACAGTGTATTGTATTCGGCTGGGCGTCGGTGGGATGCTAGTGTGACCTTCAGTGTAACACTTTTACTTTTTTTATTATGTATAAAATTGTATCTTAGCCTGTAGCCAAGAATGACTGGATTACGTAATATCAGAAAAGTGGATTTTAATTTTAATTCAGCGGATTAATTCCGGATTAAAGACCAACTTCAGAAACTATTTCTCCTGCCACAACGGCGAAATTATTAAGTACCATCCTGTAACTTATGCACGCAGGTTTGTAGCAATTCCAAAATGATGGTTAAATGAAATATGTACACGCAAAAGCATGTTCGGATAAAATAAATCATCGTCCGGTTGGACTAAACCGCGATACAGACGCACCGATAATATCGGAATAGGAGGGCCTGGTCGGTGATGCTATTTGCACGCCTGCAGAGATAGAGCTATGTGGAGGGGCTGACGCCTCGGAGCTATGGCAGAGCAGACATAAACGTTCACACATCACCCACATGCGAGTGTATTTACTTGTACATAATGCATGGCACGAGTGTCGACAACTTTGGGAAGTAGAGCTGATTAAAGAACGGTTTGTAAACGTAAAATTGAATTGTAAATTATAGACGCTCGACAACAGAGGTCATTAGCGTCAGTTTGTAAACGTGAATACGTTTTTAAAATCGAAACAGTATACTGGGCAAGGGCAGATCCAGGGTGGCGCCCCCACTCAACTAGAAAAGATAAGACGAGAAAATGGTAAACTTGCTTTGCAGGGGTGAAAAAAATGTTTTTGTTCAACACCCGCAAGAAATATGTAATTTCGTGGCTCTACTGAGAGTGGGCGAAATAATGAATTCTCTGACTGTTGACGTAGAGAGTGGGCGAAATGTCATTTCGCCCACTAGTGGGCAAAATAGCATTTCGCCCACGCTCCTGTAGACGTAGAGAGTGGGCGAAATGCCATTTCGCCCACGCTCATTACGGGGAACGTTTACGCAAGTGTTGATAGTTTCGTCAATCAATCAGGTCACCCATTATTTCGCCCACGCTCAGTAGAGCCACGAAATGACATATTTCTTGCGGTAGTTGAACAAAATATTGTGTGCGACTACTATTGGTCGAAAGAGGAGATTCCTCGAGTGTGGATTTTGCCGCACGAGCGTAGCGAGTGCGGTAAGACACACAAGTGGAATCTCCTCTTTCTCCCACTAGTCGCACAATATACTATTTATGTTACATCGGCTAACATTATAATGTCGCCGGTGTTAAATTTTGCTTTTTTTAGGTTACGCTAGTCGTATGGTTGCCCGCCCCCCGATAAATTCTGAATCCGCCCTTTGTACTGGGGAGCATGACCAGAGGCGCGGACTAGTAGTCTTGGCCGCTCTGAGCCGTTCAGTACCAGCCACCCTTTTCTGCAAACTTTTCACCGTAGAAATGTGAAAATGTCCGAAAATCGGTATCGCGTTCTGTTGAACACGCTGGACACTGTAGCTCTGGTGATTAAAATAATATGGCTAGATGGTGTACTTCTAGAATATAGTAGAAATAACTTACTATAGTTTCAACTGGTCACAACTATAGTTTGTTATAAGTCTCTAATAGGGGCCATAAAAGAATGTCTCCCAGAGCCATATGAAAAGACAGCCATAGTTATATTTTTTAATTGTCAGAGACAAAGTAAGGCAGTCAAATTCATATAGCTAGAAGAACTACAAATTCTGTTTCTGATAGTTATAAGACCATATAGAGTTTTCTTACTGCAGACAAAGTAAGGCAGCCAAATTCATATAGCTGAGGAACTACAAATTCTGTCTCTGATAGTTATAAGACCATATAGAGTTTTCTTAGTGCAGACAAAGTAAGGCAGCCAAATTCATATAGCTAGAGGAACTACAAATTCTGTCTCTGATAGTTATAAGACCATATAGAGTTTTCTTACTGCAGACAAAGTAAGGCAGCCAAATTCATATAGCTAGAGGAACTACAAATTCTGTCTCTGATAGTTATAAGACCATATAGAGTTTTCTTACTGCAGACAAAGTAAGGCAGCCAAATTCATATAGCTGAGGAACTACAAATTCTGTCTCTGATAGTTATAAGACCATATAGAGTTTTCTTACTGCAGACAAAGTAAGGCAGCCAAATTCATATAGCTAGAGGAACTACAAATTCTGTCTCTGATAGTTATAAGACCATATAGAGTTTTCTTAGTGCAGACAAAGTAAGGCAGCCAAATTCATATAGCTAGAGGAACTACAAATTCTGTCTCTGATAGTTATAAGACCATATAGAGTTTTCTTACTGCAGACAAAGTAAGGCAGCCAAATTCATATAGCTAGAGGAACTACAAATTCTGTCTCTGATAGTTATAAGACCATATAGAGTTTTCTTACTGCAGACAAAGTAAGGCAGCCAAATTCATATAGCTAGAGGAACTACAAATTCTGTCTCTGATAGTTATAAGACCATATAGAGTTTTCTTACTGCAGACAAAGTAAGGCAGCCAAATTCATATAGCTGAGGAACTACAAATTCTGTCTCTGATAGTTATAAGACCATATAGAGTTTTCTTACTGCAGACAAAGTAAGGCAGCCAAATTCATATAGCTAGAGGAACTACAAATTCTGTCTCTGATAGTTATAAGACCATATAGAGTTTTCTTAGTGCAGACAAAGTAAGGCAGCCAAATTCATATAGCTAGAGGAACTACAAATTCTGTCTCTGATAGTTATAAGACCATATAGAGTTTTCTTACTGCAGACAAAGTAAGGCAGCCAAATTCATATAGCTAGAGGAACTACAAATTCTGTCTCTGATAGTTATAAGACCATATAGAGTTTTCTTACTGCAGACAAAGTAAGGCAGCCAAATTCATATAGCTGAGGAACTACAAATTCTGTCTCTGATAGTTATAAGACCATATAGAGTTTTCTTAGTGCAGACAAAGTAAGGCAGCCAAATTCATATAGCTAGAGGAACTACAAATTCTGTCTCTGATAGTTATAAGACCATATAGAGTTTTCTTACTGCAGACAAAGTAAGGCAGCCAAATTCATATAGCTGAGGAACTACAAATTCTGTCTCTGATAGTTATAAGACCATATAGAGTTTTCTTACTGCAGACAAAGTAAGGCAGCCAAATTCATATAGCTGAGGAACTACAAATTCTGTCTCTGATAGTTATAAGACCATATAGAGTTTTCTTACTGCAGACAAAGTAAGGCAGCCAAATTCATATAGCTAGAGGAACTACAAATTCTGTCTCTGATAGTTATAAGACCATATAGAGTTTTCTTACTGCAGACAAAGTAAGGCAGCCAAATTCATATAGCTAGAGGAACTACAAATTCTGTCTCTGATAGTTATAAGACCATATAGAGTTTTCTTACTGCAGACAAAGTAAGGCAGCCAAATTCATATAGCTAGAGGAACTACAAATTCTGTCTCTGATAGTTATAAGACCATATAGAGTTTTCTTAGTGCAGACAAAGTAAGGCAGCCAAATTCATATAGCTGAGGAACTACAAATTCTGTCTCTGATAGTTATAAGACCATATAGAGTTTTCTTAGTGCAGACAAAGTAAGGCAGCCAAATTCATATAGCTAGAGGAACTACAAATTCTGTCTCTGATAGTTATAAGACCATATAGAGTTTTCTTACTGCAGACAAAGTAAGGCAGCCAAATTCATATAGCTGAGGAACTACAAATTCTGTCTCTGATAGTTATAAGACCATATAGAGTTTTCTTACTGCAGACAAAGTAAGGCAGCCAAATTCATATAGGTAGCTAGAGGAACTACAAATTCTGTCTCTGATAGTTATAAGACCATATAGAGTTTTCTTAGTGCAGACAAAGTAAGGCAGCCAAATTCATATAGCTAGAGGAACTACAAATTCTGTCTCTGATAGTTATAAGACCATATAGAGTTTTCTTAGGGCATGTCGTTGCACCGCGCTCGCAGCGCCTCGCACGTGCTTGAGCTAGATAGCGGGTGTTCGCTGCCGCCAGCTATGGGCACAGATTGGCCGCCCTAGGCATGGGACTAATCGGCCTAATGGAAACTCCGCCACTGGGGAACACCCACGATAAGTTGAGTGCAGCAAAAAGTGGGTGATAATGTTTGGTCTTATTCCAAAACTAAAAATAACATCCAAACGATAAATGAGTGAATTGTAAATTATAGACGTTCGACAACAGAGGTCATTAGCGTTTGAACCAAACGATAAAGGACGTCTGTACCTGAAACATAGATATAGAGAACTGGCCAGCATCTTCTGTATGTTAATAATGTATTAAAAGCTGCATATTGTACCCGATTTATTTGTACACTGTAAAAAATGGATTAAAAAATACTTTGAAAGTTAAGGTAGAATTCGCTCGATTTTCAAAGTGATTTTACATTATTATTAATTTTTACACAGAAAACTTCATAAAAACTTGGACTTTTACCGACTTTTACTGTAAAGTTAAACAAATTTGTGATTTTTACATAAAGTAACTTAAAATTACATAATTTGTGTAATATTCCAATAAAGTGTGTAAAAATTACAAAATAAAATGTATAGTTACATATATAAAATGGATGAATACAAAACAAATTAATGTAAAATTAATAACCACGCATGCGCAATGTGTTTTTGTGGAATCTACGCGATGTGCAGGCGATACCTGTTTGCGACGCCATTGTCTCTTTATGTGCCTATTACCAGATTAATCGCTGGCTACAAATGGATCATCGATAATCTATGTAATCAGCCTTCTCATTTCTTACAGTGTGCTTTTTTTTTTTTTTAATAGTTACAATATTTTGAACAACAATTTATAAAGAAAAAATAAAATTACATTTAATAATGCATAAATATCTAAAAATCCACAATTAATATAAAAATTTTATTTTATTTTTTTGAAATTAGTTTTAAATTAAATTTCTTGATCTAAAAATTCCAAAATATTTACATTATGTATAAAAAAATAAATGGACACGGTATGTTTTTACAAATAATAAAATTGTATAAAATAAAAAGTTTCACTTCTTTCCAGTGTGACCTGCACGACACTCTTGATGTTTTTTTGTTTATTTGCAAATTTATGACTCAAAGTTTCATTCAACATTTTCTAGACATGTCAATAAAAGATATGTTTCTTCTACATGCACAATTGCAGTATTTTTGTAGACTTTTCTCAATATCGGACCTAGTTATGGAATTCCAAAACTGAGAACCAAATATCGAAACCAATTCCAAAATTGAGTCCCTAATCGGTCAGTCAGTTCGAAGTTTTCATACAGAGGATCGAAGAGTTTTCTTTCACAGGTCTGTTAAAAACAGTTCAACTGTTAACCGCAACACGGATGTTTAAAAATTTCCATTCGGATTTAGCGCTCGGCTTTTAAATTCTCTCGGTACAACGCCATAGCGAAACATATTGTTTCCGTGATCTGTGTAAGTAAAATAAATCCCTTCAGACATACAGCTGTTATACAGGTTAAAATAACATAATGTAAGTATTTAAAAAAAATATATATACAGGGTGCAGAATTGGTCATCTGTAAATGCGGATTTTACATGTGTACCTACCTAAAATCCATACATATATGAAATCCGATTTTTTCTCCTACCTAGGCCGAAAGTTCGTACTTTCGTCCCTGCCAAGCGGGAACAAAGTCGCTCTTTACTCCCGTGGTACGGACAAGTGCGCGTGCGCAATAGTACATATTATGCCGGCTTTCACGCACCTACTTCTGTCTCCTACACATTAAAATTATTTTTTAATAATTTTAATAATAAAATAAAATAAAAATAATAATTTTAATAATTTTTTTTTTCAATTTTGCGAACTTTTGGCCTGGCAGGAGAAAAAATAGTATGCGCAATACGGGAGGAAATTACTACATCTTCCCCGCGTATTTGCCACCCGAGCCGAAGGCGAGGGTGACAATTTTATACGCGGAAGTAAATGTAGCACTTTCCTCCCTCGTGGCACAATGTACTATTTTTAGGGAAAAATACATTGTAATAAAAATTATTATCAGTGTTAAATTATCTACATGATAGGTCACTTAGTTATAACGAAAATATTTTTTATACAACGTGGTTACAACCTTACTTGGCACAGATAATCACTTAGGATCGAACCAGGAACCTTTAGATCTTCAGTCGAACGCTCTATCAACTGAGCCAGTCGAACGATGATGTTACACGCTCTATAGTACAGTATAGAAGTACAGCTGGAGTCAGTGTTGAAGTACAATAATTGATTTATTAAAATTAATTGATTATTTAATTCTAATTATTATTTGCCAGGATTCATGCCGCAACAACACAAAATCTGTGAAAATTTCTACTAGCTACCTCTTACCGTTAGTGAGATAGAGCTCTGTGACGGACGGACGTACAGATATCGTAGGCTCAGTGGCGTAGCTACCGGAGGGCTAGACGCTGTCGTGCACCGGGGCCCCCAAACTCAGGGGGCCCTCGGACACTGACCATCAAACCTCATATTGAACTAGCGAAAAAATCTCCCGTCTTCAGAATGTAAATAAAATAGGTTGCAACACGACTTTAATCATGACAACTCATTTGAAAGAATACAGGGGGATTCTCAACAAGTTCCGACTTCTTTTCGAAACTTCTTGTGGGGAATTCCCCTGTATTCTTTCTGCTGTTTGTGCAGTGTTGCCAACTTGAAAGATTTAAAGTAGCGTTGCACCTTTAAAGTATTTATATAGGTACTTATATATTTATATTTTCACTTGATAAAACCTAAACAGTTAGTTAGGGCCCCAGTTTTTTTTTGAACCAGGACCCTTGGTTACCTAGTTACGCCTCTGCGTAGACTCAGTAATAGGGTTCCGTTCGGAATTTTAAAAAGTAAAGGTACTTTACTCTTGGACGAAATCGCACTTTCATATCGCCCCTGTACATCAAAAGAGCTATACATCGAATCTGATTATCACCTTCTTAAAATTGTGTTTTAAAGACCACCAACAGCTAAGGTTATTTGGGCTTAGCACCAATTCATATTTTCAATTCATTATTTTTTTTTTAATAATAAATTTAAAATCCAATTGACACTTTTACCGGTTCTCGGGCTAGAACCCGGGAACTGGGGACTTGTAATAGAAGAACCATAGCAACGCCATGTAAACAACAGCATCGCTACACTCTCGGCTATTCTCAAGCCCTATATCACCTTCTTATAGACTTTAGGGCTTAGAGCTTACATAGGTACATTTTTACCAAGAAAACATTTTTCTGACAGATTAATAATATTGAAAGGTTAACGATATAAAATTTCGTAACCACACTATAAAAAATATATTCGTTATAACTAAGTGATCAATCATGAATAATAGCAGATTGTATATCTATTTGCGTAATGAGGCATATTACTGACGAGTAGTGACAATATGTTAAAACGAGTTTTAACATATATCACTACGCACGAGATATATTATATGATATTTTTTGTCATATCCACTATAAAACAGTTGCTTTTCACTTCATTTTTAGTATTTTCAAAATTTTTTGACAGTTCATTTGTGTCACAAACTTCACGCACGCACGCACAGGAGTATGTAATAGCGGGCGAATCAGGGCGTATAAACATAAATCAATATGGAAATGGCTTGCTTTCCCACACTAGTGTGGAAAAGATATGTTCCCATACACCGGGTTGTCAAATGTCACTTTACATGCATAGATACTGCTATTTTATAGTGGGTATGGCAAAAATAATTTAACCCTGGTCATTTTTATTTCAATGCAATTTTGCCCTAAAAAATTAGGACAAAGGGAAATTGCATATATTATTTAGGTATGACATTATATGTAAAATCCCTATTTACATATGACTAATCCAGCATCTTATAGGTATACCTACAGTGTGTAAACGCAGTAGACCCGAATATAGAGCAAATAACATTGAGAACATTTACAATTTTGTAGTAGGCTATAAGCTATAAAATCCAATGTAAATATGTATAGTAGATGCTTTGTTATTTTTAGCAGGTTTCGAGTTACTTTTAATAATCAACCGTTGCTATGGAAAATTGTTTAAAAAATTCCACTACATATTTACATTAGGTCTTATCGCCCATAGCCTACTACAAAATTGTAAATGTTCTCAATGTTATAGACTACAGAAGTAGGCGGTCCTAATTTGAGCGCGAAATTTAAAGTGGAGTCGATTGGCGTTCAAAAATGTATGGGGTTTAACGGAATATTCGTTACTATTCTCTCAAACACATGGATGTTTCATAAAAGTAATTAATAAATCCCGTCATTATTGGATACAAAACTTTATTATTTCGTGTGAAATAATTTTTTATTTGAAATTAAAAATTTATGAAAAATGGATGTCCTAACTTGTTTTGCCAGTGACGTTTATTCTAACCTAACTTAACCTCGTTGACGTTTGTCGAGGTATAATTTAAGCAATTATTATTGAGTTTGTTCTTTCCATTTGGAGTTGAAAAAGTGTTCTGAAGTCGTCTGAGCTACGCTAGATCAAGGGAGGGTAAGCTAAAAGGATAAAAAAAATGTTTTCATCAATTAGGTATTGGATATCTAGGTATTATTCTAGCTTTTTCCTCAGTCCGAAATTTAAACTTTTTGCAGTCATAATTTTCATTATAACTGCAGTCAGGTACAAGACACCATTCCATAAGAAATTGCTTTAATTATTCGTGTTTAAAAAAAACGAGGTTATGTCTGTAGAATGAATGAAATTTGATAGTTGTGTCGTGTCAAAGGGTGAAGGGGAAGGGAAAGACTGATTCAAATCACAACGTACGTTTAACGCAGATTCTAGTTAGAAGGAGACAGTTGCGACTCCGCCACGCCTTCCTTTCCTAATCTATTATTGCCCTATGTTCAGTAAAACCGTTTACACACTGTATATTACATAATATGTATATATTGTATTAACAGATGTGTGTTTTATATGTTTCACCGAGTAAAAACACTGTTAGATGAATCAATTAGCAGAAAATAAATAACACTTTTACCGAAATATTAACGCAATAAAGTAATAACAAAGATAGCATTATCAAAAAAAAATATAGTCATGTTTTGATTCACAAGCAACTGGCTTGCTGAATATACATTTTATTATCAGTCAATTTTGACAGAAATCTTATTTTTACCTGAAAAATTTTATCCAAAAAGAATGGATCATATCGCTGCTCCAGAGCAATAGTGGGACATCTTAACGATATAGTTTACCCAGTTGAACCTTATGTGAAATTAAGTTACAAATTGTAACTTAAAGTAAAATACAAAGTAACTTACAATGTCTGTAACAATTGTATTTTATTTTCACATAAGGTGCAGGGCTTGAGAATGGCCGAGCGTGTAGCAGTGGTGTTGTTTACATGGCGTTGCTATGGTTCCTCTATTACAAGTCTATTCCCGGGTTCTAGCCCGTGAGCTGGTAAAAGTGTCAATTGGATTTTCAATTTATTATTAAAAAAATAAATAAATAATGAATTGAAAATATCAATTGGTGCTGGGCCCAAATAACCTTAGCTGTTGGTGGTCTTTAAAACACACATAAGGTGCACAGTTGGGTAGTACACTGTATTGTTGAGATATCCCACTATTGTTCTGGAGCAGCGATATTATACTTAAAAATGTTGATAGCAGCTGATTGTGTATCAAATTTAAAGCCGTTGGAGTAATACACATTTTCCCGTCAAGATGTCACACGAAACTCTCAACAAGGCTACAAGAAATGAAATTACAGACACATGTCGCGTTATAGTGTTTTGTATATTACTATTGATATCAAACTGCTATTTTGTTTAAAAATACTGTTTATGTGATTTTTGCCATCCTTGGGCTAAACCAGTATTTATCGCCCCCCTTCAATACATTTTTCTCACCCATCCTGCATTTCTGGTTTATAGTTATATAAAAAGTTGAAAGCAGGGTGCCGTTTAAGTTATATAATGGGTATCTCAACACCTATAGTTATATAGCTGTTACCGTAGTTACTATAATATACACAATCATGATTACCTAAAGTTGTGTAAAGGTTTTATAAGCGCACTAATCAATGCAGGTTTCATAATTGTTGTCAACGCTACCGTTATATAACTTGAAATTTATAGTGGTAGCGATGAACACTACAATATAAGTACAGTTATATAACGAAGTGATTGCAACTGTTATATAACCTCTTTACAAAACTTTAAGCTCTCGTTACTTCTAGTGATATAAGAAGTTAACGTAAACTTTGGCAACACTAAACTTATATATTATCTTTTGGTAACCATGTTAGAAGGTAATCCAGGCGTCTGCAATATAACAGTTATAAAACGTTGGTTCTGAGAAATACTATTATAAACCCATTATATAACTTAAGCGTTACTACAAGTAGCCAGAAATGTTTATTGGGTATCTTAGCTTCCCCAATTCCTCTCTCAAACCTCCTTCCATTCCATATCACAAATATCGTAAATAAAGCACTACTTTATTTTTGCCACCCTGAGCTATACTTTTCTAAGCTCCCCTATAAATACAAGAAAATATTATTAAAATCAGTCCAATCGTTTTCAACTGATGATTGTGTAAGCAAGGAAATAAAAATTGTGAAAACGCGATCTCTTTATCTGAATTTATAAATTAAAATTGCATTTATTCATTTGAATGAAACATAAATGTCTCGTTTTTTTATTTCGAAAAATTGGAAAGTGTGAATTACGGCAGTGACCATAAAAACTAATTACGATAAGTAGGACGAAAAAAACTATATATACAGTGGACTACGCTACTGACGTCCCAAGCAGCATGTTAGCTGAACATAAATTGGAAAACTGTTGACATAAAAAACCGCTTTCATATAACTTTTTTATCCGACAGATAAAATCTGATATAAAACTTAAACGGAATTTTTTTGATATTCTACACAATGTGCCGAAATAAATCGGTCAAGCACTAGCTCCGTTTGAACACAGAAGGTAGGTAGATTTTTTGTAGCTATTAAAGGAGAGTCGGGTAATATGGAATACCCTTTTTATTTTGATATTCTACACAATGTGCCGAAATAAATCGGTCAAGAACCAGCTCCGTTTGAACACAGAAGGTAGGTAGCTTTTTTGTAGTTATTAGAGGAGAGTCGGGTAATATGGAATACCCTTTTTATTTTTGTCAATAACTTTAATAAAAAAAATAGATTGTTGCATTGTGAGTCATTAAAATAAACAACCATTCTTGATGTTTAAAAAATATGGGGTTAATATAGAACACTGTAGTAGGGTAATATGGAATAGTTTATTTACAGAAGGTATATTTAAATACAAAAATCACCTTTGCCTTTGCTACTCCTCCGCACTTTTCGTGTGCCTAACCGCAGAATATGATAATTGAGCCCATTATAGACGCTCGACAACAGAGGTCATTTTTCTCCTCTTACGTCCTCACTTCTTAGTAAATTTTCCTCCACAAAAAAATCTGCGTCCTCTGCTGTAGTACTCTGGGTGGTATTGAACTAATCAGATTCCATATTAGTACCACATACCTATTCTATATTACCCGAAGTCTAAATTTAGAGCTTTGAAATATTATACAAGAAAATGTTTGGATATTTAGAAAAACAACACTATCACTAAGTTCTACAAACATTTGTTGATAACTTGCCTAATTTGCATGTAGGTACGTGTCGGCCAAAATTGTACTAGATGAACTAATAATATGCGCCAAAAACTTCTACAACACAGCAAAATGAATTTTACGCTTGTTTTTAGGTTAAGTAAACTTATGTAGAAATCTATTTTACTTTACAGATTTGAGATATATATATATATAATATGTATGCAGTATTCCATATTACCCGACTTTCCTCTATATCTCACGAGTTTTTGAGGCGCTTATCTCAGAAATCACTGAACCGATTTTGATGAAACTTATTTGTCGTTAGTTAGTCATGAAGACTTATACAATTACAAGACTTATATAGGTACATAAATCTACCATATTTCATGTTTTTAGGTTAAATAGTTTCTAAATGTGACTGAGAGACACAAAATTAGCCACTTTGTGTGTTCCCCCCACGTCGCCATTTTGGACTAAAAAAAAAGAAATAAAATATTTTTCGCACTCTTGTCGATAAGACCTATCCATATACTCGCATGGTTATCTTCAAGGCCTCCAAGAACAACCTGATGTTGAGCTTTTCCCGCCCTCTAAAAATTATATCAAATACTTACCAATATTTTCATTAATGAACAAAACATTAGAAATAAAAAAAAATTCTTTGTGGTTATTTGAGATCCTTGCAATATTTAGGTCCCAAACGTGTGCTTACTGCGCCTGTGCGATGATCCGCCACTAATCGACTAAAAAATACTTTAATATTCCCAAGGTACTTACATCTAATAGGCACATAAGGTTAGCCCGAGCGGCAGGATTTCGACGCGTCATAGCGGTCAAGGCTCGACAAAGTGCGGGACTCAGTTGCGTCACAGCCCGGTGACTTGTTAGTGCTGTCCGTGTTAGCGTTTCGCCAAGCGAGAATATCCACATCTGTAAAAAAACACAGATCATAAAAAAACTAAAAATCTCCTGACATAAATTACAGTCATTATTGTTTCCTGAAGAAAACAAGACTTTTAATATTTATAAACAATTTTCAAGAGAAATCCAGAAAAAATCTACGAGATTCAAGAATTATTGCACTGCACATCGCCAACGGTATCGCACCAGACCTGAGTTTCGATCATACAAATACTTATATCTATATTTGAGAAAGGCAACAGCATTCATTGTAATGTTGTTATAAATTTAATAGCTCTCGCAGTTACTGGATTTGCGGTACATCGTCGCTATAATATATAGGAAAGATTAAATGTTCACTGTCGTCTGTCGGGCACTGTGTAGTAAGTGGAAACTTTCCTGACGCGAAATCGGGAGTTCTGGGTTCGAATCCCGGCGGTGGATTTACATTTTTCCTGTATAGCCTTCTATATAATATCATGGCGATAATGTCGTCTGATATTCTTATGTATTTAGTTACGGTCTAGGGAAATTAATCATATTGATTGTTTATCTTTCATTGTTAATTACTTATATCAAGGTTAATTTCGCAAGAAGTTGATTCAAATTGTAGCTTTTCGAAAAGGAGATATTCTGTTTTATAATATGGAACCATTTTTAGATTAGTTCGAGTTCATAATAAGTCCTAAAATTGAAAATCGTGACCAGCAGTTGTCGGTTTGTCTGTACGTACGTATATGAACGTCCGAACTCCAAGCTGTATTTTTTTCTTTGTATTTTTATTTTTCTAGTTGGGAGTTTAATATAATATGTAAAATTATTTGTATGTAAAGGACGGTTGAGTAGAACAGTCAAATTGAAATGTCTGGACCTCGCCAAAATAAAGATATTATAATAAATATTATTAAAATTATGATTTATACTATTTTACGCTATAATATAGCCCAAAATTTGGTTAAGTGTTCGAAAAAAATAAACTCACTTTCACGTTCAAATTGTGTCTAGTCCTAAACTAACGGAAAAAATCCAAAATTCGAAAATTCTAAACTCAAAAGATGTTTAATCAATAGTCATACAAAATATATTTTTTAAAAATAAACATTACTGTGTAAAAAGGGTTTTTTATAACAAAAAATTCTGCACAAAAAGTAATTTTAGTTTGATAATAAGTAGTTCTATTTGTTAAACGTAAAAAATTAATAAAGGAGTGATAACAAAATGAAAAAGTTATAACAGTAATGCTGGGTTGCAGAAAGCGTTGTCAAAAAACTTAATTTAACAATAACCTTAGATTGTGATCATATCATATTATTACAGTTTTGATACATGCAGCCTGCAGGAACAGTCTAATGTTCTCAAACTCTCTGTCATGTAGAACATTAGATTGTACTCACACAAAAATAAATGATTGATCTACATAAAAAAAGATCGCTTTTCAAGCAAAATTTTGATCAAAATGCGTAGAAAAATGGTTTTCGAATTGGACTCTGTGCAAAAAACTATGTTAAATACATGTATACACATAAAAAAGTACACACGTGAGAAAGCTTCAAATACGGCATCTAATAATAATTAACAATGAAAGATAAACAATCAATATGATTAATTTCCCTAGACCGTAACTAAATACAAAAGAATATCAGACGACATTATCGCCATGATATTATATAGAAGGCTATATAGGAAAAATGTAAATGCACCGCCGGGATTCGAACCCAGAACTCCCGATTTCGCGTCAGGAAAATTTCCACTTACTATACACAGTGCCCGACAGTGAACATTTTAATCTTTCCTATTAAATTAAATTAAATGTTCACTATCGGGCACTGTGTAGTAAGTGGAAACTTTCCTGACGCGAAATCGAGAGTTCTGGGTTCGAATCCCGGCGGTGCATTTACATTTTTCCTATATATAGCCTTCTATATAATAGCATGGCGATAATGTCGTCTGATAATCTTATGTATTTAGTTACGGTCTAGGGAAATTAATCATATTGATTGTTTATCTTCCATTGTTAATTATGCATTCACATTTTTAAAAAAATATCGTTAATTCAATCAATCAATTATTTTTCGAGCAGGATCGATTTAAAAATCTACAATGCTTTTCTTATAGAGAAATATGTGTGGTCACAATCTAACGTCATTGTCAAATAAGATTATCTGACAATGCTTTCTGCAACCAAGCATAACTAACTAATTATAATTCCATAGCTACAGGAGGAGGAGGATTGTAGATTATAGACGCTCAACAATTAAGGCAATTAGCGTCGTCCATAATTACAAAATAATAAGTTATAAAATATTTCTTGTCCCTCAACATGAATGGGGCACAAATTATTTAATAATAAAATAAAAGATTAGTAAACATATTTTTTTACGTTGAAGTACTACTGCAACACGAATGAATCATGACGTTAAGTTGGTCTACCGTGTTAAGGCAGCTGCGCTCAAGCGGTCCCATGGTGTAATGGTTAGCACTCTGGACTTTGAATCCAGCGATCCGAGTTCAAATCTCGGTGGGACCTCAGCTATATTTTTTCTATTTTTTATACGTAATAATTACATTCTTTATTAAGGTAAATAAATTTATTAATAATAAAAAGATATTTTCTTTAAAAAAATTTTTTTACTCCATTTTTGCATACACATTAATAATGTTCGGTGTAGAATGTATAGATAACAAAATATGCTTTCAAATCATTTTTAGACTGGTATATTTTAGTGCAGCAGTTTTCTTTTTTTATTTTCAATCAAATGTAATTAACAGGCTAACTGCCCATACAAATATCGAAGAAATATCGACCGAATATACTTTTAAATAATTAATCGCTTCCAAAACATTTTTGTAATTATGGTTTTTAAAAATAAAAAATATTTTTTGAGATAATTAAGATTGTCGGTTACCGGTCCCATGGGACCTCGCGGCGTATACACATAGACCTCGCGCGACGAAAGATGAAGCCACCGCGTCATAGTAACGTGAATGCATTGCGCCCGTCTTCTAGCTTGCTATTGGCTATTTATTGTCATGAATAGCAGTTTGCCAAAATTGTACCTAACGTCATAAAACCCAATGTGCAGTTTTGTGTACACGGCACTGTCTGCGGGCAAGCAGGCGTTCACTTGCATATTATTGATGACGTGCCTGGCTTCATCTCTCACCGCGGGCACTCTACCTATTAACTCATTGTAACCTATAGCGCCAGCCCGGTCCATTGTTGGTCTACACACGGCGCCGGCGGCCCGCTTATTTGATGTTTTAGCAAAATCGAAAAAGATGACATGCAAAATGTTCAGCAAGGCCGCCTCGGTCCACTGCTGGCGATAAAATGTCGATACAATGGACCGGTGGCTCATGAAAAATACTTAAATAATCTAATTATATTGCTTACCGGTCCCATCACCCATGGGACCGACTAGGGCTGCCAGATCAAAAACCAAGATTTTCGGGACATTTCTAATGCGAAGGCAATTTATTTCAGGGGGGGAAGTTATTGAGAAAAAAAATTGTTTTATTATTTTGCTATTTTTTGTATTTACCATTAGACTTGTCTAATTTTATTCATTTATCACACACCAGTAAACGGTGAGATGTGTGACGCGCTTCTGTGTGTGTAAATCACACATAATTTCGTGTGAATCTTTAATAATTCATTTTATTGTTCCCAATTTGTCTTTACCGACATAAGAGTATGTCCGAAGAATACAATTAAATACAACTTACAAGTAAAAATATATTATATAATATGTACAGAAATTGCAGATAGTGCTAAATAAATAAGTACTACTTAGCATGTAACTTAGTATCGTTTTTTGCGAACGCGAGCACGAATTCGCTGAACTTATGCATTTCCGGGATAGAAGACTTAAATTTCGGGACACGGGACAAACCAACGAATTCCGGGACATTCCCGGAAATCCCGACCATCTGGTAACCCTAGGACCGACACAAGTCATTGTAATTTCAATAAATCTGTATCAATTAATATTTCGAATATTTAAAGTTCAGTAATGGAACTCGGCAAGATAAACTAAAATTAACAGCAATATTTTTTTTATCTTTGTCCTCCAGTAGAAACTATGCCGCCTTTCTTTGTTGATATATTTATTTTATCTTAGCAATTTTTTGTTGTTTTAGTTGTTTTAATTGATAAAAATAAATAAACAAATAAACACGTGTAATTTAATTTTTAAATATATTAAAAAACAAAGTCCCTTCCTAATAATAAGAGTATCTCATGACCTTAATATTAATTGATATACCTATCTTATCAGCACGTTGTAAATGAACACACTCTATAGAAAAATTTGAGAATATCCGAGATAATTGAAATTCCGGTCGCGCCGTTGGTGCAGCGCTGCAAACGCGCATTTATTATAAGATAATAGGAAAATTCGCGATTAAAGTCAAACGTTTTAAGATTCCTAGAGTCCGAAACTACTGTTTTTGGAGAGATGTCTCTCTCTCTCTCTCTCTGTCTCTCTCTCTCGGTCTCTCTCTCTCGGTCTCTCTCTCTCTCTGTCTCTCTCTCTCTGTCTCTCTCTCTCTCTGTCTCTCTCTCTGTCTCTCTCTCTCTCTCTCTCTGTGTGTGTGTGTGTGTGTGTGTGTGTATGTACGCACGTTCGTTAGGACGTTGGTGAATTTTTTTAGGCTCGCATATCTCGAGAACAAATAATAATATCGACTTCGAATCAATTTCATTCGACACATAATTACATAATGAACACCTGATTAGATTTGAAATGTTTTTTTAATAAAAAAAACTAGTCATCCAACGGGAAGTAAGCAGCGTGGTTTTATTTCATTTTTTTTTCAGTTTTTACCAGTAAATATTAATCACTATAATAACGTTATGGGACAACCAAAGGTTTCCCTGTCACTATTTGTATTATAGATCAGTGAATAGCAAATTTAAAAATATCGATTTTTTTGGCAGGCATATTTAAAAAGGTTCGCCATCCCTATTATAAAAAAATATGATATTGTAGCAAACCCCAAGATGTTACGCCACTGCCTCCAATAGAAACCACGAGAAAGGAAGGTCACAGTAGTAAAGCGTGAAATGGTATCGAAGATTCTAGACAACGCTAGAGAATACGAGGACGCACTGAGCGTACACCGCACGCAGGTATATAAACGGCGAGTGTGTCGTGTTGGGGCAATCAGTGAATGGTGAGTCGTGCCATCAGTCAGTACAGTGATATAAATAGTGATCAGTCAACGGGAATCAGTCAGTGTAGATTGTACTGTGACAGTGTTCAACAGCGAAATAAATCTGATATAAATACAGTGACATAAATAATTACAAATAAATAATCCTTGTATATATAGTTATTTGTTAAGTGTTATTTAAGTGGCTCGTTTAGTTCAATAATTACCTTTAAGTTTTTTTTTATTGTTAGAATTGACTTTTCGTTGTTGCATTTATTGTTATTGTATTTTTAATTATTGTAAATAAATATTTATTCCGCCAACTCAGAAAACAGTTTTGTAATAATATTAATGAAACCTTTTCTGATTCGTTGTCCGTGTAAAGACGACCGTGTCGGTACTCCGGTGCCAGATATGCCGTCTGCGGGGGCGAAGCGGTCAGTCGACGTGACGGTTGAAGCGCTACGCGGCCCCGACATGTCACGAGCAGGGAACCGGGCGTCACTAGGGGCACGCATCGTCCCACGCTTCCACTGTCTGAAACAAAACAAAACGTACATCATTCACCAATCGTGTTTTGTGTCTCTAGATATAGCTCTTTGACATCACAACATTCCTCACAAGTTTCCATTAAACACAGGTATATTCATTAACAGACTTCAAGACCTCTGTTGTCGAGCGTCTATAATTTACAATTCATTCATTCAACTGACTTCAAAAAAGGAGGTTATCAATTCGATGCGTATAATATGTATATGTATACCGATGTAACTATGTCCACGATTATATCGAGAACCGTTGATCATATTTCGATGAGGTTTTCACTAATCGAATAAGCTATTCCCAAGGAAGGTTCTTACGTGTAAAATATTTCAATATTTAAATCGGTTCAGTAGTTTTTTTAAATTTAGTTTCGCGATTATATTGAGAACCGTTGATTATATTTCGATGCGGTTTTCACTAATCGAATAAGCTATTCCCAAGAAAGGTTCTTACGTGTAAAATATTTCAATATTTAAATCGGTTCAGTAGTTTTTTTAAATTTAGTTTCGCGATTATATTGAGAACCGTTGATTATATTTCGATGCGGTTTTCACTAATCGAATAAGCTATTCTCAAGGAAGGTTCTTACGTATAAAATATCGGGTCAGTAGTTTTTTTAAAGTTTAGTAATCAAATATTATTAACAAACAAGTCGGTTAATAACGTGCAAACAACGTATTGCAGCCACTAAAAAATAAAAAAAAAACCATTAAAAAAATAGAACTTCCTTCAAAAAAAGCTACTGTAAATTAAAAGAGGAAAATCATAACATTTTGAGGTCGGCGTCAATTTAAAAAAATAAAAGTGGATATATAAAAAGCTTTAGTAATTAAATTGGCGCCGACCACAAAATTTTATTTATTGCCCTGACCGCCGGCCTAAAAGACAAACGCCGGTGCGAAACTCCCTGAGATAAAATTTTATAATTAATATCATCGGTCTATTAAAGTAGTGTTCGCTTGATTAATTTCGTATTGAAACTAATTTCCCCTGATTAATCACTTAAATGGCCCGCAGCCTCATTATCTGCAATCCCATTATGAGTTCAATGTAGTGGTGGGTTATTCTGGGTCACCTGGGACGCACAATCAAAGGTCGATCAATTCAATGCACACAGAAGATGGTTTTCATCGATTCAACATATATAGTCTTTCTAAACTAAGAAAATTTATATTTTAACAAGAGAAATTGATAATAAACATTAAAAAAAACTCGGGTCGCAGTGCCAAACCCTGCCGACAATATAGTGTATTTGCTAATACAAGCCTTGTGGCTTTAATACGTGAACTTAGGCTTGTTTTTGGACAAAATAAAAAATTTAACCCCTTAATACATCCCTTAAAATAATATTTTTTTCTTAATTTCAATATTATTATCAATGCAACCTCTGTACGAAATTAAATACACCCTTCAGTAAGTAAATCACTATCCGCAAACTATAGTGTTTTCATAAAATTTGTAAGTCCGGTTCTGTCGGGCCGATTTTATTAAAATTTTGGCAGCACATTTTAATCTTTACTGAAGAGTTAAATTTCAATTTTGAAACGATTCTGACAATTTTTTCGGAATTTTTGGGCCCAAAAACTTTTTGGAACCCTTAAATACAACCCTGAAAATGGTCCGATCGGGCCCATTTTAAATAGGCTTTAAATAGGCCATTTTAAACGAAATTTGGCACACACATTGGAACCCATCACCGGGTTCCAATGTGTGTGCCAAATTTCGTTTAAATCGATTAAGTCTGTCGAGAGTTATCGTGCACGTGCACACACACACACACACACACACACACATATATATATATAATATACACATATATATTATAAATATAAACATTTTTAAAAATGGTGCCAATTTGTTCAGGAGGCTATGAAACGTCGAGAAATTTTGGTCCGACCCCTAGGTCCCGCCATCCGACCGACGCCAATAGTGTATGTGCCATATTATTGCAAATACCGTATTTCTTATATTTTGTGTTTTTTTATATCAACACAATTATGATAAAAAAACACAAAAAATACGGATTTTCTAATTCTAATTCAACATCGTTTGTACAATACAGCTCAGAAAAAAATTACGATTTCGATCTCAATTCTCAACCACTCAGATATTCTAAATCGAGAAAACAATTATTACAAACGAATTTTCTTAGAAATGGTGTTTATCTCAAAATTAAAGAACAGCATCAACAAAAGAATTCACATTGCGAATCTGTCCAATGTACCTATATAACAGGTTAATTGACAAATTGTAATGTCTCTAAAAATGTTAAAATATTTGCAACACATGTTTTCAAGAAATTTTCATACAAACAGCAGAATACACATTTTTGTCGGTTGTTAAACACCCTAATAAATGAAAAAAGGGGAAAAAAGCAAACGGTATTTAAAATGCAAAATAAAACTTTTTAACAAAAAAAAAACCTCTTTCAAAAAGCCACCAAAAAGAGGAAAATAATGAAAATTTTAGGTCTGTGTCAATTTAATAAAATATGAAGTCGGTTAAAAAGTATAGTATAGTGATTACTGATTAATATCGTTCTTTTTAACAGACTTCATATTTTATTAAATTGACACAGACCTCAAAATTTCATTATTTTCCTCTTTTTGGTGGCTTTTTGAAGGAGGTTTTGTTTTTTTTGTTAAAAAGTTTTTTATTTTTTACTTTTTAGTGGCTTTACAATACGTAGTTTAGTCGCTTGCCAATAGATTCACTTACTTAACTGACTTCTTTAGCTGTGTGATGTGTCAAAAAGTGACATTTACCTTAAAGGAATCATACGCTGTTACTTACTTTTTAACCGACTTCATTATTAAACCTTTCTTATCATCTTATGCTGTGTGATGTGTCAAAAAGTGACATTTACCTTAAGGAATCACACGCCGTTACTCACTTTTATTAAAAATCAGCCGAACTACTAAACCAATTTAAGTAAAATTTATATGGGACCAACTTCGAGATATACCCTATCCAATAAAAAAAGAATTTTCCAAATCGGTTTATAAATGACGGAGTTCTGAGGTAACAAACATAAAAAAAATACAACCGAATTGAGAACCACCTCTTTTTTTTGAAGTCGGTTAAAAAACAGGAAAACATTTGCGTTATGTATTTAGATAATTTTGAGGGAAAAAACACGAAATTTATACGAAAATTTAAAAAATAAATAAAAATATTACAAATATGTTTAAACATCAAACAAACAAATGTGCCATAATTATTTGTTATCTTTTGATGGGTCATTTATTTATTTGTATAAAATATATCACTAATTAGAGCTTAAATAACTGATGTAACATCATTCCGGATAATAATTTATGCATAATAATTTATAACACTCTTTTGTTTTATTCGCATTTGCGGCAGGTCACTGATTATTTTTTTATTTTTTTTTGGAGACTTAATAATTTCTTATCATAAGCCCTATAGGAAAAATGGCTTATGTCGGATTTTCACGTGACAGTTCACTCAGATTGCATAAAAAATGGCTCTCGGCAAATTTCAAACTGAGGCCACAAAAATCTTTACTACTATTTTGTGTGTTTTAAAGACCACCAACAGTTAAGGTTATTTGGGCCTACCACCAATTCATATTTTCAATTCATTATTTTTTTTTAATAATAAATTGAAAATCCAATTGACACTTTTACCAGCTCTCGGGCTAGAACCCGGAAACTGGGGACTTGTAATAGAGGAACCATAGCAACGCCATGTAAACAACAGCATTGCTACACGCTCGGCCATTCTCAATCTCTTTACTACTGTTTTTATTAGCTAATTCCGATATACCCTTTTCATGTTTATGCTGGCCTATTAGTAAATTTTTAATTTTGAAAATATTTTTGTCCATTAGATAAAATTTTTAATCAAATGGCAATTTTTTGTGTCTTAGCTTTGTAAAAAAAGGCAATGAAAAATAAACAATCAGGCAATCGACACAAAAGGGTAGGTAAGTACTTGCAAAGATTTTTCAGGGATAAAATATTTTTATTAAATAGGTAGAGTTAATTAAGTTTTCCTGAAAAAATATGGAAAAATTCAACATAAGTGATTTCGTTTTATGGCCACAGATTTTATTCAGTGAAAAAAAATTACTAAAATTTATCAATGTGACAACTTTTTTACAATGTATGAAGTTAAGACGTTGCGAATTTTTTGAACATTTATAATTTCATTGTCTTTTATTCCTTTATATCATTACGCTTTATTTGCTAATACTTATATCTGATTTAAGAACATAATAAAATTAATTAGTTTACAAATGAACACGAGAATGCATATTAAAACAAATTTAAATAATCCAAAACAGAAATGCATTAAAAAGGAAAATTAATAAACAGCAATCCTTATTGATCTATACTCAATACTTCCAAAATAGGATAGACTACAGAAGTAGGCGGTCCTAATTTGAGCGCGAAATTTAAAGTGGAGTCGATTGGCGTTCAAAAATGTATGAGGTTTAACGGAATATCCGTTACTATTTTCTTAAAACACATATCCTACCAAAACAAAAATAATTAATAAATCCCATCATTATTGCCTAGAAAACTTTATTATTTCGTGTGAAACAACTTTTTGTTTGAAATTAAAAATTTATGAAAAATGAATGTCCTAACTTGATTCAGCCAGTGACGTTTATTCTAACCTAACTTAACCTCGTTGACGTTTGTCGAGGTGTAATTAAACAATTATAATTAGAAATTGAGTTTGTTCTTTCCATTTGGAGTTGAAAAAATGTTCTGAGGTCGTCTGAGCTACGCTAAATCAAGGGAGGGCAAGCCAAAAGGATAAAAAAAATGTTTTTATCAATTAGGTATTGGATATCTAAGTATTATTTTAGCTTTTTCCTTTGTCGGAAATTTAAACTTTTTGCAGTCATAATATTCATTATAACTGCAATCAGGTACAAGTCACCATCCTTTAACAAATTGCTTTAATTATTAACGACGACGTATTTAAAAAAACGAGGTTATGTCAGTGGAATGAATGAAATTTGACAGATGTGTCGTGTCAATGGGTGAACGTACGTTTAACGCAGATTCTAGTTAGAAGGAGTCAGTTGCGACTCCGCCACAGCTTTCTTTCCTACTCTATTGCTCCGAATACTAGGCGTATATCAACACAAGGTCCACAAAATTAGGTGTAGGTACGAACGTAGCATACATGGAATATACAGGGTGTAAATTAATAACTGCAAAAAAATTCAGGGGGTGATTCCTTGTTGAAAAATAAAATGAGTCTTTCCTATAAAAAAATTCATTTGAGCACCCCCTGTTAAGATACAGCCCCTTAAAGGGGGCACCAAAAAAGCAGTTTTTTATTTTTTTCTTTAATACCAAAAAAGTTACAGTTGGCAGTAAAAACAGGAGCATACAAGTAATTCAAGAATTACAAGGCGCGATATTCATGTAGGTACTGTGTGTAAACGGTTTTATTGAACATAGGGAAAATAACACTGAGAAGTTTTATAATTTTGTAGTAGGCTATGAGCCATAAGACCTAATATAAATATGTATTGGATTACATAGAAAAAATAGTACAGTGAATTTTTCAAACAATTTTCCATAGCAACGGTTGACTATTAAGCGTTACTCGGAACCGGCTAAATAAAAAAGTCATGATGTGTCGTAAGACACCCGCTATGCTTTTTACGCATTGTATATAAAACCGAATTTATCAAAGATATAAATAATACAATTAAAAAGTTATTATTTGATCGCCATTTTGAAATCTGACGCCATTTTATTTTTTTGTGTCTTATTAAATTCTCAAATATCAATTTTCAAAAGGATCAGATAATTTTTACAAAGAAATATATACCTATGACCGCCATTTTGAAATATGACATCATTTTATTTTTTTGTGTCCTATAAAACTCGCAAATATTAATTTTCAAAAAGATCGGATCATTTTTGCAAAAAAGTACATATGGCCGGCATTTTAAAATCTGACGTCATTTTATTTTTTTGTGTTCTATGAAACTCTCAAATATCAATTTTCAAAAGGATCGGATAATTTTTACAAAAAAGTACATACGGCCGCCATTTTTAAATCTGACATCATTTTATTTTTTTGTGTCCTATGAAACTTTCAAATACCGATTTTCAAAAGGATCGGATAATTTTTACAAAAAAGTATATATGGCCGCCATTTTAAAATCTGACATCATTTTATTTTTTTGTGTCCTATGAAACTTTCAAATACCGATTTTCAAAAGGATCGGATAATTTTTACAAAAAAGTATATATGGCCGCCATTTTGAAATCTGACATCATTTTATTTTTTTGTGACCTATGAAACTCTCAAAAATCAATTTTCAAAAGGATCGGATAATTTTTACAAAAATGTCCATACGGCCGCCATTTTTAAATCTGACGTCATTTTATTCTTTTGTGTCTTATGAAACTCTCAAATATCAATTTTCAAAAGGATCGGATAATTTTTACAAAGGTGTATTACATATTTCTGCCATTTTGAAATATGACGTCATTTTATTTTTTTGTGTCCTATAAAACTCGCATATATCAATTTTCAAAGGGATCGGATAATTTTTACAAAAAAGTACATATTATGGCCGCCATTTTGAAATCTGACGCCATTTTATTTTTTTGTGTCCTATGAAACTTTCAAATACCGATTTTCAAAAGGATCGGATAATTTTTACAAAAAAGTATATATGGCCGCCATTTTGAAATCTGACATCATTTTATTTTTTTGTGACCTATGAAACTCTCAAATATCAATTTTCAAAATGATCGGATAATTTTTACAAAAAAGGACATACGGCCGCCATTTTGAAATCTGACGTCATTTTATTTTTTTGTGTCCTATGAAGCTCTCAAATATCAATTTTTAAAAGGATCGTATAATTTTTAGAAAGGAGTTCTACATATTTCCGCCATTTTGAAATCTGACGTTATTTTATTTTTTTGTGTCCTATAAAACTCGCAAATATCAATTTTCAAAAGGATCGGATAATTTTTACAAAAAAGTATATATGGCCGCCATTTTGAAATCTGACGTCATTTTATTTTTTTGTGTTCTATGAAACTCTCAAATATCAATTTTCAAAAGGATCTGATAATTCTTACAAAAAAGTACATATGGCCGCCATTTCGAAATCTGACACCATTTAATTTTTTTGTATGCTATAAAACTCTCAAATATTAATTTTCAAAAGAATCGGATAATGTTTACAAAAAAGTACATATGGCCGCCATTTTGAAATCTGACGCCATTTTATTTTTTTGTGTCCTATAAAACTCTCAAATATTAATTTTCAAAAGGATCTAATAATTTTTAGTGTGCTTTATTTCCTGATTTTATTACATTTATCCCAAACGTTACCGGAGAAAGACCTTTTGCCTGTGAAAATTCAAAAGTACGATTTGCACCCGGACGAAACTCGGGCCGGTCAGCTGGTTACCATAATATTGTATTGTCACCGGAGCTACACATGTGTGCAAAATTTCAACTCAATCGGATCATGGGAAGTGGGTAAAAATTCAAAAGTACGATTTACACCCGGACGAAAGCCGGGCCGGTCAGCTAGTTACCATAATATTGTATTGTCACCGGAGCTACACATGTGTGCAAAATTTCAACTCAATCGGATCATAGGAAGTGGGTGAAAATTCAAAAGTACGATTTACACCCGGACGAAAGCCGGGCCGGTCAGCTAGTTACCATAATATTGTATTGTCACCGGAGCTACACATGTGTGCAAAATTTCAACTCAATCGGCTCACGGGAAGTGGGTGAAAATTCAGAAGTACAAAGGGACATAGAGACAGAGAAAGTCAAATTGTTCGGGAAGGTATGATGAACGTCGAGAAATTTTGGTCCGATCCGATCGACGTCAATAATTAGTTACACGTCATTTTAACTCAGTAGGCCAGGGTTTTTAAACTTAAATTCAAACATCAGCAGTCAAAAAATTGAATAACTATATTGAAATAATGCAATATAAGACAGGGCATACGCTATCTTCCAATATCCATATCACACTGTGCAACAGACAAGGACAACCGAAACAAGTTCGCGATTTATTAGATAAAGTCGCATTTATTTAGTTTAATAATCATATAAATCTGTATAAAAAAACTGTTTTGACACAATATTATACATGAAATCTATCTAAAATTTTCTGCTCTTTCGTTTAAGACAGGTTTCGAATCGATCTGACTTAAATTGAGCAAACTATAAGCAAAAAACACCGTTTTTTCTAATTTGCTCCCCTCTGGGGCCAAAATTCAAAAATCGGGCGACGTTAGGATCAAATAGACCCCGAGAGGAATCGAACAAAAAAAAGTTTTTGAAAATTGGTTCATCCGTTTGGGCTGTACGCGTGACACAAAATAGCGTGACAGATTCACAGATTCACAGATTCACAGACAAAGCGAGTGTATATAGGCGCTTCTAGCTTCGCTAAGATCGCGCCTAAAAATGAAATTAAGCACACATTATCTGCTATCGAAAAGGCACTCAATAAACAATTTGTTGGTTTTACACTATGGTTGTAAGGCGTAGAAAGAGCTACCCCTAAAACTTGTTTTGTACGTAACTTTTTTTCTTATTCTTATCTAAGCAATTAAAATTCATTTCAGATAGTCTGATTCTTTCTAAACAAAAAAGGTTTCTTATTATTTTTCCGTAAAATCAAAAATTTCTGAGAAAAAAAATAATTTAATTAAGGGGCTGTATCTTAACAGGGGGTGCTCAAATGAATGTTTTTTATATGGAAGACCCATCTTATTTTTCAACAAAGAATCACTTCCTGATTTTTTTGCAGTTATTAATTTACACCCGTATATTGTAAAACATGTTTGAAAGTTTCCGAAGTCCCTGACTCCCTGCAGCCTCTCCTTAATCTGAACAAAATGAGACGTTCAGATCAAAATATCTTATTATTATTATTGTAAGTTATAGACGCGTCGACAACTCAGGTCATTAGCGTCTTCAACACAGCAATTAATAATTCATTTGTGTATTAGAATCTGCCAGTCAGCATACACAAACCGACTGGCACGAGCTCGGGCTCCTGGGAACGTCAATTCCCAAAGAACATTGGAATACAATTGCGAGAAAAACACAATTCCAATGTTCCCTCTGGGGGATCAAAATATCTCAGAACCTATTGATTTTCGCGAGTTCTGCCCATTAGAACTTTTGATCAGGACCATCCGAACAACTACATAATATTATAAATTTTTAGCAAATTTGACCAGGACCACTTGTCCATATGACGTGTGCGGAGTCCTTTGATTTGAAATAATAATAGGTGAATCTTTAACAGTGAAAATTAATTTTGTGCATCGCAAAAAAGAAATTAAGATTCTTAATATGTGTAGAAATTGTCGGAAGTGAGCACTTCCGTGGCACGTAGGATCAAAACTGATTAATTCAAAATTTGCATTTAATACTAACGTTTCGGTATCTTTCATACCATCTTCAGAGTCTACAAGATAATTATAATGTTGATACAATGGTTGTATGTAAACGTGGGTGAGAATATTCATATGGTGAAGAATAATTATTTTGTGGAATTAAAGTTAAAATTAACAAAAATTGAAATATGTTTTTATCTTACCAAAATGCTGTCAATTTCTTTCAGTATTTTGTTTGATCGATTAATGAACATGGTGTTGACATTGTGGGTTTTTTTTAAAGTAAAAACTCATAAAAATTGTTAAATGTAAAATGTAGTTTCACTGATAAAATTGGAAATAAAATCTATGTTCACCTCTAATTAATATCCGTTATACTGAATGTTGAGAGTAATGCACATTTTGAATTAATCAGTATTGCTTTTTATTGATCCTACGTGCCACGGAAGTGCTCACTTCCGACAATTTCTACACTGTTTTCAAGTATCAAATTGCTCTATTTAATTATAGCAACTTCGAATTCTTAATATGTTCTCGGAAAATGATTGTTCATGAAACAAGTAGTCATATTATATAAGAAACACTTTGATAGAAAATATTTCTGGATCTATATTATTCAATCTACAATAAATCACAAAGTGATAACTGATAATAAGATGTTATGTGTACGTATCTCAATTCTCGAACCTCGTGGGACTAACGAGAAAACAATAGAAAGTCTATACCAATGTGAATTGTACCTATATACCTATAAGATTTCTCTGTTTTATTTCATATTTTCCTTTGTCTGTTTTCTTTGTGAGAAGATACCATATCAAGTGTGCAAATACAGACTGTTTAAAAAACCGCGTCAAATTACTAGTGAAAATTCATCATTTAAAACGATACTGATGTCGGGTTTATCGTACATTTAACACACTGTTTTGTT
This sequence comes from Mongoloraphidia duomilia, assembly GCA_039654895.1. Lineage (NCBI taxonomy): Eukaryota > Metazoa > Arthropoda > Insecta > Raphidioptera > Raphidiidae > Mongoloraphidia > Mongoloraphidia duomilia. The sequence goes on along the minus strand of CM077520.1, from coordinate 9,429,878 downwards.
AATCGCTGTTAAATTTTTACACATAAAACATATGAAGTAACCATAGAAATAACAGCGAATTAACAAAACAGCGTGATTAATAATGTACGATAAACCCAACATAAGAGTTCTATTATAAGCAGTAGATATAAACTAAATAATTATTAATTAATATTTATAGTCAGCAAATAAAAGAGTGTTTATCGAGCCAGAATTCCGTAGTTTCGAAATGTCTTTCATTACACAAGCGAAATTGTCGAATCGAATGAAAATTTAAGAAGGTACCCGGGTGCACTCGTTTCGCTCGTTCGCTCGAATTAAAAATTAACTGACCGAAACTTATTATTGGGTAATATTATATTTCACACACGCTTTGGCATAAACATGATTTTTTTTATTGTAGATTATAGACGCGTCGACAACTTAGGTCATTAGGTAGTGTCTTAATTACATCAAATAACATGTCACTTAAAACTAAATGACATCACAAAACACCCCTGAGCGAGGTTGGATTCGATCCCACGACAGTTTACTCCAAAGGCCAGCACGCTGACCATTACACCAAGCTGGCCAAAACATGATTTCAAGCCAACTTGGAATCAGTGCGATTTGCACCCAGGCAAAGCCGGACCGGACAGTTATTATAGACACAAACCTTCACCAAGAAATTAGCTATCGAATGGTAAAAAGTGCATTGAAATCCGTTCGGTAGTTATCGAGATTAGCCGGTACAGACAACTACCGAATCTTCATTTTATACCGACCATATATTTTATAAAACTCGCAATTTTAAGCTCTTTAAAATTTACGTTACTTAATTAATTTTGTTCGACGCTCATATGATAGGAAGGTGCCTCGAGGCATGTGATGGACAGCGCGAGTTTTTTTATTCATTACAGCGACCATACTGAGAACTTTATCATGCGCTGTAAGAAATTAGAAGGCCGATTACATAGATCATCGATGGTCCATTTGTAGCTAGCGATTAATCTGGTAATAGGCACACAAAGAGACAATGGCGTCGCAAACATGTACCGCCTGCACATCGCGTAGTATCCATAAAAACACATTGCGCATGCGTGGTTACTAATTTTACATTAATTTGTTTTGTATTCATCCATTTTATATATGTAACTATACATTTTATTTTGTAATTTTTACACACTTTATTGGAATATTACACAAATTATGTAATTTTAATTTACTTTACGTAACAATTACAAATTTGTTTAACTTTACAGTAAAAGTCCAAGTTTTTATAAAGTTTTCTGTGTAAAAATGAATAATAATGTAAAATCACTTAGAAAATCAAGCGAATTCAATCTTAATTTTCAGAGTATTTTTACATCCATTTTTTACAGTTTGAAACTTATTTTGTCTAAACTCGACTTTTTTCTGCTTTTAGGTCACACGTAAGCAAAAAAAAAACTGCTTATGTCTAATATACGAGTAAATAAAACAAAATAATAATAATTATTCTGAAATGCAATTTTTATTTGAATGTTCAAAACTGCAAACACACCCTATATGTTTACTTTCAAGAAATTCTATTCAATCGATCGATAATAATACAATACAGAGTATAAAATTCGTAGTATAGTTTCGATGCCAAGTTAACAGACAATACGACTTTGACAGACAGTGATACATAAAGTAACTGACAGCTTACTAAATTGCATACAAAACATAAGTGATCGAATAATACCGAATGTGAAAATTCAACATTCAAAATATATATTATGAAAATTGATGTTATTATTTTCTATACAGGGTGGCACATCTTAAACAATGCAGTGAAATATCTCGTAAATGGTACAAACCATAGAAAAATGTTTTATACAAAAGTTATAGAGTGTCAAGGGGGACAGAAGACTGTGATATCAGATTTAACATAGGTGGTGCTGTGAAGGTCAGGCAAAGGTCAACTTCGATTTTTTGATTGTAACAGTGCATTTTTATTCCAGAATACGATACAGTATTTGATAGTGAACAGTAAATTATTAAGGTACATATGAGCTAATGTTAATAAATATTGAGATATTTACAAATTAAACAGCAAATTTAATTTGTCAATTCGGTTCTTTTATGTATTGAATTCAAGCCATGTTATCATTTGATCTTGTTTCCATCTTTTATGTTCGATTTTTACGCAGTCGGGTTTTTTTTAATTGAAGAATACATAATATCTGAGCGCTGGGGAGTGAATGTTGATTCACCCATGTCGGTATAGATACTTAGTAATGAGTCAACTGGACAGACTGATAAGTAATATGAATCAAGATTAAAAAATACTTCATTTTCGAGGTTAAATAATATATGACGCATAACACAACCAAAATAAAAATTCACAATCTTTGTAATTTGGAGTCAATTCATTTGGCAAACAATGTTTTAATTTATCTAAACTAATATTATAAAATTGGTAAATTCTGCACTTTGTACAATAGGAGCACGATGTGTTCGTATATATAGTAACGCGCCTACAAATTCCACACCATGAGAGAGTCATGTTTTTAATGATTTATACAGAAGTTAATAACTTTAATAAAAATAAACTAAATCGTAACATAGTCTGTAATTGTAAAGTTCTAAGAACTAGAAGAGCGAATTTTCCGTTTTCATAATTTTTTTCCTGTTTTTCAAATTTCAATCTATCTATATCTATTTGTTTGGTTGAACGCGCTAATCTCAGGAACTACCAGTCCGATTTGAAAAAAATTTTTTTTGTTAGATAGCCCATTTATCGAGGAAGGCTATAGGCTATATAATAATATTCAAGCGAGCGAAGCGAGCGAGTAGTGTATTTATAATATTCAAGCGAACGAGCGAAGCGAGTGAGTAGTGTATTGCACTCGGGCTTTCTTAGCACCCGGGCGAAGCCGGATGGGGCCGCTAGGATTTTTATAAAATCATCGAAAAAAAAAAACAATTTATTCCAAGACTTTATGAGCTCACTGTTTAAGTTATAACTACATAGTGACGTGTCAGTATGAGTTAACATTGTTGTAAAATTCTCGAGGAATATCAACGACAAACGCATAAATTAATTCAAAATACGGAACAAATACGAGTCTAAAATTATTAGAGCTTTTGTATAGCTTCACGACATCCTTTGTTGCGAGTTAAAGGTATGCTCACACTTGAGCGAATTATTTGTGAATTGCTACGCAAACATGATTTTATATTTTTTGACGTTTTGTCAATCTTTAACGTTTGACTTTCTTGTTACAAGATCATGTCAAATATTAATTTGTTACAGTCGAACGTCGATAACTCGAATCATGACTTTCCACAAACAAAATTCGAGTTATCAAAACTTCGAGTTATCAAATAATATTAATTTTCACTCTTGACGCTATTGCCAACCAATTTTGTTCGAGTTATCAAGACTTCGAGTTATCGAAGTCCGACTGCAGTAGGTATATCAATTTTACGTAGATACAAGCTTTAGACAACGTCACAAGTTTATTTGTTCTTGTAAATCAATTTTGAACAACTTCCCTATGTAGAGAAACGTAGAGAAATGTAATTTTCCGCATGGTGGCTGTATGCGTGTGTCTGTTTGTGGAATGTTATTTCGTTTACTTCTGCAAAAATGCACCGATCTGAATGATTTTTAAAAATATGATTTTGGCGTCAGTCATACACGCAATTTTGTGCATATTTTGTTCCTATAACAATGTAAAAATATCAAGAACTTTTTCGCAAATTCCACTGACGTTTTTTTTATAAATAATTGAAAAATGAGTTTCTTGTGAGTTTTTCCCATGTAACTTAAAACAAGTATTTAAACAAGTTGAATCATTCTGTGTAAAGTCCGCCATTTTGAGTTTAGAATAACGTCACGTAGCTTTAATCGTATTCTACTCGTCAAATCTTTTCATTTAATACCCATGTCAGGAGGGTTGTGAAGAAAAAGGTATGCCGCCATCTTGTGGCGTCCACCATTTTGAATTTAGAATGACGTCATGTAGCTTATCGTATTCTAATCGTGAAACCCTTTCATTCGATACGCATATCAAGGGCATTGTGAAGAAAAGATAATCCGCCATCTTGGGGCGTCCGCCATTTTCAATTTAGAATGACGCCACATAGCTTATCGTCTTCTACTCGTCAAACCTTTTCATTTGATACGCATGCAAAGGAGGTTGTGAAAAAAAGGTATGCAGCCATCTTGGGGTGTCCGTCATTTTGTATTTAGAACGGTATTATAGATATCTGATATACTATATTGCATTGTCACCGGACTTGTACACGTGTGCAAAATTTTAGCTTAATTGGATAATGGGTAGTGGGCCAAATTTCAATCACTAATTTTGACCTATTATACATACCTACATCTTTTATACATACAGCATGTCGAACTTAATAAAACCATTGAAAAAAATTGATAAAATTAGAGAAACCTACGTGTGATTATAGGGTCAAAAATTGGTTCGTAAATTTTAATTCACGCACTAACTTGTTATGACATCTAGTAGATATGTATGTGTTAAAATTGAGTGCGAACATTTCAGGACAAGAATTCTGTTTCTGTCAGATAATATTATATAGTGTTTTGATATAATATGTACCTACATATTTTGTTGTATTCATTGTAATTACTAATTAACTTGTTTATATGACATTACTTATGTACATAAAACCATAGACACGTCTTGTATGAGATATTACGTAGTAATTAAGTTATGCTCAATTGCAGAAAACATTGTCAAAAATTTGATTTGACAATGACCTTAGATTGTGATAATTTAATTAGTTTTTTATACATGCAGAAGCAGTCTAATGTTGTTGTGAAACTCCTTAAGGTACGTGCATTACGCAGCTGGGATTCTAGATGGTAGCATGTATGGTAGATGGTGGCTGAAATTATAAGCGCTTATAGGTTTGCACAACAAAGCTTTGATACTAGCATTGATACAAGCTTAAATCGCGTTTGAAATGTCAGATAGCGAAGACGAATATTTGTGTTCTTCTGCTACAAAGTGGTATATTTTAAATACAAATTTGGGTAGGAGCTATCATGTTTACCCTATTAATAGAAAACGATCTAAACATGGCGAATTTCATTATTTATACCAAAAATTAAAATTTTACCCAAACCGGTTTTTTGAATACTTATTTACCTATGGAACCTAACACTTTTAAATACGTCTTATAGAAAAAACTCAAAACAAATTAAATAAAAACTGACAAAATTTCACTTAATAAACTAGTCACATCCATTGCGAAACTTGTAAAGGCCATTTGACAGTTGTCACACGTTGATTGTAGTAGTCAGCGCGCTGAAAGAATGGTGAGATACATTCTTGTATCTACCAGCTCTTGTAACAGCGCTTATACCTGCTACACTCACTGCTTCGTTGTGTACGCTCGCATATATAACAATGCATTAATTTAAGCAAGCCCTGCTATGATCTACGCTACCATCTAGAATCCCAGCTCCATACTGCACGTACCTTTAGTCATGTAGATTATAGAACATTAGATTGTACTCACACAAAAACAAATGAATGATCTACATAGAAAAAGATCGCTTTTCAAGCTAAATTATGATCAAAATGCGTCGAAAAATGTAGTTTCGAAGTGGAAATTGTAAAAAAATTATGTTAAATACATGTAGGTATAATATCGTTTCAATAACTATTATTTTTTACAATTTTTATTAAATTATAATAATTTAAACATAATAATAAACCTGGACTAAAATATCATGCGTACAATCAGAATTTCTAAAAGCTGAATGTTTTAAATTAAAAAATAATAACGAAAATATTTTTTTTCTTAATTACACAAAAATATGATAAGAAGATAAGTACAGTTCCATTATACTTTTTTATATACATGAGAATAATCCAATTAAATATTATAAGATCACATTTTGTTGTATAATATATTCATATTATTCAACAAAATTAAAGGTTCAATTATTCATAATTATTAAAATATACATATTTATACACGCTTCTTTTTATTTGTTGTTTTCTTTCTTCTTTATTTTATTTATTGCAGATTATAGATCGTCGACAACTTAGGTCATTAGCGTCTTAATTACATTAAATAACAACTTCCTTAAAACTAAATGACATCACCAAACATCCATGAGCGGAGGTGGGTGGTTAATGGTATTCACGTCATCTGGCTGTAATTAATTATTTAATTGTAGATTATAGACGCGTCGACAACTCAGGTCATTAGCGTCTTCAACAGAACAAATAATCCATTTGTGTATTAGAATCCGCCAGCCGGCATATACAAACCGACTGGTACGAGCTCGGGTCCCTGGGAGTGCTAATTCCCAAAGAACATTGGAATGCAATTTGCGATAGCAACCACATTCCAATGTCCCCCCTGGGAGGCATCTGGCTATACGCGCGATACAGAGATACCCATTATTTGTTCCTATATTCAGATAACATTCTAATGAACTACCAACTGCAGAAAATTGAAAAGAAAGAGAAGAATAAAATAAATTTTTAATTGAAAAAAAGTTTAAATATTTCCCAAACTTTTTTACCTGCACAGATATATAAATTAAAAAAATATATTCTTTCGGATTATAAAGTTCTTTCGTTAGTATTTTTCTCTCGATAAGGGAGATTGGATGTGTTTTTAAAGCAGTAACAAAAAATATTAAAAATTAATATGAAATACATAGGACGACAATTTTTACCACAATATACAGCCGCCATAGCAGGTATTTTTGGATGTTTTCAAATTGACTATGATTAAGTACACAATAATATTATGGTAACATCATAATATAAATAATAATACCACACGTATGATAAAAATATTTGCTTGGAAAAAAATTTAAATATTATTAAAAAGCTTAAATAACCGTCCTACTAGGACGGAATACAAATTTATTTAGAAATAATGACCCTTCAAAGACGTCGTCAGAAAATTTTCTCAAGTCAGCTTGTATTGTATTTATACGTTGGTTATTCTTCATCAGAGATGTACAAAATGGTTTTAAAAAAGCATTTAAATACAAAATGCAAAATACTTTTCAGATTTACTATTTCAAATGCAAAATACCAAATTGTCTTGCGTTTTGTATTTTAAATGCTAAATGCAAAATAGGTATTTTCAAAATACTTTTTCAAAATAAAATACCTTTTTACCAAATTTCAGATATTTTTATTTATTTTAGGTATTTATCATGAGAAATAGAGACACAATGCCGAGCCGAACAAAAACGTCTAATAACATGGCACCTTATGCATGACATTTTGGTCATATTTATCAGTACGCGTATCAATAAATTCTGTTATGTTATTAATAATAATAATAATACTCACTTAAAATAATTCGGCAATACAAGCGTCATTCGTTCATTTCATTTTGTTTGACTGGTGATGTTGGCTAAACTTAATCACAAAGTATTTTGTATTTTGAAATGAATATTAAAAATGCAAAATACATCTCGAAAGGTATTTCAAATAAAATACAAAACGTTTTTTACTAAAAGGCATTTAAATGCAAAATACAAAATAGGTATTTTGCATTTTGAATTTGCATTTTAAATAGAAGTATTTCAAATAAATCGCATCTCTGTAATCATCATCCACTGGAATTGGATGTATTTTCTAAACCATTTTCCCCTAACAACTACAAATTTTTAAAGTTATAATAATTTCCAGGGGAAGATTTGCTTCCTTATCTCCTCTTGCTAATCATATATTGCCCGAAAGAAATAAATAAATAATAATAGTTTTTTTTATACGGCTGAAATTGCAAATGAAAGATTTTTTCGTTGGAGAGCAGCCAATTATATAATTGTTTCGAAACATATAGGAAAAAATCATTTTACCAACCAGTGGTCACAGTCAGGATTCTAACCTGAACCTTTCCACTTTCGCGGCGGAATGAGCTTACAATACTCAATCGTGACAAGATTGCTAAACTAATATTCTCCATATCTTCAGAATCAATAGATTTTCACTATATTCGAATTGACGCTCGCATGTAGTGAAAATCTATTGATTCTGAAGCATATATGGAGAATATTAGTTTAGCAATCTTGTCACGATTGAGTATTGTAAGCTCATTCCGCCGCGAAAGTGAAAAGGTTCAGGTTAGAATCCTGATTGTGACCACTGGTTGGTATATGTTTCGAAACAATTATATAATTGGCTGCTCTCCAACGAAAAAATCTTTAAATAAATAAAGTATTCTTTAATTTTTTCTCAGCATCTTTACTAATTTTATCAACGGGGATGTGCCTTGGATGGGCAAGTCCAGCTCTTCAAAAACTGTCGTCACGAAACTCAACAATTCCGCTGACGCCATCCGAAGTATCATGGCTAATCTTGCTGTTTTATTTGGGGAGTTTTCCCGGACCACTGATTGGAGCTCTAACTGCAAACTGGTTAGGACGCAAACCGACCATTTTGTTGATAGCAATACCGTTATTAATATCTTGGTCGCTAATAGCATCAGCTACTCGAGTCGAATATTTTTATGTTGCTGTGTTGATTTCCGGCATCTGCGTTAGTGCGGCTTTGACCGTAGTTCCAATGTATCTGAATGAGATAGCATCACCAGAAATACGTGGAGTTTTAGGAATGTTCAACATGATATTCGTTCAAATTGGAATTATATCACAATTTGCAACGCTTCCATACATGTCACTAAAATCGAACGCGATTATGTGTTTAATAATTCCAGTACTGTTGCTAACAATATTTATTTGGATGCCTGAAACTCCTTACTATCTTCAAATGAAAAACAAAAATAAATCTGTGCTGAACTCTTTGAAAATGTTGCGCAATTGCAGTGAGGAAAGTGCTCTCGAAATCGAAATGAAGTTAATTCGGAAAACTATTGAGAAACAAAGACAAGAAAAAGGGACTTTTTTAGATCTGATTAAAATTCCAACCAATAGACGAGCATTGCTGATTACAATCGTTGCAATGTCGGCGCAGCAATTATCTGGTATCAGTGCAATTTCGTCTCATGCACATCTGATATTCCAATCGTCGGATTCTGGACTATCACCAGCAATCAGTGGCATTATTATGGAACCATTGGGTTTCTCAGCAGCTATACCTTTTCTATTTCTTGTGGATTCCGCTGGTAGACGGACTATGTTGACAGCATCTTGTTTATTAACAACCATTCCATTAATAACATTAGGAGTATATTTTTATTTACAGTCAATTAATTACGTATATATTTCAAGTATTTCACTCATTCCTATGATAAGTTTATTCACTTACAAGTTCTTTTTTCTGATTGGTTTGGGAAGCATTCCTCATATCTTGATCAGCGAAATATTTCCCACAAATGTGGGCGTTTTAGCGTCATGTGTTTCTGAAATGTTCTGCGCAGGTGTTAGTGTATTTATGCCGAAAGCATATCAGTGGATTGAAGAGGCTTTTGGACTTTACGTGGTGTTTTGGGTTTTCGCCGGATTTTGTTTAATGTGTTCGATGCTCGTTTGGGTTTTGGTTCCGGAAACTAAGGGAAAAACTTTTCTGGAAATACAACAAATCATGCAACAAAAAGTCAAGAAAGTTAATGGATAGTTTTGTTTGCTGTATTTGTTCCAATTGCTGAAGGTTCATTTTTACAATGACTGAAGTATTACAGTAAACAGACCTAATAATGGGATATTTGAGTTAACACTATCATATGAAATATAAATAGATAATTTCTTTCCATATTGAGATAACAGGTCGAAGAATAGTATATTGTGCGACTAGTGGGAGAAAGAGGAGATTTCTCGAGTGCGGTAAAACACACGAGTGGAATCTCCTCTTTCGACCAATAGTCGCACACAATATTTTGTTCAACTACCGCAAGAAATATGTCATTTCGTGGCTCTGCTGAGCGTGGGCGAAATAATGGGTGACCTGATTGATTGCGTAAACGTTCCTCGTAATGAGCGTGGGCGAAACGCTATTTCGCCCACTAGTGGGCGAAATGGGATTTCGCCCACTCCACTCTGCACGTCAACAATCAGGGAACTCATTATTTCGCCCACGCTCAGCAGAGCCACGAAATGATTTATTTCTTGCGGGTGTTGAACAAAAAACATTTCTTACAATTTTATGCTCAGCAATAAAAAAAAAACTCATTTACAGCGTTATGAAATTTTCTGGTTTACTAGATCATTATTTAGCTTCCTGTTGAAAGCTGGTGACAGTACTAATTATAATTGTATACATTTATTGTAAAGCGCTTCTTATTCAATAGTAGTTAAAGAATGATGAGATATGAAACTTGTGTAGGTAGCATTTAATGATTATTACAAAAATTAAAATGTTCTTTTACAAAATAAACTCTAAAAGATGACGCAAAAATAGTAAAAAGTGTAAAACTGGAATTTATTTATTTCAAAACGTCTAGTGATAAAATTAAACACACTAATGCTAATAATAACTTCAAAATGTTGTTTTTATAACAATAGAAAAAATTACTTTCTATTGATTGAATTAATAAGGTTGATAATTGATAAATAATCAATAAAGTTGATAAAAAAATTAATTAAGATAGAATTGAAACCTTGCACGAGATCATTTTAAAATAATAAATTATTATAAATAGTGATAAAACGCGGCATTGAAGTCATCACAGTGGTATTTACTGGTAAGGCGATATCCCTTGGCCTTTAGACGCTAATGACCTTAGTTGTCGAGCGTCGATAATCTACAAACATTATGTCTCTCTCTCTTTTTCTAGTCTATTTTATTCTAATCAGGTGTTCATTATGTAATTATGTGTCGAATGAAATTGGTCCCAAGTAGATACCATTATATTTTGTTCTCGAGATATGCGAGCCAAAAAAAAGTTCACTAACGTACAAACGAACGTACGTACACACACACGCACAGACATCTCTCTATAAACAGTAGAATCGGACTCTTAAAAGGTTCAGATATGTCAGAATTTTTCATTTGCAAAATCGGACCCATTACAATAGCTTAAGTTAAAAATCACTTTATAGAAGAACCTACTATATCCCGTTCATCTTATAGTGAAATAATAAATAGTTGTAATATTGTGGTACTTGACTTAATTTGTAAACAATAATATTATGTACTGTTGATAAACATTCTAAAGACACGTGATTTATATTATAATTGTGAGAAAAATGCAGTTCAAGCCGATTCTTTCTTATCAAAATCAGAGATGAATTTATCCGGATTCTCAAATTTTTTAAATTAAATTTAAAATAGCGTTGAGAGAGCCATGGCCGTTTTTAGACGACGGGAAAGGATTTGAGATGAAGGGTATAGGGAATCTGTATAGGTATTGGGGTCCGTCAAATGAGCATATGACATCTGGTGGCAGAAAATTGTATCAAAACGGGGGAAATTTTTACATGCTAACAGTGCAAATTTATCGTGAAATTGGTTATTACAAGAATAAAACAAGTAAAATAAACAAAAAGTTTATCGAAAATGGAATCCGCGACGTTTTCTAATATCGTGGCATTAAACACTATCAGTTATTGCCTTGTAAAACTTACTTTACAGCGAATTATTTTCTAATGAAACGTGGAAAAACTGTATTTATGAATTAAAAAAATATTTTATATTAATAATAAGATGTACTTGTTATCATACTGCACTAGAATAGTTGAATCCCTGATGATTGACAAATTTACAGGATTAAGTTCGTATACAAATATTTTGAGGTTAGTAACTTGACAACTTATTACAATATAACTTATTATGTTGCACTGCAAACTCAGGTGTTTAGATAGTGTTTTAAAATAAAACATTGAGGTGTTTTTTTTGATCTATGTGTTTTGATATAGAACTTTTTAAGTGTTTAATACAATTATGTTAAACACTAAAATGTGTAGTTTTAAAACTTGTCATCTATTTTATCAATAAAAACGCTTTGAATCGCTTTATAATAAAACTTTTTACAATTTACGAAGCGTTTATTTAGCGGTATAACGCTTTAAAACTAATCCAATATGAGTAAATAAAACGTTTCTATAGAAAAAAAAACGGTTATCCATATAAAACACTTTTATTACAAAACACGCACAAACAATACTTTAAACATAAAAAATATATAATACTTATATACTTTTAATATACTTTTTTTATTAATTTATTATTAATATATATTTTATTACTAATTTGTTAAAAATTCAATTTAAATATTAGAAATTGTTTTTTTTTATTCATTAGAAATTATTCACTTTTTTATTTTTTTTTAAGATATTCATGTACAATTTAATGTCAAAACCTTGAAAAAACGGAGACCATTTTTTTATTAATATAAATCGTGTGTCCACTATCCATTCTCGAAAATTTGACCAGAATAATATTTTGTACTTTTTTACATAAATTGTTAATTTTTGTCAGATATTCCAATTTCCAATCAGTTTTCAAAGCACAGTACAATGAATTACAATATGGTCTATGCTTTTCGCCTATATTTTGTTCTCACTTGACAACACCGCTAAATATTATCATTCGTAAATGTTAGGGAGTTTATCATTGATCATTCCGAAAATAACTAGAAAAATGGCTTTACAATGCTAAAAATAATGTGCCAAATGTCAATATAGTAAGATTTTTTTGTTAATTTCGGGCATTTATGGTAGGTTCAAAGGTAAATCAGTTATTCAACAGTTCTATAGCAATGGACAGTTGGTGCGTCATAATAAAGTAACTATAATATATAATAACTGTATAAGGCTACGGTTACAGTGCAAGCGTTCTCGCGCGAAGTGTACTTCGTGCGTATTTGCTCGTATTCGGGCAACTAACATGTTGAATACAATATGAGTGGTTACAGTAGAAGCGAATTAGTCGCGTGTAGAGCTGGTTATTACTAGGAGTTCAAACAAGTTTTTTTTCGCGATTTCGCGCAAACTACGCATTCTTTATTTATGTTTATGCCTATAGGTATTATATTATATTATGAATGAATATGAATATTGAAAAATTAATATTCTTAGTTTTCGACAGAAGAACACTGTGGGAATTTAATATATTATATGAATATAAAATTTGTATGGTTGTTTCTGTAATTTATCAAAAAAGTGAAAGTTTCACTCAAATAACGATTTACGAATATGGTGTTTACCCAATACTGCTGCCTTTTTTTCGCTTAGTAACGAGTTTTCTATAAAATCATATTCTTCATCAATATCCATACTTACAAATCGCGCGATAATCATCAGTATCATATACCACCCATGTGCTCGCCTAAATACTGACGTATTATACGCACTAAGTATTCGCGCGGCGACGCGTGCACTGTAACCGTAGCCTTACACACACACAACACTAGTGTGCTGCGCGCGCATGAGCTGGTTAGTTCTTATTCGTTTGTGGTTTCCCGTATTTCAGTTGTATGTTCATCATAAAATATATCGTTTTTGTGTTCATAAAATTATTAAATTTGTGGATAATAATCAGTAAAACAACACAATACTTTTACGTGTGTGTTTTTTATTATATACAAAATAAAAATATGGAAAAAAAAGTGTTTTGCTCATTGCAAGGGCGTTCAAAGTGCATCAAATTTCAATCAGAACAAAGCGTTTCCGATCTGGAAATCATACGCGAAAAAATTCGTGAAATTTGTGAACGTGATACGTTTTTAAAAAAGTTATCTGAAAATAAATTAATCATCGTACAAAAAAAAGATATTGATGCAGATGTGTGGATCGATGTGGAAGATGATGAAATTGTATGTGATTTAGATAAATTAAATATTCTTTTGTTACCAACATTTGAATCTGTACCTAATGTTTTGCATGCAAGTAACGAAAATTTATCATATGAAGTAATATGCACTGCAGGACCTTTAAATGTATTAGAAAAGTCAACTGAAAATGATCCTGAAGATTTATCAATCGAAGATATTTCTAAGGTTAGTAAATTAAATTAAGTATGCAGTGCCGGCTGAAACATATTTGGCGCCCTGTTTAAAAATTTGTGCTCCCCCCCTTTTCTATTTTAAACTATGCATGAATATTTTACATGTGAAAATGTTTTATGCAATTATACAGAGGTTCGATATTTGGCTCCCCTTACAAAGAGACGGTTAGAACACCGTTCGAGCCGGCACTGTATAAGTATGTTAATTTTAATTGTCATCTTTGAAAGTGATTAGTTTGTAATTTTATTATTTCTAACTTTTATTAATGTAACGTAATTTTTTTAGTCTGAAATGTCGGTAGATGATGATTCTAATGTTGATAAAAATATAATTGACCAGTCAAAAAAAACGAGAGGAATTCAAACGGGACCAGGTTCAATTAAGATGCCAGCAATTTTACCTCCTTTAAGTTACGGTTTGAAAAAAAAAATAGAAGATTATGGAGTATTAGCTTCACAAAAAGATTTAATTTATCATTGGGGATCTTTTTTATGGCAAACAACTGATGCAAAACCGATGAAAATCGATTATCAAAATCTTGCCAGCACCATAGTCTCCGCTTACCCATTACTAAAAGGTGGTCCAAAGGGTTATGTAAGTATTTTTTTTATTAATACCTATATAATTAAATTACAGTCTACAAATAAAAGTATACTTAATAGAATTAAAGTCAAAATAAAAAAAAAATTTTAATAAAGGATATTGTGAGAGCTCAGTTAATTACCTGGATAAGAAATCATCGAACTATATTAAGAAACCAGGGAGAAAAAAGAAATGCAGAAGGGAATATTATTAATGATGCACCGAAAACGTCAAAAGTGGCAATATCTAGTGAAACGTAAATATTTTGTAAATAATTTGAAGATAACATATACATATATTAATTACACTGAGAAAAAATATTAAAACAGCTTACGATTTTCTGTTGATAAGAAATTATTTTTTTAGCTAATATTTTTAGCCAAAAAATATTTTCTTTCTAAAAATATTTTTTTCTCTCAGTGTACTTAATTATATTCATTATAATAAACGAAAGTTAATTTTATAGATCCGAGCCTTCTAAATTAGACGTTAGCCGAGCTTTATTAGAATTAGAAAAAAAACAAGGAAAAGAAGGCAATACTCTTCATGTCCAAAGTCTCATTAGACTAACATTGAATGAGCGGCTAATTTGGATTAAAAATGAAGCGAAATCAATTTTGGAAGTGGTCACAAAATATCCACATTTAAAAGACTGTGATTCGGTTTGTAAAATTTTAAGTTTTTAAATTTTCTTCACTCTGTTTGATAAAAGTATTTACTACTTTAAATTATTTTTTTATAGATGTTATTTGAATTTTATAATTTAAAAAACACAACTGCGGATTTGATACTTCAAAGTATAAACTCGATGTTTAGTCGATTGAAAAATTATTTCCAAGTAAAAGTTCAGGATAAAAATTTCGAAATCAAGATTCTAACTCAATTAAACGATTCTTTAAGTAAAAAATTAAAAAAAGAAGTCAAGCCTTTGTTTACTTTCAAACAAGTAAGCTTTGAAATATTTTATTTTATTAATATGCACCTTAACATAGATGCGAACACTAATAATTTATTGTATTATATAGGCCCGTTCAACTACTGATTGTCTTATGGCAGAAGAAAACGAGTCTCCTCGGGCTGTCATATATTCTGATAGTGTAGAAGTAATTAGTGCTGCTTTTATTGTCGCTGATACCAATATCAGAGTCCAAATTTCGAATCCTACAGTACCAAAGGTACTAGCTTGTTTATTGGCGGCATATTATGTCTGGGATACAATATTTCCAAAACAATATCTCAACGTATTAGAATATATCGATAGTGAAGTATTGGGAACACATATAAAAAAAAATCAAGTTCTTTTAAAATTTATTAGAAAAAGGGATCATGGGACAACTTCCAATGAAAGTCAAGAAGCAGAGTAATAAGTAATGTACTGGTCTTTTTAATTTTGTTATCGTTAATTTTTAGTCATTTTAGTTTCTTTATTGAAAAAAAGAAACGAACAAAACATGTGTAACTTGCTTTTCAATGTCAACATAATACTGAAGTTCTTATTTGAATATATTTTTTTTATAATTAAATTTGATTTAAATCAGTCATAACTGATAATTACAAGAAAATAAATAAATATATAGCTATTCTCAAAAATACTTCAACAATTTTTAATAAACAAACATTTCATTTGCATTTTGATTAATATGAAACTTAAATTGTTTTTCAAATATTATTTTTCATAATTCAATTTGATTAAAAATAATTTATATAACTTACAATGAAAAGAAAATAAATAAATAAATATTCTAAAAAATACTTTAATGATTTTTAATTTTTTATGTGCTTATATATTTAATTTTTTCATTATTTTGCTTTTACACAAAATTATTACAAGTGATAAGTGTCAAGTTTTTACTTTTCATAGCATTGAAAATAAAAAAATAAACTTGTAATAATTTTGTGTAAGACAAAAATAATGAAAAAATTAAAAATACGAATTTTGTCATGAAACTCTGTATATGGGGTTAGAATAATATTAACAACTTTTTCTAATAATAATTTTTTTCGATATCTCTAACGCGAAGCAAAATATTGAGAATTGACCCTATTTGTGAATTCGTATATAGGCTGAGTTTAAAGTTCAGATTTCAGTTGAGTATCTTAAAAAAACCTGTATGACTGCAAAAATTCAAATCTGTATTACTTAAAATAGCGAAAATATGGGGGTGTCTTCATCTTAAATGCGACACACTATAAACAATAATTATACTTTAAATACCATTTTTTGGATCGTTCAAACTACTCATTACTTTGCTGGTTTTTATCGAAGTATCATTAATATCGCCAGAGCTTAAATTATTGTAATAAATTAAAATGATGTGTTATATATTATAGAAAAAATCTTAAATTGTCCATAATTTATGTACGTATATCTACGTGTATAAATTATGAACAACAAGAAATTTTAATTAATTTTGGTATTCATTAACATTTTTTGTCAATAGGTCGACTGTCATAAAAATATTTGAGACACAAATGCCAAATATTTTCTATAATAATCATGGCTTATTAACTTATTGATTGAAGTAAGCCATGATTATAATAGAAAATATTTGGTAAGACAAGATATTGTAAATTATAGACGCTCGACAACTGGAAAATATTTGGCTTTTGAGTTTCAAATAATTTTTAACAGCCGAACTAAATTGACGAAAAATGTTAATGAATATGAAAATTAATTAAAAATTCGTAAAACACATTAAATGTTTTATTATAAAAACACACTTTTAAGTGCATTACTAAAAACACTATAAGTGTATTAAAATTAAACACTTAAAGTGTTTACATTAAATAAAACACCGTAAAATGTTTAGAAAGTGACTACAAGCATTTATTCACTTTAAGTGTTTAAACATAAAACACTTGAGTTTGCAGTGCAGTTATGTGTTTACATTATTCACCTAACCCAGCCTTAAAAGCGCATTGAACGCGGATGATTAATTTCGTTGAGATTTTCTTTTAATTTTGATGTTTTTAAGCAATATGTCGTAAAGATTACTACTTTTGACAGTTCATTTTGCATGGATTTTTCTCGTTATATTTCCGACATTTGATAATATGCCAGGCTTTGAGAATCCGTTCTCCTTCAACGAAATTCCTTTGTTTAGGATTCGTACCGGCCCAATCACAAATTGCACTTATATTTATCATTTCTTATAACTTTGAAAATCATAAAATTACACGCAAAAGTATACCCCGTATATGAAATTTCCCCACGTCTGCGCCATGTTTTTGAAGCTCCACCTATATGACGGATCCCAATAGGTATCAAATGCTCTTAGGGGGTGAAGAATCTACTCTCATCCATATAAAAATACGTAAGTACATTCTAGAACAAAATATGCCTATCATAAAATAAATACCTTCATGACATAAAAAGGGCTTGAGAATAGCCGAGCGTGTAGCAATGCTGTTGTTTAGATGGCGTTGCTATGGTTCCTCTATTACAAGTCCCCAGTTCCCGGGTTCTAGCCCGAGAGCTGGTAAAAGTGTCAATTGGATTTTCAATTTATTATTAAAAAAAATAAATAACGAATTGAAAATATGAATTGGTGCTAGGCCCAAATAACCTTAGCTGTTGGTGGTCTTTAAAACACATTTTTTTCATGATATAAATGAGTAAAACTGTGCGAAACTCCGAAACTCACGCGAGCAAAGCCGCGGGCAAACCGCTAGTAATTCTTATAAATATTTAAAAAGAAATGTTCCCACGATTAAAAAAAATAAATCATTTCAAAACTTACTTGTTCAACAGAAGCACTAATTAAGAATGTAAATAATTACTAACCTTATTGGATGTGGTACATTTTGCATTTTGATCTTATCACCCTGACATTAATAATTTTTCTCTTATCGATTATATTGGTTATTATTATTTTTTAGTACAAAATTGCTTTCTCGTTTAAAATATTAACTGTTCAATTTTAGGACACTTTATTCATTACATAGTTCACACACTATTGTTTTTATCGTAAATTTATAAAAAAAATCACATTTGATTGACATATTACAGACACGATATTTTTTTTACTTCCACAAAATATTGTAAAAAATCACTTGTTTCGTTTTTATTTCATATAATGCAATAATTAACTTGTTATCTAATAGCAAACTATTAAATA
Organism: Mongoloraphidia duomilia; assembly: GCA_039654895.1. NCBI lineage: Eukaryota > Metazoa > Arthropoda > Insecta > Raphidioptera > Raphidiidae > Mongoloraphidia > Mongoloraphidia duomilia. Next base: position 9,411,339 of record CM077520.1, on the reverse strand, counting down.
ATAGCGATAATGTAATTGATATTCATATCAGTGGGCACAAGGAAAAATGAATTATGTCAGATTTTTAACTGAATGAGGAAAGTGGTTCGTGTCTACACTTCTGTAGGACAATTTCATTACAGAGATGTTTTTTTCAAAAATGCTTAGTAGGTGTCTTATTTTTGACTTGCGTGGACATCCACTACCCCACACGATTTAAACAATTGAGCAACCTTTATTTGATTTGTTTTACTTCAGAAATATTTTTTGTTCGACACCCGCATGAAATATGTAATTTCGTGGCCCTACTGAGAGTGGGCGAAATAATGAATTCCCTGACTGTTGACGTAGAGAGTGGCGAAATGCCACGCTCATATCTCGAACACTTGCGAAGTTTCCCGAAATTAGTGTAGGCGAAATGCTACGCAAGTGTTGGAGATATTACGACCCAAAAAATCACTGTTTTGTGGTAGTTGAACTAAATATTATGTGCGACTATTGGTCAAAAGAGAAGATTCCACTCACGTGTTACCGCACTCGCTACTCTCGTGCGACAAACTCCACGCTCGAGGAATCTTCTCTTTCTCCCACTAGTCTCACAATTATTGTTCAATACCCGCAAGAAATATGTAATTTCGTGGCTCATTACGGGGAGCTTTTACGCAATTGTTGATAGTTTCGTCAATCAATCAGGTCACCTATTATATCGCCCACGCTCAGCAGAGCCACGAAATGACATATTTCTTGCGGTAGTTGAACAAAATATTGTGTGCGACTATTGGTCAAAAGAGAAAATTCCACTCGCGTGTTACTGCACTCGCTACTCTCGTGCGGCAAACTCCACGCTCGAGGAATCTTCTCTTTCTCCCACTAGTCTCACAATGTACTATTTATATGCTTTAGTACAATTACAACAAAAAATGTTCAATGACATTTTATTGTAAAGTTAATAGTTTTCAAACGAGTTTTCAAGTAATACTTTTTGAAAATTTGAAAACGCAAGAATATATCTATTTTCAACTCCTCGAAAGTACGAAAAATTATATTTTTGATCGGCTACTATTTTTTACATCTTCTTTTAACTATGCTGAACAAACTCTGTAACAGCAATTTAATTTTTTTTTAATTTTTAATCCTTGTTTTTTAATTTGTAGAGATCATAGATAAAAGTAAAATACCAAAAATTCGGATTAATAAAATTTTGAGATCTGCGCCAATTTAATAAAATATGAAGTCGGTTAAAAAGCAGATATTAATTAAATTGGCGTCGACTTCAAAATTTAATTATCTTCCTCTTTTTAGTGGCTTTTTTGAAGGAGGTAAAATTTTATTATCTTCCTCTTTTTAGTGGCTTTTTTGAAGGAGGTTTCTTTTTTTGTTAAAAAATTTTCTTATGACAAGATCCTTCGAATCCCACTTATGTTTACTTTGGGCAGTATTTAGACCAAAAACAGAAGTATTTTTATCCCTTGACTATAAATACCTCCCTTCCTGCCCCGACCCTCCAGACGATCACCCGCTAGCTCGACCATGAATTTAAAATTCTGGTACAAAGTAAAATATTGGCTCAAGGGAAAAATGATAACTATGTTGACAGGTTTAATCAAAAAACCTAAGAAACAATAAGTTTCCTAAAGATAAAAATTATCACTTGACAAGGAAAAATGACATGAAAAACAACTAAAAATAAATTATCCGATACCGTTATCAAAAGTTTGGACCAATGGATTTCCCAGAAATAAAGATCAAACTTTATTCTCTCTCAAAAAAATCGAATTAATCTCAGACATTCATTTATCTATGCTAATATGACATTTTATTTCTAGTAATAATTAAATTAAACGAGATTATTCAATCAATTTATTTTTAACTACTGTTGGAGACAGTAGCGGATCCAGGGAGGGGACTAAGGGGCTCAAGTTCACCCCCCAAAAGCATCTGGGTCCACCCCTCTCAAATTAAACTCGATATTATCCTACTTTCTTCAAGAGACAAATGAGTTTTTCCCAAATATAAAAATTCTTTTACAAATTACATTATGTTACCATTGTGTTTTAAAGACCACCAATAGCTAAGGTTATTTGAGCCTAGCACCAATTCATATTTTCAATTCATTATTTTTTTTTAATAATAAATTGAAAATCCAATTGACAATTTTACCAGATCTCGGGATAGAACCCGAGAACTGGGGACTTGTAATAGAGGAACCATAGCAACGGCATGTAAACAACAGCATTGCTACACTCTCGGCTATTGCTACATTACCAATAACCACTTGTAGTATGAAGCGTAGCTTCTCTTCGCTTAAACCAGGCGTTCCCAAAGTTGGGGTCGCGGGCTGATTTTTTAGGGTCACGGCCTGTTTCCGTGATTATAGAATTTATAACTCTCGTGATTATACCATTAAATTTGAATTATAGAAAATAAAAATACTAAATAAGAACAGGAAATCAAATAAAAACGGAGTGAAGAGGCGGGAGGGGAGTCTCTGAGGTACATACTTAAATTCTTGAATAAACGACTTAAATTTGAATTGCTGCATTTTTTTACTGAAAAATCTTTTTTATAGACTATTTGGACATTGTGGGGAAAAAATTGTTAAGGGTCGCGAAGGCTTTTGCAATTTTAAATTAGGGTCATGATCAAAAAAGTTTGGGAGCCCCTGGCTTAAATTAATAAAATCGTACCTTCGTACGACAATGACGGAAGACAGGTTGAACAGTTTGGCTGCCATGTATAATATTGTATATTCACAGAGATGTATCTGGCAGCCTACAGCCTGTCGAAGTCATTGAAAAATTTGCAAAAAGTAATTCGAGGAGACTCGTTATGCGTTAAATAAGCAAAATAAAATGTTGTGTGCTTTTTTAGTGTTTACCTTGATAAAGCATACCCTCAGTTGGGTCAAGCCCCTCCCAAACCAAAATCCTGGATCCGCCACTTGTTGGAGAGGAAAGTTGTCTGCTAAGAAACATTACTGTAAACTCCTTAGTTGCACGGATTAAGGGTCCAAGAGAAGAATATTCTTGGGAAAATGCAATTATAGAAAGCCTCTTTCTACTGGTAACTTTACACGATGCCTCTTTTCGTACATCTTGACGCATGCGCTTATGCGCAGTGAAAAACACGACTGTCTGCAACGCATGCGTCAATTTATAACACGAGACATTTTACTGAGAGGCAAGACGACGCAAGTGTGTCCGAAGTCAGCCGGGGTTTTCTCGCCTCATTCATGCGTCTTGTGTTGTGTTTAGGAAAATGGAATGGAATAATGAATAAACTCTTCAATTTATTGATTCATATAGACAACAAACTCTACGTGCATGAAATACTGTACGATGTATAGCAAGAAGATATGCGGTCCACCTTTTTTTCACCTTGAGAATGCTATTTGGGGAGGTTCCGCCGTAGTTATTTTGAGTAATTTTGGTCCATAGTATCCTGACCTGATACACTTTCGATAATTTTGCGAAAGAATGAATTATCTCGAAGTTGTCAGTTGAGTCAAAAAAATACGGATGAGCGAAAACCGTTCAACGAACCTACACTCATAAATAGACCAACTTGTAGGGAATTGAGTGACGAAAAACTTTCCCGTTTGAATGTGTCACCTAATTTGCCGCGAAAATGGGTAAAAGCGTTTTTCAGCCTCTTGCCTTGGGTATTTTACGGTATTTTTGCACTAAATAACTGTTTTACAATAATATAAAACAACGTATAATATAGGAAATATTATGCTCTACAACTTACCTTTTGGAAGTTTTGCCGTCAAGTTAAAAATACAGGAGATATTCAATAAAAGTCTACTCATCCATAAAAATCGCGGGGGTGGAAAACGCACAAACAAATATTTTGGGAATATGATGTTTTTAGGTTCAATACATTAAAAAAAAATATCTGCGTTAAAAATTCTAAGTTCGGACATGTGTGGGCTTACTGGGCTATCAGTAAAATAAAAGGTTCTATTTTAATGTTATGATCTTAACCAGGGACGTTTTATGGATTAAAGGCTCCTTAGACTAAATAAAATTTAGTGCCTTTTAAAATGCCCGTTGTAAGTAGGCGAAATTTTTTTTAGAGGGGGGGCACTTTTTATAATAATATATTTATATATTTATAATAATATATTTTCTCCTCGCTTGGAGGCAATACCCCGGTTACCCCGGCGTAGTTACGGCCTTGTTCGAATTAAATAACCCTAAAATGACTAAACTTAAACAAAACAACCATTTTAAAATGTTGATTTAAATATGTCATTATTTTGAATCGATTTCCAAGAGATTAATTGCAAACACATAAATTCACTACGTAGTGAAACAATGATAAAAATTATTTAAAACGTGGCTTTGGGAAAAATCAATTTAATATTGTAACTATTATGTTATTAGTCACGCAGTTTTTTTTATCATTTTATTCAGAATTTAAAAAAATAAAAAACAAACTACGTAGGTATCTATAAAAAAAATAATATGATATAGAATATAGATTATAGTAGACAAAACAATGACCGAAATGCGTTTATACTTTAGCAGGGAATCCCGACATTTTTTTGTTTATTCTTTCATTAAACATTTTGATGTGTTCCTTCAAATATTGTTTTAGGAAATCCCAGTTGTCAAGCGTCTATAATCTACAATCTGTTTTAGGAAACTCGTCATCCTATAATTTCTTGATCTTTTCGAAATGTTGAAGATCACCTGTTTCTTAGCGGAAGTTACCTCCTGCATTCTTCGTCTCAAATCTTTTTCCCTCGCCTAAAAACGGTAACGGCTCTCCCGACGCTATTTTTAAAGCTAAAGGGTTCGAGTAAACGTCAAATGAAGGACCAAGAATCGCACTACAGGCGAATTTTTTTTAAAAAATATTGACTATGTGTTGAAAGAATTATGTAATTTTTAAAAAGTTGTAAGTTTTCCAAGGATTTTTTTTTTTTTCAATTTTTCGCCTGTAGGATCTGCAGTGTAATTCTTGGTCCTTCATTTGGCGTTTACTCGAATCCTTTAGCTTTAAAAATAGCGTCGGGAGGGAAAAGGATTTGAGATGATGAGTGCAAGGGGTAACTTCCGGCCTCTTTTTTATTATTAGAAAATTATTCTTTGTCTCGAATAAATTGGTATCTTATACTCCATTCATCGTCAAACCTCTAAACTCGCTGATGGTATAAATTACTTTTTTGCAACACTTGCATCAAAAGTACATTTTTAGATGGCTGTGTACCGTTTGAAAAGTAATTCTTTATGGAAGCTTCTGATGCGTTCGAACGGTAGTGTTTAAAGTAAATTTTAACGCACTCCGTTCTATAAAGTAATACTGTTTTGTTTTACTTTAAAACACACGTGCGTAAAATAGTACTTTATAGATTACTTTGCTATAATGTCACTAATAAAATATTTATCCAAATTGTGTTTTATTTGCTTAAAATTGTACTTTTGAAGCAGTTATTGCAAAAAATATTGTATGTAACGCGTGTCTAAAGTGACGAATCTGACAGTCGCGATTTTACAATACTCTCTTAAGGTTATGTTGCATTTATACCAGAACGTGATTACCGCACTCGCATTTGGCTCGCGCGGTAAACACACACTCGTTCTGGTATAAATGCAACATAACCTTAGGCTTGTATTGCAAAATCGCGTCATATAATCCGTCACTTAATACACTAGTTGCATAAATTACTATTAAATGCTTACTGTTTTCACATGCCGGAGTTACATTGATGATATTGAATTGACACATTTTAATAAAGAATAACGTAGTAAAAACATTTAACATGATTTCATATTCTATGAGGATAATTTGTGTTATATTAGTTTACTGCATAAAATTTTTTTAATACCTATTTAAATAACTCTATAACCAATGACTTAATTATGCAAATAACAACGCTTTTCCGATTCATGAGTCATTTGATACAGGATGTCCGTGATAGCATGTGATTGTACACACTTTACAGTACAACCTCATAAGTCAAACCTCAATAAGTAAAAAAATACGTTCCCGCACATCGGCTTGTCAAAATTCATTTTACATGCACACATAGATACATGCACGTAAAGCAGCTATTCTATAGTGGGTATGGCAAAAAAAAAATAAAATTTTACTTGGCACATAACAGAATAATATTACATTACGTATTATGATGTATCAAATTTGTATACCACCTGTGAGATAAATACCTAAAATAAATAAATTGCTACATACTTCTTGCTTTGCCGGTTGACGCATTTACTATTTAAACTATATTTATTGTCTTGCCACATAAATATTTGGTATTTTCTTTGGTGAAATCGATTAGTTTGGCACATTTCGGTGTACTCAAAAATGTTTCAAGTTCGAGCAGTTTTCTTCAAAGTTTAATAGAACTAATTGTAGTTTGGCCTTTTATCAAAAAAAATGTAATTACATTTGGTTCCATTCTTTGGTGTACAAATGGATTAAAAATTATAAGAACGAATATTTCCACATAGTAGTGATAAGCCATAAGCTGAGCTAAAATTAATTTAATAATTTTACATACTTATTATTATTCTTTGCTCAAACGAAGAAATAAATAAACAAAAAACGACAGGTCTTTACCAACCGATGTTTCCGAAAAATACTGAATATAAAATGACCGAACGTTACAGCTAAGCCGAGAGTGTAGCAATGCTATTGTTTACATGGCGTTGCTATGATTCCTCTATTACAAGTCCCCAGTTCCCGGGTTCTAGCCCGAGAGCTGGTAAAAGTGTCAATTGGATTTTCAATTTATTATTAAAAAAAATAATGAATTGAAAATATGAATTGGTGCTAGGCCCAAATAACCTTAGCTGTTGGTGGTCTTTAAAACACAATTTTACAGCTAATTAAAACAGATCAAGAACCAAACCACATCACCATCTTGAGAAAAAAAATTCATTTGGATTGGCCACACTTTAAGGAAAGATCCTCAAGATGTTACCATTGTGGCTCTAGTATGGACACCGCAAGGCTACAGGGAAAAGGGACGATCGGTTAATAATTGGAGACGCTGTGTTCTAACAGAAATTGGCAGTATACAATTAGTGTTGCCGTCTAGATCTAGACTTTCTAGACTCTTGTCTTGTCTTGCCTAGATTTTCAAGACAAGACTTGCAAAAGTCTTGTCTAGAAATTTTCAAGACAAGACAAGACTTGCTTTATCTAGTTCAAGACTCTTGCCAAAACTCTAGACAATTTTCAAGAATCTAGATAAACTAAGTAGTAGTATATAAAGGTTTACTTTACCTACTACTACTAATCTAGACTCTTGATATTAGACAAAACAAGAGTTTGTTAATCTAGACTTAGACTTGGTGAAGTCTTGATATTTCAAGACAAGACAAGACTTTGAAAGTCTTGTCTTGTCTAGACGGCAATACTATATGCAATGCAGCAATACACATGGCAAGAGCTTCAAGCTCTATAAAAAAATTTAAAAAATTCGTATACGGTTTAAATCCTTCGTAGAATCCTTATGCTTCTCTCATATTATAGGAGTTGAGGAACTATACATGCAGTGTTGTGAAACGCTCCAAATAAAAACTTTCCTTATTATCTGCGACCAAGATCCTCGAACACGTCAACCTTATTTCTTATCGCGCATCTTTTGTTGTTAATTTTGTCTACTCCCACCCCTTTCCGTAATGACGCCATCGACATTTTTTAATAATTAGTAAGGTTCTCGCTACACAATGAAGGAAGATAACATAATCGATTATCGGTTGTCATTAAAAAAAAAATGTTGTCATTGCTGAATGGGGTGGGGGTAGAAAAACTGACAACTACCAGAAAAAATGCGCGATCAAGAAATAGGTTGACGTGTTCGAGGATCTTGGTCGCAGATAATCGAGGAAGTTTTTATTTGGAGTGTTCCATAGCCAACGTTCGCACTGTACTATAATAAGATTAGTTAAAAATTGTGTTTTAAAGACTACCAACAGCTAAGGTTATTTGAGCCTAGCACCAATTCATATTTTCATATTTTATTGTTTTTTAAAGACCACTAACAGCTAAGGTTATTTGAGCCTAGAACAAATTCATATTTTCAATTCAATATTTTTTTTTAATAAATTGAAAATCCAATTGACACTTTTACCAGCTCTCGGGCTAGAACCCGGGAACTGGGGACTTGTAATAGAGGAACCATAGCAATGCCATGTAAACTACAGCACCGCTACACGCTTAGCTATTCTCAAGCCAATTCATATTTTCAATTCATAATTATTTTTTTTTAATGATAAATTGAAAATCCAATTGACACTTTTATCAGCTCTCGGGTTAGAACTCAGTAGCTGGGGACTTGTAATAGAGGAATCATAGCAACGCCATGTAAACAACAGTATTGCTACACGCTCGGCCATTCTCAAGCCCAATAAGATTAGTAGTTATTTGCCAATATAATTACAGAGATTCGTATTTTTGTGGTATAGTATACGTTCCGTTCTCCATGTGTGTTCACAATATTTAGAGATAACATTGTGAACTTGTTGACAAGTCTGATAGTTCTCCAAATAGTTGTGTAATTGAGATAACACTGTGAGAGATTCAAATCTAAATTGTTAATTATATTAATTGTTCCTGAAAAAGATTAGCAGCAAAACACGATTTGTGTAATAAATGATTTCTTAAGGACCAGCGCAAACATACTATAATTTTTGTCGCGCGATTTTGCAAATACGTCGCTTGAAAATCGTCAGATAGGGCTACTAATAACGTAAGACCGCACACTCTACTGAAATACACAATTACTTTATTTTATTTATTGTAGATTATAGACGCGTCGACATCTAAGGTCATTAGCGTCTTTCAACTACACTAAATAACAACTAACTTAAAACTAAATAACATCACAAAACATCCATGAGCGCAGGTGGGATTCGAACCCACGGCAGTCCAGTCTAGAGGTTGCGGCGCCAAGCATGCTAACCACTAGGCTATACTGCCCCCTACACAATTACTGATAAGGTGCTTTATAATCGCCAAATCGTGATTTAGATTCCTAAATCGCGTGTTCGATTTAGCTTTCTAAATCGCGCGTTTTCGATATACAAAAAGTAGCATGTGTGCGCTGTCCCTAAGAGCTCTCTTACTGCTAATCAAATACATCCTTTCGATAAGCAACTACAGACAAAGTACCGATTATAAAATGAGGACAAAAAATAATAGGTATATATATTGTGCGTCGGTTGTAACAAAAAAGTCGAAAACATACGTTCACTATTTACATTCCGCCAACATTATTTTTGAACTTAGAGGGTCATAAATGGATGTGTCTAAGCGTGCTTTTTTGAAGAACTGACCTTCTAATACTCAGAAGGGATTCGTGTGGCCAGTGGCGGACAAAGCCCGTCGGAAGCCCGAGGCGGCAGAACTAAATGAGGCCCCCGGTCTGCTTAGAAATTGATGTATTTGTAGTGTAAATTTCGTATAGATGTAATGGCTGACAAAAAAAGAATCAAATATTTATAATAAATGACCTACCTACGTTTATATTTTGTATACGTACGGGGTCTCCAACTCCAAACAGCCTCTTACTTACTAAACATATTTTGGCCTTGTTTGGGATTTGATTAAGAAGGACTTCTCGAGATTTGGAGGCCCTCCAGGACCAGAGGCCCGGTGCGAGCCGCCACCTCCGCCCTCCTCTTAGTCCGTCACTGCATGTGGCCTCAAATTTTTTTTAATTTGACTGGTAGCGCCCCAATAGGGGACAATTAGCTTTAACTTAACGCAAAAAATATCTTCGAATCAAAAATACAAACAGAAGCATGTAATTAAAATTTTAGGCGAGAGGGAGGGGGCTAATTATAAACAAAATTCTTTTTACATTGCCCTATGAATCAAACAAAATTTGGCGCAAACTATGCAGAGCATGATTCAAATCCAGCTTTCTGGTCAATCACTTTATTCAGTGTTGCCACAATACGATGATGATGGTTGGTTTCCCCTACCGTAAACTGAATTTCTACTTATATTAAACTAATTCCCCTAAAATATTTTAAAAAGAGGGACTTACGAAACACTTAAAATTCGTAATCACTAACGTAAATTAACATGTCCTACGACACTTGGGGAATATTTAGGATCATAATGGTATTTTTATGGAAATCTGACTTTTGGTTTACGCAAACATACACCCACAAAAATTCTGGCAAAATCATTTCTCTCTTTGAGGGAGCTGGGTAAAAAGAACGTAGGTAAATATTAACTTCAACAAAATGCATAATATTTAACTATGATTTAACATTCTTGTTAACAGATGTGTAATTCAGCAGCTATTTTTGAAATGATTTTCCTCGTTCCTTTATTGAGTCATTTTTGTTCATCTTCATTAGGAAATTAGCAATACATTGATATTCTGTGTTAAATGATTAACACTGATAAAAACAACGTATTTCCCGAGAATACTATATTGCATTGGACAATCAATTGATTCAAATTTACCACATATACTTTATACTGATATAAACTATAAAAACTATGTGGAAAGTGGGGACTCACTCATACTTTACTAATCGGTCAACGTTTTAACCGGGTCCTGATTTTAAAAACTATATATACCGAAAAATTGATTGGATTTCAGTTGTATTTGAAAAACTATCCAACTTAAAATTTAATAACTCAGTGATAAAAAAATTGTGCGTGCTTTTTGTAAATATAAAATTTTATGACTGTCAAAAATTATACACAAATGTGTCACGTACAAATTACAATTGAAAAATCGCTAAGTAATTAACATTTGGCGCGACTATTAAACAATTTTACGATTCACGCTTGTTTTTTGCCATTATTAAATAGCTTGTTTATTTATTGTTTTGTTATTGTAATTTAAGTACCTGATTTATTAAACCAGTAAATTACGAAAATATGGACGATTAAAAAACCGAAATTTTAAAATAAAAGAACATAATTTTTTTAATCAATTGTCAGTATTTTATCATTTATTATTGAAGTTGGCTATTTCTCTGTCCCATGAAATAATTAATTGTTTTTATTTCATATTTAAACTGCCATGGATCAAAATTCTCCTAGTATAATACTAATAAACATTAGTTTTATAATATTTGCATTTCGGAAATAGTGCAAATTATAAGTATCACAGTATATTCAAGTTGCAAAATTGTTAATATTTAAATTAAAATACATCACTATTGACAGCTGATGTTACAGTGTTCCACAACGCAAAGAAACGTTCAGTATGCTGAGTTAATCACTTGATAACGGTCAGGGAAATAATAATTAACGATATAATGTTCATCGATTTAATATCAAATATTGACTTACCAATATGGTCACTCTATCATAGAACTGACCAGACGTTGTAACTCGTACAACCATTGTGTTTGCCAGTGGACATGTGTGGGTGTTAACTGACGTTTTAAATTATTCAAGAATAGTATCATTCAAATCAAAAATGAAGTACTGTTATCGCCAAGTCTTACCGCAATATATGGCAGCTATAACAGGTAAGTTTTCCAAAAATTGCACTACTACAAAAAAAACAACAACAACCACTGTTTCGTTACGAAATCTAACTTTAACCCCTGTTTGGTTACGAAATCTAACTTTAAACGTGTCGATGCCATTACACTTTTGATAAAAGATTGTAATACGAGTATCACTGTACCGTCTTTAACAGAAATTAATGAAAATTGACACTGTTACTATCTATAATACAGTCACAACAAATAATAATAATTTGTAGATAGTTGATAGGTGTTGTTACCAATTAATTGTTATTGCTATTATTTCAAAATTAGTATGTACGGATTGTTGTGTGTTTTAAAGACCACCAACAGCTAAGGTTATTTGGGCCTAGCACCAATTCATATTTTCAATTCATTATTTTTTTTTTAATAATAAATTGAAAATCCAATTGACACTTTTACCTGCTCTCGGGCTAGAACCCGGGAACTGGGGACTTGTAATAGAGGAACCATAGCAACGCCATGTAAACAACAGCACTGCTACACGCTCGGCTATTCTCAAGCCCTGTACGGATTGTTGCTTTAAAATTGTGTTTTAAAGACCACCAACAGCTAAGGTTATTTGGGGATTATTGTTGTATCTAATTAATTGTGGCATTTGGTATTGCCCAGGAGTTTTCTTAGATTTTTTTAAAGTGACATTAAATTCAATCATTTATATAGATTAATTAAAAATAACGAAATGTTATAATTACCACAAAACACCAAACCATAACAAACACTCTCGACGTACGTTTCGCCAACCAAGTTGGTATCATCAGGGGATGAGTTTTAATCATCTCCTGATGATGCCAACTTGGTTGGCGAAACGTACGTCGAGAGTGTTTGTTATGGTTTGGTGTTTTGTGGTAATTATAACATTTCGTATCTTTACACCAAAGGTTCCACCACTTTTTATTGTTAATTAAAAATAAAGCACCTCTGCTGATTGATTTAAAAATTATTTCTTGTTTGTGATATTTAAAACCATATCTAGGAGTAAATGTGGCATATGATCAAAAAAAAAATATATCGATTAATAGACAACCAAACTTCACTAATAAATATTTAATTTAAATAATTTAATTACGTGGCACTGCCTAGGAAGTTTATTACAGGAATTATTTAAAAGTGGCGTAAAATTCATCCGACAGTTGGTAACCTTAAATAAATATTAAATAATATGCAATTGGGTTTTTAAGTGAATTTTTTTTTTTACTTAAATGGAAGGACCACATACAAGTTTTATAGCAAAACTGTTTTTATTTAATTTTTTTGCTTACTAATTAAAAAGTTATATTTAAATAAAAATTAATTTTTAAACTCAGTTCCGATAACGCGCCGAAAGAATCCGAACGCGTGTGACGTCATTATGTTATCTATGGTCATTGTATCCATGGTAACCAAGTTAAAAATTTATTATTTTTGATAGTATGTGTAATACATATACACAAATACCAACAAATGCAGACACATTTTAACATAATGACGTCACAAACATTCCTGGCGCGTTTTGAAGTCACGTGATATTTTTTAAATTTTTATACATTTTAATTAATTTTTAGTAATTTATCTATAGCTTTAAAAAAATTTTTCTTTTCAATTTTCAATATTATTTATGTTAAATTATTAGAAAAAATTAAAAAATTAATAATTTTTTTTAAACTTAAATACCTAATATTGTTATTATGTTTGGTAAAACTTTGAAGCAAGCCAAATTTCTAATATTTACTGTATTGATGTGTATTAGATAATATTATCTAATATACACCATATTAGAAATTTCGAGCATCTATTCGAAGTGTATCAACATTTTTGATATTTCTTTGACGCACATTATTAGATGCCCGGATAACCAAGGTCATAAGCGTCTACTTAACTTTTTAACGTTAAAATTAAACAGTATTATAAAAAAAATCAAGCAGATATTCGTTATGAAAATTATGTAGGACATACGTCAAACTGAATTTTGGATTTAAGATTTAAAATACAGACGTAGAACAAGAACATCATCATACTAATTTTGCTCAATATTAACTTCGGAATGTCTATTTCAGTGTTTTTCAAACTTTTGTAAGTGGAATATATTATTCTATTATTTCAATTTCATTTGATTTTTTATTAAATTGTCTATATTGAATTCATTTCATTCTTAAAATTGCAAAAGGTATTTAAGTATTTAATTTTTTTACTAAAAAAATATACCTAAATGATGTTTTCGATCTACTTATTTTATTTAAAGTGGGTCAAAAGAACACACTGTTAAAACACCCTAATAAAAGTCGTATGATAATTTTGGTGCACATCCCATAAATATTCATCATCTCAACTAATTCAATGGTAGGATATGAATTTAGATAGGTATCTTATCATACAACTTTTACTAAGGTGTTTTATATGACTAAACGTCATCTTTTTGACCCATTAAAAATAAAATAAGTAGACCGAAAACATCCTGTATAAAAAATATGGACAAGTTTTAATTAATTGCACTAAAAAAAGCAAAATCAAAATATATACATACACTAAAAAGCATGGGACATGGAACTATCTCTTTACGTTCCGTTTCTTCTTGTAAAAAATTTGATGTCATTAATTTATTGTGTGGTTGTATTTTCAATTAATTTATCGACAATAACAAAAGTTGCGTCTCACGCTTTTATTAGTTGCATATATATTTTTTATTTTATGTTATTTAGCACCTTTTAGTGTGTTTAATTAAAAGTTTGTCCTTTGAAATTTTTTACACAATTTTTAATTTCAAATTTTAAAATTATTGAAAAAACATAAGATAATTTATTGGTTATTGCTATGGATTCACGTATAAAATTTAACCAAAGCATACTTATCAGCTAAAAAAAATGGAATCTATCCCTTGGGGGTGATAATGGGATACACTTGTGTGTTAAAATTGTGTTTTAAAGACCAACAGCTAAGGTTATTTGGGCCTAGCAATTGAGTCAATTGTATTTTAAAGACCACACCAACAGCTAAGGTTATTTGGGCCTAGCACCAATTCATTATTTTTTTTTAATAATAAATTGACACTTTTACCAGCTCTCGGGTTAGAACCCGGGAACTGGGAACTTGTGTAATAGAGGAACCATAGCAACGCCATGTAAACAATAGCATTGCTACACTCTCGGTCATTCTCAAGCGATACACTTGTATGCAAAAAGTGACCACTGACATTTAAATGAGTGAAAATTGAAATAACATTTGAAATAGACATACAAAGTAAGTTAATAAAAATATATATGAGCACTGTGGTTGGAATAAAAACAAAATAAAATATAGTTACTTCTTACCACAAACTGTTGTGGTAAGAAGTAACTATATTTTATAAAGTAAGTTAAATAAAAGCTTCTAAACAGGTATCTTCATATCCAAGTGTGCAAGCTTTCACGGCCGGCATTGTTCCAAGTCTTCATGGTTTCCGGGCTTGTAGGCCGTGGTCCGGTGGTATTTCTACCTGACGTTTCGTCTACAACTGCGATGTGGCCGCTGCCACATCGCCTTTGAGAATGTCTACCGCAGTTGTAGACGAAACGTCAGGGAGAAATACCACCGGACCACGGCCTACAAGCCCAGAAACCATGAAGACTAGGTATCTTCATATTTCATAATAATTCTTACGACCATCAATTGCGCCACAGTGCAATGGTTGGGAACGACTGGTCTAAATAATATAACACTATGTTGTTTACAATTCCATTATTGTTAAACAATAAATTGTATTCTGAAAATTAAAAATGATTTAATTCATTTAGAAAATTAATTCGTCCGGCTCTGTAAAATATATATCGAAAGTCAAGGATATTATTGACCGTGAAATATTTTTTAACAATATTTTCTATTAAAATTGTTTTCAATTAGCGCGAAAATTAATGTTTTTACCGACAAAACTTGTATGATGCACTTCACATGTTGTGCAACGTGTACGATGCAATTTTTTACACTTAAAACGATTTTCCTGTATAATTAGTGTATTTCCTTGTATATACACTATTGACAATAATTGTGGTGATTGTAACATTTCGTATACACTATTGAGTATTGGCGTTGACTGAATTCACAGTACTGAACCGATTTGAAAAATTCTTACACTGTTCAAAAGCCCGCTTCCTCCAGAGCAACAGCTCGTTCACACGAAGCTGCGTCTTTTACGAATTGTGATTAATCACGATACCTTAAAAACGTATTTGATGCTCACATATATTAGACCGAGAACTAGTGACAATTTTTTGGTGTTATTTATTCAAGGCCTTATTTTTGTGAAGATGTTGAAGGAGGCATATTAAAGTGCCCTGAGTAAGGGATTTTGCTAGATAGCGGTATGGTAGGGATGCAGACCGCCCCCTACATGTAACAAAAAAAATGGTCACAATTATTATTGCTTCAAGGCTGAAATTGTTTGTATAGCTTGTCGGTGACCCAATAATGCCATTATAATATTTGCAGATCGATTGGTCAGTATTAAAGGTGGCAGATCACCCTAAACGTGTCATGTACCCGACGAAATTTATATTATTAGTTCAAGGTTCAAATTTTAATATGTTGTTACAGCGACTGTTTTAAGCGTATATTTCAATTTGCAGAATAAAATGTCGGTATTAACCATCTCTCTTAGAGGAAAACTTGCTCGCCTAGGTGTTTATATCGTTCTGCAAGGGGGGTTAATACCGACATTTTGTTCTGCAAATTGAAATGTATGCTTAAAACAGTCGCCGTAACAACATATTAAAATTTGAACCTTGAACTAATAATATAAATTTCGTCGGGTACATGACACGTTTAGGGTGATCTGCCACCCCTTTAATACTGACCAATCGATCTGCAAATATGGCATTATTGGGTCACCGACGAGCTATACAAACAATTTAAGCTTTGAAGCAATAATAATAATTGTGACCATTTTGTTTGTTACATCTTGGGTGCGGTCTGCATCCCTCCCATACCGCCATCTAGCAAAATCCCTTGCTCAGGGCACTTTAATATGCCTCCCTCAACATCTTCACAAAAATAAGGCCTTGAATAAATAACACAAAAAAATTGTCTCGGTCTACTAGACATCAGATCATAAAATCTTGACGTTTCACATCTTTCGAACAGTACAATTTTTTGGAAATATTTATTTATGTAACATGTATATATACCATAGATAATTAATATAAGATAAAAGTGCTATTTTTCCAAATGTCACTTACCTACAGCTTACAACACAACAAATAAATAAATACAGTCCAAGTATATTTGCAAAATTTGGAGTTCTCTCAAACGACCAATCACAATTCAAGAAACAAAGGGACACGTGCTGATCACGCACATATGTCACTCTATCTTGAAAATGAATAGACTATATAGGTTCTAATTACTCATAAAACTAAAAAACATGGCATACTTGTACCGCGTGACGTCATAATCATAAATCAGTTTCAATTGCGACCTCACGTATAAGAAATTTAATATCTCATATGAATGAATCTCTACAGATTCGCTGTCTCAAATTTAATTACATATTTTTGATACAAAAATTGTACCTTTAATCATCACTAGGGCATGCAAATATTCGGATGTTTCAGGTATTCGAATATTCGCTCAAATTTTAGCCAATATTCGAATATATTCGAATAATTGGTAAAAATAATAAAGACACTGGAACTTCAATAAATGACTTTTAATTATTTAAAATCAACACGCCTACTGCACGTCCATAAATCCAATCAATATTTTAACAACAAAAGCAGCTTACTTCTAATTAAAAAGAGATCAAATAATCATTTTTACTTTACTTAGTTACGTAAAAATTCAGATCAAATCAACTAAATATTAGAGCGCACATAGCTTCCGAGAACCATAGATCAAATGAACATATTTAAGTAATCAAAAAAATTCAAAATTCTTTCTTTCTGTTTTTCCTATTCAAACAAAAATATTAAATGAGCATCTAAGACGCATTTTTATTAATTAGTACAACAAAAGTATGGGGTATTGCTCCCCTATAAAAAAAATACTTCACAAATAAATAATACGTCAATTAGCACGTGCGAAGAGCAAATCAAGCAATTAAGTACACGTACGTAACGTAACGTAAGTAAATGGTTATATCAAATAAACATGCAATAATTAACAAAAAAAAACTTTTCTCGCCCCGTTTCGATTCCCCTCCCACGCCCTAGCGCGAACTTAGAGCTAGTGTAGCGTTTGTAAGATGTTTTAGCGCCGCCGTAAACCGTTTTTAAACAATTTTAATTCTTAACAAATAATTCGAATATATTCGAATAATAGGAATTACTATTCGAATAATAAATGCAGCCGAATATTCGCTTTATTCGAATATTCGAATATTCGAATTGCATGCCCTAATGATCACAGTCTTGAAATATTATTCGTAATTCAACCGTGGTGTTCTTAAAAACTAAATTAGTTCCTACTCTTATTTTCCAAAATATAAAATTAATTTTAATTGTGTCCATTTTCAGCATCGCTAGTCATGTTATCAACTGGCGCCTACTACGGATGGTTGAGTCCCACCATCTACAAACTGAAGGACAACCACAACGCGGACATACCATTAACTGCAGAGGAAGCATCATGGTTAGCAGCACTCGGATCACTCGGGGGATTCCCCGGTCCACTAGCTGGTGCTCTGCTCGCCAACTGGATTGGTCGCAAACCCACAATCTTGCTGATGACAGTGCCGTATCTCATAGCTTGGACTCTAATCGCTTTCGCTACGGACGTTCATTATCTTTACGTAGCACGGGTAATCGCCGGGTTCGGCGCATGGGCATCGTTGACAGTTACACCAATGTACCTGAGTGAAATAGCAACACCCGCAATTCGCGGTACCCTCGGCACTTTCAGCATTATATTTATGCATCTCGGAATATTACTTGCATACAGCACAGTACCTTACGTTTCGATGCAAAACAATGCATTCATTGCCATGACAATCCCAGTTTTACTGATCGCGCTGTTCATATGGCAGCCAGAATCACCTTACTTCCTCCAGTTAAAAAACAAAGAAGATGAAGCGCGGAAATCATTGAAACGATTGCGAGCTGCTAAAGAAGATAAGCATGTGGAAGAAGAAATGATGTTGGTGAGAGCAACTATTGACAAACAGGTAGAAGATAAAGGAGGATTTTCTGATTTAGTCAAAATAGCAAGCAATCGGAAAGCCATGTACATTTCGATGGGAGTTATTGCTGCACAGCAATTTTCTGGTATCAGTGCTATTACGGCATATTCGCATACTATCTTCAAAGACTCCGAATCGACTTTGAAACCAGAAATTACTGGAATAATACTGGAACCGTTAAGTTTAGTGTCGATGATACCGTGTGTGTTTTTAATAGATTCATCTGGTAGAAGAACGCTTTTGTTAGTGTCCTGTTTACTTACATCTGTTCCTCATATATTATTAGGTCTATTTTTCTATTTCAAATCAGAGGGATATGAATTTGTAGACAGCATCGCAATGCTACCAATGGTTTGTGTGTTCACCTTTCAGTTTTTTTATGTTATTGGGTTAGGCTGTATTCCACACATTCTTATAGGGGAATTATTTCCAACGAGTGTCGGTGTTTTGGCGTCGTGTGTCGCGGAAATGTTTTGTTCGATCGTTAGTTTTTCGATACCTAAAATTTATCAAACGGTCAACGATTCATTAGGAAATTATGTTGCGTTTTGGACTTTCTCAGTGTTTTGTGTTATGGGTGCCGTATTTGTTTGGTTCTTTGTGCCAGAAACAAAAGGTAAACCATTTTATGAAATTCAAAAGATGATGAAACGTGGTGAAAATGCAGTTCCTAGTTGTAATCTTCCTTGCACTGTAAATACAATCTGTTCTAATGTTGATTGCAGTGTTAACGTAACCGATCGTTGCGATTGTCCATAAGCCAGAAACTTTACATTTGCATAGCTTAGAAATTGTAATAAAATAATATACAAATACAATTTTGTATAACAGATCAGAAGACTATTTTCAATTTATCTGATATATAAAATATCTCGAGATATTAATAATCTATCATCCTAAATTGAGAATATTAGTAGATAATATTCCTTAGAAGTATTTGAGCAAAACATGCTTTTGATGGAGATATACAATATTTCGAGATATTATATGAAGAATGTTTGTAACATCCTTTTTAAACGATTTTTTTCTGAATAGAATTATCTGAGTAAAGTATATTTCATGTAATCCACATGTTTGATGGATCACTTCATCTCATAATGTTTGCAGTTGGTTGTACCTTTAGTAACGTAATTAAAAGAAAACATAAACATAATTTTTGTTGATAAAACCAACAAGAAATTAAATGAAATAAACTGAGTTCACGTAAGCTATAGTGTATGTTATTTGAGTAGTGCAAAATGTTTTTTTTTATATTTTACACTACATAAGCATGCTCAATAATTTTGCTGTGACTAATCAAGCAAGTCCAAACGAGTGTCACAAATTGGGATAATGAATATTAGCATGCTCAGTATTTTCACTGCGATCAATCGAGCAATCCCGAGCCAGAGTCAAAATTTTAAGAAAGTATAATTGTTTTCTTAAATAAATATTGCATAAACATCCACAATATTTCACTATGAATAAACAACTCTATGCGGGAGTTTAGAAATTGCCAACCGTCAGAACTGTGTAAATTATTGTGATATTGGAGTTTTTTCCTACGCGTGAATAATTTAACGAAAAGTTATCGAGATAAAAATTGAATTATCTTACAAGTCTAGTCAACAATTCTTAACAAGAGTCGAAACTATTATCCGAATGCTACTACTGAAGTCAGATTGCGTATTTAATCATTTCAAATACCTGCAAATAGTTAGTGAATGTTTCATAAACACAAAACAATTCGCAGCATTTTCATAGGAAGATTAAATAGATTGTAAATGCTTTATCATTCCTTAAGAATTAGTTATGCACCTGCCAATACTGATTTAATAATGCGAGGTTATACAGAGTGTTCAGAAATTTCTGTCTTCCTGAAAAGATGCAAATTGGTTTAAGAAGATAGACAGATTGTAGAATATAGACGCTCGACAAAAACTGTGTCGTCGGTTGGATTAGAACCCAGATCTTCAAAATGGCATTTGCCATTACATTTTTTTCCACCTGGGCTCGTCCGGAAGAAGAAAAAGTTCTATAAACATGTTATCGGATTCTTTAGTTATTCGCAAATAGTTATTTTCGATACGTGTGCGTGAAGTGAGGTATTCTAGTAGGCTTAAATTGAGGCACGAGCTAAGGGACTGACACATACACAACGAAATCTCGTTGTGTATGCGTCAGTCCCTTTAGCAAGTGCCTCAATTTAAGCCTATTAGATATCTCACTTTAAGCGGACGTATCGAACATATTTTTTTATAACGACTGCTTCTAAAGTTTAATAGAGAAAAAAAATTATGAAAACGGAAAATTCGCTCTTCGAGTCCTTAAAACTTTACAATTACAGACTAAGTTACGATTTAGTTTATTTTTATTAAAGTTATTAACTTCTGTATAAATAATTAAAAACATGACTCTCTCATGATGTGGACTTTGTAGGCGCGTTACTATATATAGTAACACATCGATCGATAGCCAGTAAATAGTGCTTGTATTGTACAAAGTGCGGAAATTTTGAATTTATAAGATGTAAAGATTGTACTTTTACGCACGTTTTGAACTTTTACACACGGTGACGGTACTTTTACGCACGCTTTGGACTTTCACGCACGGTGACTGTACTTTTACGCACGCTTACTAAAATACGCCTCTTCACGCCCGCCTCACAGTGCTCGAATATTGAACTTTAGAAGCAGGAGTTAACATTTGTTATATTTGTATGTTTTTATATTTTGTAGGTATATTTTTGCATTTTTCGAAATGGAGCAATATTTTGGACAAAAAAAGGCTAAAGCATTTACTTTTTAAAATTGAAAATAAAGGTGTTTTGTTACTATTAAAGATAAATTATTAATTATCTACTATGTAGATAGATTAAAAATTATAGACGCTCGACAGCTTAGGTCATTAGCGTCTGTTGTCTATGTAGGTGCATAAATAAATAAGAAAGTAAATATTATTAAGGGTGATTCTTCGTCCTTCATTTGGTGTTTACCCGAACCCTTTAGCTTTAAAAATAGCGTCGGAAGGGAAAAGAAGAGTGCAGGGGGTAACTTCAGGTAGAGATACTCTAAGATAGGCCAAGAAGAGGAGCACCGGTATTTTCAACTTTAGGATGCTAATCCACCAGGACTTTTTTGTCTGGAAATTTTTGCCCTTTCGAAAAACGCAAAAATGTGCATATAAAAAGTCAAAACACCCGATGCTCAAATATTTTTCTGTTTTCACAATGGCAATATTTACGTAAAAAATATTACAAAAATGTTAATTTAACCAAAAGCTCCAATAGTTAATAATAATTTAGTAATAACTCTGAATACACGTTTTCGAGGACATGAATTTCGGACTACACTGTATATCTTATTTCAATAATGTATTTTGTTCCTAAAAATATTGTTTACATCAGATATTGCCGAATAAAAACATATTTATACAACAGTACACCTACGTATTAAAAATGATATTTTTTTCAAATATTATGAGAATAAAAATTGGCAATTAAGAAAATCAACACAATTTTGAAATCTAATTAACAACATTCGTTATTATTTTCCAAATTGTGTACCATTTCAAATTTTTTAAGATTCAAATATCGAAAAAAATTATGATTTCAGAAGAATATTAAGTATTTAAAATTAAGATAAAAAATGTATTCGAAGTTGCTATATTTAAATAGAGCAATTTGGTCCTTGAAAATAGTTTTAAGAATTGTTGGAAATGAGCACTTCCGTGGCACAAAGGATCAATAAAAAGCAATACTGATTTTTTTAAATTTGCATTTTACTAACGTTTCGGTATTCTTCATACCATCTTCAGAGTACAAAATAATACACGTTTGTATTATTTTGTAGACTCTGAAGATGGTATGAAGAATACCGAAACGTTAGTAAAATGCAAATTTAATAAAATCAGTATTGCTTTTTATTGATCCTTTGTGCCACCGAAGTGCTCATTTCCAACAATTCATAAAAAATGTAATTTTTGAGAACTACGACATAACTAATTTGCATTATAGATCCTCAAAATGTACAGAAAAATTATTTTTCCAAACACCAATCCACAATTAATAATTTAGTTCTCTAGGACAAGCAAATGTTAACAGTTTCTGGATTATAAAATATCAGTATTTATTGTATTATTATAATAAGTTTGTGATTGTAAATATAAAAAAATTATCTAATTAAAAAAAATAGTTTAAACTGAAAATTTACGTTAAACAGTTTATTTTTTATTATAAACTGCACAAATGTTTTAGTAAATTTACTAGACTGATCCGGTTAACACTGTACCTACTAGTTTATTTTTCGTTGGAAAGAGAAGAAAAATAATATAGTCAAATAAAAAAAAATACTCGAAAAAAATTGAGCTACGTAGGAAACAAAGTAACGTTTTGATTGGCTGCTCGATTTGCAAAAATAAAACCGACTTATTCGAATCGAGTCAAGTGCGGTGCAGGGGGAGAAATTTTACATTTTGAAAAAGACTTAAATTACGCGCGGCTTAATTGGAGCCTTGCAAAACCAGGCTTTAGACTGACTTTCAAACTAATGGATTTTCTTATTTGACTCGAGTCCAAAACTGGAGAATAACTTGTACCTAACATACTGTTTTTGTTTTTTTTTTGTATCTTATAAAATTGTATACTTTTTATTATTCTAAGATCTAGATTCGAAAATAAACATACTTCTCAAAACTCAAAAGTATCTTGTATCTAAGGTAAATTTAAAACTTTACGATATCTTCGATACTTTAATTTAGAGTATCTGTCAGTATCAAGAATCAGATACCTAGTAGAGTATTTCATTTAGATACTTTCAATTTAAGTATTTTTATACAAATTATCTAGTATCCTTCATCTTTTGGGGTATTGACTGTTTGATATCTAAATACTTTTTTTAAGTAACTTCTAAAGCTTTGCTCGAGCCCAATATTAATTAAATACTCGATTTTTCTTTTCGAGTGTAGTGAAAAAAAGTTTAGGTACTGAAAAATGTTAAAAACCTTTCTTCTTTTACGATTCAACTTGACAATCGAGTATTTTTGAAATTTAAAAACAAAATCCATTAGTGGGTGGGTTTTCCCAGCGAAAAATTTGACAACTGGATCCATTGTGTCCACTGGAGGGTTAAATAAAAAAACTAGAATAATTTTAGACTAATTGAATATCGTTAAAAGTTTTTAACGGATAAAGAAATGCAGAAAATTGTGAATTATACAGATTGTATCAAATTAAACCTGTGCATAGGGCATTCTGTGTGTAAAACAGAGATTGATACATAAAGCAATAAGTAAAAATGAGGTAAAGGATCGCTAATAGGAAGTTACTGTGGTTACTGTAAATAAATACTACTGAACAACCTGATAGCGCCATCGTTGTTTTCTACAGTAAAAATAGTCACTACTGAAGTTATTGATAAAATGGCAATTTATACTGTTCGGGAAATAATCCAAATAATTAAATGGTTTTATGGTGGTAATTCAACCGCCGACATAATAATATTATTTGTAGCTGCCTTTGAAAATAGACCGTCTTCATCTGCCACAACAATTCGCAATGTCACAGCAGAATTTGAATCAAATGGTTGCCTATCTCCGAAAAATCATAAAAAACAGCTTCGTGTGCAAATTAATTAATAAAATAATTGTTAAAACTTTTGTACCAAATATAAATAATATTACGAATTAATATTATGGTTTAGTTGCTTTAGTTGGTAAACTAGTAAAAGATTTACATTTTTACAGCATAAAAGGAGCGAAAAAACAAAGATGACGCTATTAGGTTGTATAGATAATTATTTATTTAAAGTAACCACAGCAACTTCCTACTAGCGATTATTTATCTCATTCTTACTTAATACTTTATATATCGATCGATCTCTGTCTTACACACAGAACGGCCTATTCATAGCTTTAATTTGATACATTCTGTATGTAAATATAGCAATTAGTATAATGTTGCTGAAATATTTTTTTTATCAGCAAGAAAAAAAAGAATAATAATTAGTTCCTGAAACTGTAATTTATTGATAATATTTTGGAAATTTGAAGTTACTGGAAGGGACAGAACAGTTCTAGGACGTAATCAATGAAAATCCAAAGTCGCAAGTATCTAATTTAAACCGAACTTTATTAGATACGGCTTTTTGTGATACAAGCTATGAATGGCGCTTTTTTGACATTGTTATTATTATTTAAAAACAAATATATTATAAAACAAATACAATTATTTTTTGTTAATAAAAATTTTCAGCAATTTAAATGTTAGTACCAATTATTTCACCAATATTGTTATCTACTGTGAAAAAAACAGGTGTAAATAAATATTAAATTTTAACCTAATTTTGAATAATTGACCTTAAAGATCCAAATAATTTATTATTATTAAAAAAAAACACTAATGCAAACTTAAGAAAATTTACTAATTATACTACACTTATATGAGTCGTATTACACTATCAAAAATATTTAAAGAATTTTTATAAAATAAATATGATATATGACATTATTTAGGGTAAATGCGGGAGAGATGCCGCGGTAGGAGAGACGCCGCATGGCTATTAACTTACCTATTTACCAATGGATGGTGCTACAAGTACGTATGTTCGTTCATCTTATCTTGACACATACGTCGCATGTGTTGAATATGATTTTGTGCGTATTTAAGTTTTTCGAAGGTATCTCTGAATTTTTATGATGAAATTTTGTTAGTTTTATGATCTCTGATGTACCGACAAACTTCGAAAGGCGATTCCTTAGTTAATTTTAAGAAAAAAAGGTCCGGTTCGAAAACGCTTTGTTACAGAGTTATAGCCCTCTGAAAATTTGGGTTTTTCATGTGTCATTACTGCAATGAAGTAGGTGGTAGAAATTTTTCTAAATTGACTGTGTGTAGGGAAATCATACTTAGGTTGAGTTATAGAGTTTAAATATTTCGAGTTATAGAGTATTTTGAGTTTTAGCGGAGGATGCCAGTATTATTTTTTTATCGTTTACGCGTGTTTTATTTGTAGATTTGTTGTGATTTCCTTTTAAACAATAAAAATATAACAATATTACAAAAATACCTATTACATTTATAAAATTCCCACAAATCGTAATCAAAATAAAAAAATTCGACTGATGACCAGTCCTATACTTCCCACCTAGTAAATATTTGCAAAAAATAAACACTCTTTTTTTTATTCTTTGACTAGGCCCAAATAACCTTAGCTGTTGGTGGTCTTTAAAACACAATTTAATTTTTATTCTTTGAAAAAAGCATGGCCCTCTTTTTTGTTTGGTGATCTATTGATGGCTAGCTTAATATAGCAAAAATCATGGTTACCTTGATTTACGTACAATTTTTATTTTTTTTAGTAA
The DNA here is from genome assembly GCA_039654895.1 of Mongoloraphidia duomilia. Taxonomy (NCBI): domain Eukaryota; kingdom Metazoa; phylum Arthropoda; class Insecta; order Raphidioptera; family Raphidiidae; genus Mongoloraphidia; species Mongoloraphidia duomilia. Next base: position 9,385,413 of record CM077520.1, on the reverse strand, counting down.
AATATTTTTTTTCTCGAAAACTATACATTTTAGAGAAAAAAAATATTTACATTTTTTTCATATTATAACATCTAGAATTCATTTATATTTTTTTTTACCTATGTTAATACGTGACATTGAGGACGTTTTTTTGAATATCTCAGGATCCACTGAACCGATTTGACTCAAAATCTAATCAGATCTAAGTTAAAGGCTGATAAACACAATAGAACAATCGGCATGCCCGTATGTTGTTCCGTTCTTAAGATATCGAAGGCGAAAAATTGACCACATACACACACACACACATACACACATACACACACACATACAGACATCAGTCAGAAAATGATCTTAAACGATTGCTAGGGTCTCAAAACGTGAAAATCTGTTAAAATCTCGAAATATTGTTTTCGGACTGAATCCATTACTTCCCTACCATAGTAGAGGTGGGAAGTAAAAATGTTATATTCGATTTTAGATTAACAATGTGATAAGCGTTATTGAGCACCATAATTATCAACTGATAACGAATCAGTTTCCTGGAAGTATGTATTACAAGTAAAACTAAATATAATAGGTGTTCTGTTAAATTTTTATCTCACTTTAATTAACGTAATGTTAAACTCGTTAGAAAGTAACAAATAATGAACCGCACAGAATAGCACCCACCCGATTTTATCTTTAAAAATGTAAAAAAAAGTCAAGAGGTGTCATGGGACACCCGACAGAAGCTATGTTTTTTACGCATTGTACATAAAATCGAATTTATCAAAGCTATAGACAATACAATTGAAAAGTTATTATTTGACCACCATTTTGAAATCTGATGCAATTTTATTTTTTTGTGTCCTATAAAACTCTTAAATATCAATTTTTAAAACGATCGGATAATTTTTAAAAAAGTACATAATATGACCGCTATTTTGAAATCTGACGCTATTTTATTTTTTTGTGTCCTATAAAACTCTGTTGGTACATAGACCACTGCGCGTGCGCCAGTATATTACTTTCACTGTTAGCTATAGCTATAGATATACTTTTAATAACATGAGCGTGACGGTGACGCGAACCCATAAGTTTTTCCCCTCGCAGAAATCGTCTAACGCGCCTATAGAAGCATAGCTTCAAAAATTAAGAGCTTATAGGTACACGAAGACAAAAAGAAACATTATTTAATTTACCTGTAAATTCTAATTTATAAATCTTAAACCATATAAATCAAAAGACGTTAAACAGTAAAGGCCTGTTACAACATCTCAGAATTGAACAATTTTGCATTTTTATTTTTTTTAACGTTTTATAGACTCTGAAATTTAAAAAAAAACAACTTAAAATTTTTGATTGGCGAAATATTAATTTATATAAAATCTCGCATGGACACCCAGTATACATATATTTTATGTTCGCATGGTTGAATGTTTGCTTGTATGTTCTTAAGTGTCACTTACAAATGTGGCCACCAACAAAAATGGTTGACAGCTTTCATAACGTCGACAAGATGTATCTAACCGAGTTTTATAGCCCAGGCTACAGACATACATCTTCTATCATAAAAGAGTTAAAATGAAGAAAGATTCGTTTTGTGTTAGATAGATTAATTTATTCGTCACAATGACAAACTGGGGATTACTTTTTGATTTTTATTATTTGCCAAGGTCATGCCACAACAACACACAATCTGTAAACATTTTAACTAGCTACCTCTTACCGTTTGTGAGCTTTGTGACAGACGGACAGACACCGTAGGCTTAGTAATAGGGTTCCGTTCGGAGGTACGGAATCCTAAAAAATATATATAACAAGTCAAATTATTTGAAATTTTACGCTAAGAAATTTAAAAACTCGGGTCGCAGTGCCAAAACCCTGCCGACAATATAGTGTATTTGCTAATATTGGAATTGTGGCTTTATTATGTGAACTTAAGTTTGTTTTTGGACAAATAAAAAATTTAACCCCTTAATACATTCCTTAAAATAATATTTTTTTTCTTAATTTCAATATTTTTATCAATGCAACCTCGGTACCAAATTAAATACACCCTTCAGTAGGTAAAGCACTATCCGCAAACTAGTGTTTTCATAAAATTTGTAAGTTCGGTTCTGTCGGGCCGATTTTATTAAAATTTTAGCAGTACATTTTAATCGTTACTAAAGGGTTAAATTTCAATTTTGAAACGATTCTGAGAATTTTTTCAGCATTTTTGGGCCCAAAAACATTTTTCAACCCCTAAAAATAGTCCGAATGGGCCCATTTTAAATAGGCTTCGTGCGGTGATGGATTTCAACGTGCTTACCAAATTTCGTCAAAATCAATTAACTCTTTCGAAAGTTATTGCCCGCGCGCGCGTGCACACGCACACGCACATATATATATATGTTACAATGAAAGTACTTTGTACTTAGTGTACCTATTATGCAACACCTAGTTTTAAGTTAAATTTTAGAAGTTTGTAATTTTATTATAATCAGAGAGACACTGTGAATAATAGACATTTAATGTCGTTTCTCTTTTTACAGGTTTGTTTTATTTTGGTAAATAGTTGTTTATAATTTTAGTTTGATTAATAAAAATAAAATCTCTTTTTACAGAAACTCAGTAGGTAGTGTCTATATTTTCGTGTCAATCCCGGAATTTTATAAGAAACATTATATATATACTAGCCGTTACCCGTGGCTTTGCCCACGTATATTTCGATTTATGTTTTATTGTCCCCCCCCCCCGCGAGAAATTCTCCTCCTGCGAAGCGATGCCGGGCTGGTGGTGTTTACACGCTCAAATTTTATTAATACATATTACTCACTCGCTTCAAAAATAACTTCCATACAAATTTTCATCCCGTATTTAACTCCCTTAGGGGATGAATTTTTAAAAATCCTTTCTTATTGCTCACCTACGTTATATAAGGAACTCCTGTGCAAAATTTCATTCTTCTAACTTCAAAAATGACTAACTTCAATACAAATTTTCATCCCCTATTTAACCCTCTTAGGGGATGAATTTTTAAAAATCCTTTCTTATTGCTCACCTACGTTATATAAGGAACTCCTGTGCAAAATTTCATGCTTCTAACATCAAAAATAACGAACTTTCATACAAACTTTCATCCTCTTTTTAACCCCCTTTGGGGATGAATTTTCAAAAAAAATTCTTAGTGCTCACCTACGTTATATAAGACACCCATGTACAAAATTTCATGCTTCTAACTTCAAAAATGACGAATTTCTATATCAACTTCCATCCCCTGTTTAACCCCTTTAGGGGTTGAATTTCGAAAAATCCTTTCTTAGTGGGTGCCTACGTCACAAAAGGAGCCTACTGTCCAAATTTCAAGTTTATATCTTTAACGGTTTGACCTGGGCGTTGTCTGTCAGTCAATCAGTCAGTCAGTCAGTCAGTAACGGAACTGTTTTATATATATAGATATAAACAGACATTTCCAAAAATGGTGCCAAATTGTTCAGGAGGCTATGAAACGTCGAGAAATTTTGGTCCGACCCCTAGGTCCCGCCATCCGACCGACGCCAATAGTGTATGTGCCATATGGCAAATACACTAAAAATTCATTTACATTATAAAGTTGAAAATTAGTAGAGTTAAAAGGTTTAGACTAGAAGATGGGCATTGTGAAAACTGGCATCTGGCAGGCGAAACCACAAAAACGAGACGCGAAAATTCTAAGGTGGTGCACAAAACGATCCCAAGGTCTTCCTAACCGCATACAAAATTATTCAGCTGTAGCTGTAATGATCCAAATGAGAAAAATAAAAAAAATACTTTATAGAAATTATCGAGAAAAACTACGATGGCCCGCACAAAATCAGAATTTCTGTACCGGCCATTTTGATTTAGATTTTCTTTAATAGACCTTTTCATTATCAATTTTTTTTTGCGCATGTGCCCAGTTCCGCCATGTTTTTCAGAATCTTGTCATATTGATAGATGACATAGTGAATGATTTTAAAAAAGTAAATAGTAATTAAATAAGAAATATTATTTAAAGAAGTGGTACAACACCCTAGAAAAATATTTGAGTACTTTTGAAGATAAACTTTTTACGATAAACAATTTATGACAGGTAGGATTCCAACCTTTCAACCAATTTTCGTTTACTTCCACTAGTTTTCCGGCCATGGCACTTCAACCACCGTCCCAATTTAGCACAAGTATGTTCTTCCACGGTTTTGTACACTAATTTAGCACCGTCAGTAACATTTTCATCTCAATTAACATTGTAAAACGTTTCTGACCTAGTCATTGCGTCATAAAGTGTACGAAACTTCTGAAAGCCGCGATCATAACCATGGCAACGGCGCTTGCGCATAACTACTCGAGAAAAGGTCAAAACTGAACTAATTCGTAAAAAGCAGGACAAAGTTTTTAAAATGAATTAGATTAAATAAATTAAACGTTTCGTCATTTATTATGACTTCTTCAGTAACTGAAAACATTGATGAAATAATTATATGTATACAATTATAAAATGACTTATATCCTGCTTCCTACGAATTAGTTCAGTATTACAATGATGCTAGACGGACACGAATGGAGAAAAAATTTTCTTTAAAAATCTCGAACAAATGACTTTACATTATTATTATTGTTGTAGATTATAGACGCGTCGACAACTCAGGTCATTAGCGTCTTCAACACAACAATTAACAATTCATTTGTGTATTAGAATCTGCCAGCCGGCATACACAAACCGACTGGTACGAACTTGGGATCCTGGGAACGCCAATTCCCAAAAAACATTGGAATGCAATTGCGAGAACAACTACATTCCAATGTTCCCCCTGGGGGAAAATGACATTACAGTTTATTATGCTAAGTCAGAGCGAATAATTATAAAGCAGTAGGAAAAACTTGCATCATTGGGATTCGAACTCATATCCTTCTAAAATTTAAGTGCTATCTCTAGGCTACACGTTCGGTAATAATTATTGAAACTGCGATTATACCTTCAATTGTTAAAATATGCCGATATTCAATTGTCACGGACTGTATTAACTGATATCTCAAAAATAAAATAGCTTTCTGCATAAAAGAAAAAATCTTTTATGTTTGTAGACCATTCAGCACCGTTCGGCTAAATCATCTCTGCGTGTCCACGACGATAAAGCTATTTGCTCTTTTACCTCTCGCCCTCGCACGGAGTGATATTAGCTTCGTTCCGCCGTCTTTATATCCCGCTTCTAACAATTCTACGAAATGTCTTTTGTCATTTTGTGAAGTAATACCGAGAGGCTCACGTACATTACACATTAATACAGTGATTCTCAAACTTTTCATCGCCATGCAGGAACCTTTAGTTTACTTCTTTAGCAGCGATGAGAGTAATTTTTAACTGACTTCAAAAAAAGGAAGAGGTTCTCAATTAGGTTGTATTTTTATATTAAATGAATGCATAATGACTACAAACAGTATATGAAACACCTGTTGTAAAGAACAATGACGTAACACAATGCTGTAATCAGGAAAAATTCATTAATTCAAACCTATGTCACCGTAGGGATTTTAACCCTAAACTTTCCACTATCGCGGTAGACTGAGTTGACATTACTCACACAGCACTGTAAAAAATGGATGTAAAAATACTTTGAAAGTTAAGGTAGGATTCGCTCGATTTTCTAAGTGATTTTACATTATTATTTATTTTTACACAGAAAACTTTATAAAAACTTGTACTTTTACTGTAAAGTTAAACAAATTTGTCGATTTTTACATAAAGAAAATTAAAATTACATAATTTGTGTAATATTCCAATAGAGTGTGTAAAAATTACAAATCATTATGTATAATTACATATCTAAAATGAGTAAATACCTAATAAATTAATGTAAAATAAGTAACCACGCATGCGCAATGTGTTTTTATGGAATGTACGCGATGCGAAGAAGACTCAAGACACCAGCGGCCATTGTCTTTTGTATGCGTTTGTGTGATGAGACACATGTTATTATAATATCGTCAGACGCCAAATCATTCTTGGATCACATTGTAACTTGTATCATCGGTTAATTGTTTTCAACAGGTAAGTTATTTTTATTGATTACCACTTGTCATTAAATTATGTCATGTAAGATGCTAAATACGTGCAAAATTTAAAAGCATGTGCTTCATAGCTATCGCCACAGAAGTCTTTAACCTGCAGATAATATTTTATTTTAGGGTAATGTGAGAAGGATGGGACTCGACTTGAAGTCGATGAAGAACTGGTTTTCATGAAAGCTGAACCTGTAATACTCCTAGAAAAGGATCAATTTTGGATCTCTAGAGACGCCACGACAGAAACAATCAGCAACATATTCAGGGGACATGAAGTTTGTGTCGATATTTCGAATATATAAAATGACATTCGTTGTTGTGGACCACAATTTATCAGGTTAAGTTAAGGTATGTTTTCTACGTTCAATTTTTATTAGATTAACATTCCCTAAAAAGCTACCAAATGCAAATTTTAACATTTCACTAAAGGCTTCCTTTAATTGTTGTTGTCCTAAAATTATTATTGCTAGTCATCTATTCTATGCTATATATTTTTTGTTTTGATTTTAGAATATGCTTTTCAACAATATAGAGGAAGATCTGGCAGAAACATTGGCGGCATCGATTATCGAAATGAGTAAGCAATTTATTCTTAAAATATGTTAATACGAGTCTAATTTTGTTAATTTTAAAACTTTGATATACTTATAATTCTTTGCTGCAGTAGTAATAGAAATATTTAACTTTATAATTGTGAATGGTTTTGTTATGTTTGTTAAGTGTAATAAGCTAATAACAGAAGAATTATTTTTGTTTTTTAATAAAGAATTGTTTCAGAATTACCTTATTGTCTTTTTTTTAATTTTTCCATTCTATTGTAAAATTGCATCAAAAAAATGTTCCTGTTGTATCATGTATGTAATTCACATAAAAATATGTAATATTTTACACATTTTTTTGGGAAATGTTACATATACTATGTAAAATTATACGCTATAGGTTATGGAAGTTTACATAATTTTGTTTAAAATTACATAATTTTGTTTAAAATATTACATATTTTTATGTAATTTGCATTACACAACTATATGTAAATTTACAGGAAAGCGTGTAGCATTCCAGATTGATGTGTACAATTACAAGAATAATCGCTGGCTACAAATGGACCAGCGATAATCTATGTAATCGGGCTTCTTATTTTTTATAGTGAGTGATACATTTTCAAACGATCGACTTTCTTCCTTTAAAGGATTCTGTCACTGAAAAACCACTACATGCGAGAGTCAATATTTCAACACCACTGCTAGCATTATAAACCGATTTGAAAATTTTTTTTTATTGGATAGGGTATACCTCGAAGTTGGTCCCATGTAAATTTTATTTAAATCGGTTCAGTAGTTCGGCTGATTTTAATAAAAGTGAGTAACGGTGTGTGATTCCTTAAGGTAAATGTCACTTTTTGACACATCACACAGCGTAAGAAAGTCGGTTTAATAAAAGTGAGTAACGGCGTGTAATTCCTTTAAGGTAAATGTCACTTTTTGACACATCACACAGCGAAAGAAGTAAGTTAAAGTTTGCAGAAATGAATCTATTGGCAAGCGACTAAACTGCGTATTGTAAAGCCACTAAAAAGTAAAATAAAACATTAATTTATTAAAATTAATTGATTATTCAATTCTAATTATTATTTGTCAGGATTCATGTCACAACAACACAATCTGTGAAAATTTCAACTAACTACTTCTTACCGTTTGTGCGATACAGACGGACGGACAGACATCGTAGGCAGGGTAATAGAGTGCCATACGGAGGTACGGAACCCTAAAATATGTGGGACTACTCACGAGTCACGACCCCATTAGTTTTTTTAAGAATCCACGGAACACCGAGTTGAGAAACATTTTTGTGTAAGTATTTTGCGAAAATGAAATATTTTTAAAGAATATGACGTATTATACAATGGACAATATGCAGTAGTATATAAGAATAGGTATACAAAGAAAATTGCTATAGGGCATTATGATGGAGTGCCCACTACTTTATGTTTTTATTATACGTTCGGTGCAAATACACAATATGTAATACAGACGAACTTCGATATATCGAACATGGCAGTGTAGCTTAGTGGATAGCGTACTTGGTACCAACCTCTAGAGTAGACTGTCGTGGGCTCGAATCCCACCTGCGCTCATGGATTTTTTCTAATGATATTTAGTTTTAAGTTAGTTGTTATTTAATGTAATTTAAGACGCTAATGACCTAAGTTGTCGACACGTCTATAATCTACAATAAATAAAATAAAAGATAACTCGAATTCTTGATAACTCAAAAAAATTGGTTGGCAATAGCGTCAAAAATGAAAATTAATATTATTTGATAACTCTAAGTCTTGATAACTTGATTTTTTTTAACACGCTTATATTAGCTTCACCTGTATGTTTGCGTGCTTGTGTGCTTGCTTGCTTGTTTGTCAGTTTGTAACCGACTTCTTTGAACTTGATTTTGACCAACTTTGAACGGTCAGATTTAGTTTAAACTTTGTCGATTTATCAAGGACCGACGACAATACAACAATTCAACAAGCCGTGAGGTGGGTCGTTTATTAGGACTAAAGTGCGACCCTTGAGGTCCACACGACGAACTTCCCAGTTTGATAAATATTTAATAATAATAATTAAATTAGATATTACACAGAAAAGTAATCATTTTAATCATTAAAACATCAATAATTAAAAAAAAAAAAAAAAAAAAAAAAACGGCTGAACCGATTTTTATAAAATTTATGTCGGATCAAAATGACGTTAACACGCCTCGATTGAAACCCTTACGAAGTCGATATAATTTTTTATTCGCGAGATATTGTGTAAAATCTACTTTTTTGGAGGTTATTTGGTTAAGAAAAAAGAACGGCTGAACCGATTTTAAAAAAATTCCTTTCAGATCATATTTACGTTAATACGCGTCGATTGGCACCCCAACGTAGTTGATATCATTTTTCGTTCTCGAGATTTCGTCTTAGAAAGAAATGGACACATACATACGTACGTACACACACACACACACAGAGACATCTTTCTAAAAGTAGTGTAAAAATAGTGTAGTGACCTTGAAACATAAACATTTTTTTTCCTTTTTAACTTCCCATTGGAAGTTATTGTAATGGGTCCGAAAATCGAAATCAAAAAGGAAAAAAAATTTTTATGTTTCAAGGTCACTACACTATTTTTACACTACTTTTAGAAAGATGTCTGTGTGTGTGTGTGTGTGTGTGTGTGTGTACGTATGTATGTGTCAATTTCTTTCTAAGACGAAATCTCGAGAACGAAAAATGATATCGACTACGTTGGGGTGCCAATCGACGCGTATTAACGTAAATATGATCTGAAAGGAATTTTTTTAAAATCGGTTCAGCCGTTCTTTTTTCTTAACCAAATAACCTCCAAAAAAGTAGATTTTACACAATATCTCGCGAATAAAAAATTATATCGACTTCGTAAGGGTGTCAATCGAGGCGTGTTAACGTAATTTTGATCCGACATAAATTTTATAAAAATCGGTTCAGCCGTTTTTTTTTTTTTTTTTTTTTTTTTTTAATTATTGATGTTTTAATGATTAAAAATGATTACTTTTCTGTGTAATATCTAATTTAATTATTATTATTAAATATTTATCAAACTGGGAAGTTCGTCGTGTGGACCTCAAGGGTCGCACTTTAGTCCTAATAAACGACCCACCTCACGGCTTGTTGATTTCGATTTTCGGACCCATTACAATAACTTCCAATGGGAAGTTAATAAGTTTGTCCCATTATCCTGACCAGGATCTCCAGGACTAAAAAAAAAGCAAAAAACTTCAGATTGAACTGAAACTTTGCACACTTATCAAGGACCGATGACAATACAATAATTCCATAAGTTTGTCCCATTATCCTGACCAGGATCTCCAGGACTAAAAAGAAAAAATAAATTATAATTTAAAAAAACTAAAAAACACGCTTTAATGAACTAAAAAGTAAAAAATAATTAATTTTATTGTAAAAAAGCGTGGGGTAGTATGAAAATATGATACAAAGCACCCCACGCTTTTTTACAATAAAATTAATTATTTTTTACTTTTTAGTTCATTAAAGCGTTTTTTAGTTTTTTTGAAATTATAATTTTTTGTAGTAAGTCATGGATCGAGTTATCGAAGTTCGACTGTATTTTATAATTTGAAATAATTGCACAAACTCAGCACATTTTATAAATACTTTCAATATCCATACGGCCGAATAAATAAAACGATCATCCGATGAAAAAACGGAACCCTTAAAGGATCACTCTCGTGTCTGTTTGTCTGTCAGTTTGTCACAGCTTATTTTCCCTGATCTACTGAATGAAAAAGTTGAAATTTGGTACATTTATATAGAGTTGGGTGACCCAATGACGGACGTATAGAGTAAATAAACGAATTCTGATTTTGGGGAGTAATTTTGGGAAAATTAAAAAGAATTTTTTTTTTCAAATGCATCTTGTGACGTATCAAATGAAGGACTCGTTATGAAAAATACAAATATATTTTTTTTATAATTATTTTAAAATGATTAGCTAATAGTAGATTGTATATCTAGATGTGTAATGGACAATATTACGACGAGTGATAAAAATGAGTGATAGCGAGTTTTTACAGTGACACGAGTCGTAATACCATTACGCACGAAATATATTATTAAATATGGTATTTTTTGCCATACCCTCTACAAAATACCTACTTTTCAGTTCATTTTCAAAAAATTTTAACAGTTCATTTGCGTCGCCATCTTTACTTCTACAGTATGCCGTGAAGTTCGTGAGTAAGTAATGGCAGGCTCACGCAGGCGTATAGAGCGAATAAACATGTTGCTATGGTAATTCTTAAAACAGTTTCCGCACACCTGCCTGTTAAATGACTCATTAATGGCCGCTCTACATACATCGAAAGTAGCCATTTTGTAGTGGGTATGGCAAAAACTATATTATGTAGTAAGTAATTCGAAATGTATGCAGGAATGTTTTAAAGACATTTAATTGAAATTAATAGTAAAAGTTTAGACTTGAATTGCAGAAACACTTTAGCAAAGTCAACATATTTACTATTGTGTAGAAGTGAATGCTTGTATAACATAATATATACAGAGTGTCCTAAAAGTCGACGTCCAAACGAAGTGAAGTGATAGGGGAAGTCATTTCCAATTAAAATAACCATATAAGTAGTTATCCAATAGGGTATTTGCCAGTGATCAAAATAAAATATAAAACTTTGTTATAATGAAAGTTTATGCTCTAAAATAGTTATTAGAATTTTTATTTTTATTAATTAAGTTTTGTAAACATATTTAAATAAATCAATAAAATTATGATTTTTAATCTATGTGTCACAAGACTTCAAACACCGCGTGACGTCAATTTTAAGTAAAAAATGAGTGTATCCATAGCAACGAAGCTTAAATTGTTTACATCATGTTTACATAGGTACAAAACGGTATTTTTCAATACTCTGTTTCTGGGTTTTTAAATAATAATATTAACTAATATATACGCACGTTCATAAAATTATGACGTCATACATCAGTAGAGCAAAAACGATTTTTAGCGGGCGGGGCTAACATAAATATTTCAAATAAATAAACAAAGGTTTGAGTTCTTGTGGACAGTAATATTAGGTAAATGATAAAATCAAACAATTTTTTAACCCCTTATTTGAATAATCAGCTCTCGCATGTAGTGAGTTTTCATATCTGAAATTGCTATATATAAGAGGGGATCAGTTATCACTCTCGGGCACTGGGGAGAAATTGGTAAATCACCTAGCCGGAAACTGGGAGTTTCGGGTTCAAGTCCCGACAGTGGTCATTTGATTTTTTCTTAGATATAGCTTATACAAATCATGGCAGCTTGGCTGTCTGATATATATTATTTTCACCTCTAATTGTTATGTGAATAATATTGTTGTGGATATAAGGGGTTAAAAAATCGTTTGATTTTATCATTTACCTAATAAATATTTCAAAGATTATTTGTGAGCTAATTTGAAATCAGAATGAAGTTATTTAGGTATCATTTTGTTCATAATTCATTGTTCTATTGATATAACACAAAAAAAATTTTAGTCAAATACCCTTATAGGGTAATTTTTTTTTTGTTGACGGTTCAAAAGTTATTTCATTTTTTGTATTTTTTGCTCTGATATCGCCTTATAGGTGCTTCCACTTATATTATTTAAAAAAATATTTGAACTGTTTGGATATATATTTCTTTATGTGATTCTGAAGGGTCTACCTTTCCAAAAAAAACACTTTCGTGAGCTCTATTATCATCTGTCAAAAAAAAAAAAAAGTTTTGTGGACACTTTTCGGCCGCAAAATATTGAAATAATATTTGAACCGCCAACAATTGGATAACCAAATATATGGTTATTAATTTGATTGGAAATGACCTCCGCTATCACCACAATTCTTTTGAACGTCAACTTTTGAGGCATCCTGTATAATATATGAACAGTAAACTTCCATATAACAAATTAGTTAAGTTTCTTTCCTTGAAATCATATGAAATAAGATTAATTATTGTTCGACTTTTATAGAGATTGACATCTTCATGAATTTACCGAATTATATCTCTAATTCAATTTCTTAACAGAATACGATACCTCAAAACGTACTAAGAAAAATTACTAAGTTTGCAAAGAAAAATAATTCAGACTCAAAAATATATTATAGTCCAAGGTCGGATCAACGTGGGATGCGCCTCCCGCTCTCCTCAACTAGAAAATCGGCCCTGCTTAAGGTCATGATGTGCAAAATTCCAGCGCGCAACCTCCCCGCGGTGCACATCGAGTTCCACTAATGTCGCCGCTAATGTATTGCTTTTTTAGGTTAGGCTAGTTCGGATGGTTTTGAGCACCCCACCTCCCGCAATAAACCCAACACTTGTTTCAATCATAAGTTTTATAAAAGAAGAAATAGTAATTTTTTACAAGCTTTTATTTAACTTTCAGTGTATGTTAGTTTGTGTGTTTGTTTAGGTCAAATCTTGCCAGTCAATTTTGAACGACTTTCACGTATCCGATCGATTTGAAATTTTGTACACATATGTATTCCCGATGACAATAGATGAATAAATCGTTTTTAGAAATAAATCAACCCCTAAGGGGTTCAAACGGGGATGTAGAGTTTTTTTGACTAATCAACGCCCAGGTCAAATCGCTGAAGCTAGAAACAGTAGGTTCCTTTTCTGACGTAAGCATCTACTAAGAAAGGATTTTTCGAAAACCAACCCCTACGGGTGTCAAAGGGAGATAACATTTTGAAATTTTGAAAGACTAAAATGAACAAAATAAATATTAGTAAAAAAAACTTTTTAGAGACAAACTTTTATTTAAATGCACTAAAAAGGAAAAAATATTTTTTTATAATTTAGGTTCATAATTATAAAAGCGTGGGTCGTGAACTCTATGATAGTTTATTAGTCACGACCCACGCTTCTATAATTATGAACCTAAATTATAAAAAAATATTTTTTCCTTTTTAGTGCATTTAAATAAAAGCTTGTCTCTAAAAAGTTTTTTTTACTAAAATTTTTTTTAACTTAGTCATATTTCAGAATACTTATTGTAAAGATTAGACATATTTTTTATAAAAATGCTTTCGGAGAGCAAACATATTGAGACCTAGTTTCAGCATTAAAAAAAGCAAATTTACTTTTTTTCAATTTTAAGACTTCAAATTTCCATTTCGACACAAAATTTCAAAAATTTTAAGAACTGTTAAAGAATCACCAGAAATAAACAATATGGCAAAAGTTTCTTCCAAATTGGTCTTGTAGATAATCGCGACATACAAGCATGCATAGGATGATAGGATCTCCGACTTGCGTTACATTTTCGCTCATTGCTCATCCCCATTCTGTTATTATTTTATATTTATATATCTGTTATATTTTAAATTGTTATCCAATACCTAAGTATATATATTTTCATTATAAATAAAATAGCTATATTAAAATCCTTCGGAATTCGAACCTGGGCTAGGCATTTGTACTTGTCGGTAGACTGGTACTTTTCTGCACGGCCACCTGACTTACTGTGTCTGAGTTATACATGCTGTGTTTTGTTGGACATGTCAACCACTACCGACTATTTCAGTTTCACCTAATATTTCTAAAACGCCATCCCAGTATGAGATTTTAGACGTTATTCACGTCAGAAAATTCTGTCGGCGTCCATGATTTTCACTAAAAATCATTCCCATATCGATACCATTATTAAACAGTAGGTACTGTAATTAAACAATGGCGTTAACATATTGTTACATTTTAAAAGGCACTTGTTGTCCGTTGAACATTCAATTCACCCTGTCAGTTGTCACAAACAATTAATATCATCGATGACAGTAATTGTGTTCGGGACATCTGTTATATAATTAAATAACCAGAGCCACGGAGTTGTCGTTAATTCAGGTTCAATCTGCATACCGACCGAGTCGTTATTGTCGTGTCGATATCTACAGGGGAAAGGCGGGTCAATAACGCAACAATGGGTAGTTAAAATAAATATTAGTAAAAAAAACTTTTTAGAGACAAACTTTTATTCAAATGCACTAAGAAGGAAAAAATAATTTTTAATAATTTAGGTTCATAATTATAAAAGCGTGGGTCGTGAACTCTATGATAGTTTATTAGTCACGACCCACGCTTTTATAATTATGAACCTAAATTATTAAAAATTATTTTTCCTTTCTAGTGCATTTAAATAAAAGCTTGTCTATAAAAAGTTTTTTTACTAATATTTATTTTGTTCATTTTAGTCTTTCAAAATTTTACCCCCCTTTGACACCCGTAGGGGTTGAATTTCGAAAAATCCTTTCTTAGTAGATGCTTACGTCAGAAAAGGAACCAACTGTCCAAATGTCAAGTTTCTAGCTTCAGCGATTTGGCCTGGGCGTTGATTAGTCAAAAAAACCCTACATCCCCGTTTGAACTCCTTAGGGGTTGAATTTATTTCTAAAAACGATTTATTCATGTATTGTTATCGGGAATACAAATGTGTACAAAATTTTAAATCGATCGGATACGTGGAAGTTTTTCAAAATTGACTTGCAAGATTTGACCTAAACAAACACACAAACAAACAAACACACAAACATACATTGCAAGTTAAATAAAAGCTTGTAAAAACACACACATACAATTTAATTAAAATAAGAAATCATTGACAATGCCGATGTGCTGTGCTTACAAATGTTCAAATCATAGATGTCTTGTATTTCCAAAGGATCCGGAACTGAAAAAGAAATGGTTACACGCTCTCAGAAGGGAAAAAACTTGATTCGTAGTTGCGCCATCTATGCGCGTTTTTCTATGAAAACCATTCATAAGTAAAGGTACGTGCAGTATCGAGCTGGGATTCTAGGTGGCATATGCGAGCGTACACAACGAAGCAGTGAGTGTAGCAGGTATAAGCGCTCTTACAAGAGCTGGTAGATACAAGAATGTATCTCACCATTCTTTCAGCACGCTGACTACTACAATCAACGTGTGACAACTATCAAATGGCCGTTACAAGTTTCGCAATGGATGTGACTATTGGCATGCTGTGACAATTTTGCCAGTTTTTATTTAATTTGGTTTGAGTTTTTTCTAAGACGTATTTAAAAGTGTTAGGTTCCATACGTAAACATTCAAAAAACCGGTTTGGGTAAAATTTTAATTCTTGGTATAAATGATGAAATTCGCCATGTTTAGATCGTTTTCTATTAATAGGGTGGACATGATACCTCCTACCTAAATTTGTATTTAAAATATACCACTTTGTAGCAGAAGAACATAAATATTCGTCTTCGCTATCTGACATTTCTAACGCGACATAAGCTTGTATCAATGTTAGTATCAAAGTTTCGTTGTGCAAACCTATAAGCTCTTATAATTTCAGCCACCATCTACAATCCCAGCTGCGTATTGCACGTACCTTTAGATCAGGGGTGTTACGAATATTTGCACCCGCATCCGTAAATGCGGAATATTCGCATTAATTCAGATATCTGCATCCGCATTCACATCCGCATCAATCAATGCGGAGTTTTTACGGATGCAGATTCACATCAACAAGTAACTACATGTAAAGAAAGTGGGCGGAGCCAGAGTGGCACGTGCTAAAAATATGATTAAATAAATAAAAAGTTAAAATTAAATTGATTTTCAGTTATTTATGCACTTAAAATTTAAATAATTATCCTTTTAAAATCCCAAAATCCGCATCCGCATCCGCGGATGTCTAAATTTTTGCATCCGTAACAACCCTGCTATACACCTGCTGCCATCACTGTGACACAGCGTATTTTTATCCACCTTTCCCCTATATAATCGTATCCTGCGAACTACGATATAGTAGCAATGATGCCGAAGCATTATTTTGCGATATATAGGTATTAAAAAATGACTTAATTATGCTTTTTCGAGACAAACAGCTCTGTTATGTTGAATATTTTTCAGAAGAATACATTCACAGGGTGTAACAAAGCGTTATTGATCCTCATCTACTTTTATACGGTTAAGTACAGGCTTTCGAAACGACCTTGACGGAAGTCTTGAGTTGTACCGATGAATGCGCAGATGCCCATTCGTCGCGCGTCAAGGTCGTTCATCTCGAACTGATTCGAATATTCAATTCCATTTTGAGACCATGTCACTAGACGCTGTCGCATGTTATCTTTGTCTCCCGTTTTTTTTCCTAATCTTATCTCATTTCATGTGGGGCCGACTCTCTTCGTCATTTTTCTTTTTCATGAAAAGGAGTAGTTGATTTAGCTTATAGTTTTACGGCCGGTTGCCAACTGACACCAAGGCAGTGACCCCTCTTACTAATTGGAGCTTAGGATGTCGCAGTTGGTTTGCTCTTCCGCCGCCATCCTCTACACGACGCCCTGCCTGACGCCGTTTACATGTCTTATAGTTTTACGGCCGGTTGCCATCTGACGCCAAGGCAGTGAGCCCTTTTGCTAACTCGGCCTAGGATGTCGCCGTTGGTTTGCTCTTCCGCCGCCATCCTCTACACGACGCCCTGCCCGACGCCGTTATGTCTTATAGTTTTACGGCCGGTTGCCCCCTGACGCTAAGGCAGTGACCCCTCTTTATAACTGGGGCTTAGGATATCGCAGTTGGTTTGCTCTTCCGCCGCCATCCTCTACACGACGCCCTGCCTGACGCCGTTTACATGTCTTATAGTTTTACGGCCGGTTGCCATCTGACGCCAAGGCAGTGAGCCCTTTTGCTAACTCGGCCTAGGATGTCGCCGTTGGTTTGCTCTTCCGCCGCCATCCTCTACACGACGCCCTGCCCGACGCCGTTATGTCTTATAGTTTTACGGCCGGTTGCCCCCTGACGCTAAGGCAGTGACCCCTCTTTATAACTGGGGCTTAGGATATCGCAGTTGGTTTGCTCTTCCGCCGCCATCCTCTACACGACGCCCTGCCTGACGCCGTTTACATGTCTTATAGTTTTACGGCCGGTTGCCATCTGACGCCAAGGCAGTGAGCCCTTTTGCTAACTCGGCCTAGGATGTGGCCGTTGGTTTGCTCTTCCGCCGCCATCCTCTACACGACGCCCTGCCTGACGCCGTTTACATGTCTTATAGTTTTACGGCCGGTTGCCATCTGACGCCAAGGCAGTGACCCCTCTTGCTAACTCGGCCTAGGATGTGGCCGTTGGTTTGCTCTTCCGCCGCCATCCTCTACACGACGCCCTGCCTGACGCCGTTTACATGTCTTATAGTTTTACGGCCGATTGCCATCTGACGCCAAGGCAGTGACCCCTCTTGCTAATTGGAGCTTAGGATGTCGCCGTTGGTTTGCTCTTCCGCCGCCATCCTCTACACGACGCCCTGCCCGACGCCATTGATTTTTATTGACTTGTTTACAGCGACTGTTGCGATTCAATTATATTAATGTGTTTCAATGAACGAATAATTGTCTCCCGTTGCGGTCACAAATTTCTAAATGATGCATTGACGGCTAGCTGTATGTTTTCTTTTATTTATTGTAAATTATAGACGCGTCGACAACTTAGGTCATTAGCGTCTTGTTTACATCAAATAACAACTCACTTAAAACTAAATTGACATCACAAAACATTAATGAGTGGAGGCGGGATTCGAATCCACGACAGTGTGATCCAAAGGCCGCTACGCTAACCGTTACACCACTCTGTCCTCGCTAGCTGTATGATAGGATTTCTAACGGGGCACTCATCTAAATACAATGGGATTGATTGGAAGTGCCTTGTGCGAGTGTTGTTATCAGGACGAAAAATCACCCTACCGTATATAATTGGTGGTGACCCTCAACCTTGGATGTCCATACTCTAGAAACTATCTATCTTGGGGATGTGACCTTGAACGGCCTGATTGTCTTCTATGAAGGCTCAGAACAGTTCGGAGATATACCGCAACAATAACTAACAGGCAATCGCCTCAGACTCTAATCTTTGGGATTCAAGCAATATAGGATATCAAGAGATTCATTAAGTTCATCATGAATGGGTTGAACGCCCTCTCATGAGGGCGAGTCAGAACAGTTCGGAGACATACCCCAACAATAACTAACAGGCAATCGCCACAGACTCTAACCTTTGGGATTGAAGCAATATAGGATATCAAGAGATTCATTAAGTTCATCATGAATGGGTTGAACGCCCTCTCATGAGGGCGAGTCAGAACAGTTCGGAGACATACCCCAACAATAACTAACAGGCAATCGCCTCAGACTCTAACCTTTGGGATTCAAGCAATATAGGATATCAAGAGATTCATTAAGTTCATCATGAATGGGTTGAACGCCCTCTCATGAGGGCGAATCAGAACAGTTCGGAGACATACCCCAACAATAACTAACAGGCAATCGCCACAGACTCTAACCTTTGGGATTGAAGCAATATAGGATATCAAGAGATTCATTAAATTCATCATGAATGGGTTGAACGCCCTCTCATGAGGGCGAGTCAGAACAGTTCGGAGACATACCCCAACAATAACTAACAGGCAATCGCCTCAGACTCTAATCTTTGGGATTCAAGCAATATAGGATATCAAGAGATTCATTAAGTTAATCATGAATGGGTTGAACGCCCTCTCATGAGGGCGAGTCAGAACAGTTCGGAGACATACCCCAACAATAACTAACAGGTAATCGCCTCAGACTCTAATCTTTGGGATTCAAGCAATATAGGATATCAAGAGATTCATTAAGTTAATCATGAATGGGTTGAACGCCCTCTCATGAGGGCGAGTCAGAACAGTTCGGAGACATACCCCAACAATAACTAACAGGCAACCGCCTCAGACTCTAACCTTTGGGATTCAAGCAATATAGGATATCAAGAGATTCATTAAATTCATCATGAATGGGTTGAACGCCCTCTCATGAGGGCGAGTCAGAACAGTTCGGAGACATACCCCAACAATAACTAACAGTCAATCGCCTCAGACTCTAATCTTTGGGATTCAAGCAATATAGGATATCAAGAGATTCATTAAGTTAATCATGAATGGGTTGAACGCCCTCTCATGAGGGCGAGTCAGAACAGTTCGGAGACATACCCCAACAATAACTAACAGGCAAGCGCCTCAGACTCTAACCTTTGGGATTCAAGCAATATAGGATATAAAAAGATTCATTAAGTTCATCATGAATGGGTTGAACGCCCTCTCATGAGGGCGAGTCAGAACAGTTCGGAGACATACCCCAACAATAACTAACAGTCAATCGCCTCAGACTCTAACCTTTTGGATTCAAGCATTCGGATATCAAGAGATTCATTCATCATGAGTGGGCTAAACACCCTCTCATGAAGGCGAGGGCCCAGGACTGTTCAAAACCTGGGGAAGTACAATGGGTCCTTGTAGACCTGAGTGAACAGAGACTTCTCTGTCCCCAAAAGCTATCTATCTACGTATACTATCTATAGACTATCATTAGGTACCTGTAGGCTGTTGCAGCAGCAGTACTTGATTATTACGCGAATTCTCATTGGACGACCGATCTGTGAAGAGCTAATCAAAGCTCTTTTGTTACCACCGCGTGCTTTATTAATGTATAAACAAGTGAACGGGTGCGCATGTCGTCACTGTTAATTTATCGTTTAATCAAGGTAACCAAGCGTAACAAAAAGGACTATCAAATGCTGTTTAATTGACATGCCACAAGAGCGTTCGATCGATATTATCATCTGTACACCTCTATATGCACGCACATCGGATATAATGCCACACGTTGCGACGAGAAAAGATCAAATCGTAAACAAAAAACTAGTTGCGGTTTTATGAAACCACGTTGCAAGTGAAACTTTTATTTATTTAATAAATGAGTACCTATCGAATAAAAATCACCGAAAGTAATTGATGAATAGTGTTTGCTGAAGATGAAAGCATATAGCTTTCGAAATGTACATCCATCAATAAAACTGTTGTGGTAATAAGTAACTATCTTTATTTTTGTTTTTATATAATTCTGTTTACGTGGTTTTGGTAATGTAATTTGAACCCTGATCAGTATGGAGACGAGCGTATAAGAATTCAGATTCTATCGTTGGTGGTCAATGGGTATTTGATGTGCTGCTCGACTGAATATTCCTACGATATTAGTTATGTAGATCTACAATTTAGTCGTAAACATAAGTGTCGCTGCTTTTCGATGAGTACTGGTCTGGTCGATCGCTTCGATTGGACGTGACACGACCTCGGCATGCGTAACCGAACGGAAAAAAACGAAGTTAAATAGTTTCACTTGAAAATTACGCAACAATTAAGGGCCAGCGAGTAGCGACACATGTTACTAATTTTTGTATATCTCTTAATAAAAATTAATGTAAACAAAGACAAAACAGCATAGTCTTAATCGTATACGTCCACCAAGTATCTGACAGCAGGATTATTTTTAAACAAAAAAGTAGGTATATGAAAATATAAGAAACATGTCTTCATTTTTTTGTAAAGAGCATCAAAAGTCCTCTTCAAATAGAGAAAATGTTGATCAAAACGCATTTATTTAATAACGTACTCTGCAGTTCGTGTCTGAAATATATCCGGAATTACATCGCCTCAGAGAAATCCCTTCAGGAAATGACAAGAAGATCACAAAGATGGAAGTTACGTTATAAAATATTAAGGAGGATTTGACGAAAAAGGACATACTGTGTGTAAATGGAACACATACTGAGTTTTTCGAAATCTTTTACTTCCATGTTCCCTCAAGATATGAAAGTATGGTAATGTGAACGAAAAATCGGGTCCAGATAAAGTCAGATTAAAATTGTGTTTTAAAGACCACCAACAGCTAAGGTTATTTGAGCCTAGCACCAATTCATATTTTCAATTCATTATTTTTTTTTTAATAATAAATTGAAAATCCAATTGACACTTTTACCAGCTCTCAGGCTAGAACCCGAGAACTGGGGACTTGTAATAGAGGAACCATAGCAACGCCATGTAAACAACAGCTAAGGTTATTTAGGCCTAGCACCAATTCATATTTTCAATTCATTATTTTTTTTAATAATAAATTGAAAATCCAATTGACACTTTTATCAGCTCTCAGGCTAGAACCCGAGAACTGGGGACTTGTAATAGAGGAACCATAGCAACGCCATGTAAACGACAGCTAAGGTTATTTGGGCCTAGCACCAATTCATATTTTCAATTCATTATTTTTTTTTAATAATAAATTAAAAATCCAATGGACACTTTTACCAGCTCTCGGGCTAGAACCCGGGAACTGGGGACTTGTAATAGAGGAACCATAGCAACGGCATGTAAACAACAGCATTGCTACACGCTCGGCTATTCTCAAGCCCTCAGATTCTGATTGAACTATTCTCAAAACGTAAAGCAAAATGGTTTTTCGCATGGCGGCTGAGCTTGTGTGCGTCTGTCTGTAATATTTACAATAACTTCCGCAAAAATGTACAAATTTAAATTTTTATTTTTTCAAAACGCGTCTGTCAAATATATAGTAAATAAAAAAATATCAATACAATTTGTTTTTCTTATTTAAAAATTAAATTCAATTTTAATATGTCGAAAAGACATCATGCGACTACATTTTTTACAAAAGGGCACGTGACTATTCCAAGATAAAGTTCACATTTAATACCCCAGTGCAGCGGTTCTCAACCTTTTTTGTTGTGCGGACCACTCATTTTGTAAAAAAAATTTGAGGCCCACTAACTAAATATACAAGCAAAAACTATAAACACACACACTCGATTATTCCCATCTCTACCCCTGAAGCTCCGATAATATTTATCTAATTATCTTGGCTTAGACTCTCGACCAGCCTTCACGGCCCAATACCACACTGCCCGCGGCCTACACTGTAAGGAAGGCCGATTACATAGATTATCGATGGTTCATTTGTAGCCAGCGATTAATCTGGTAATAGGCACACAAAGAGACAATGGTGTCGCAAACAGGTATCGCCACATCGCGTAGATTCCATAAAAACACATTGCGCATGCGTGCTTACTAATTTTACATTAATTTGTTTTGTATTCATCCATTTTTCATATATGTAACTATACATTTTATTTTGTAATTTTTACACACTTTATTGGAATATTACACAAATTATGTAATTTTAATTTACTTACAAATTTGCTTACTTTACAGTAAAAGTCCAAGTTTTTATGAAGTTTTCTGTGTAAAAATAAATAATAATGTAAAATCACTTAGAAAATCGAGCGAATTCTACCATAACTTTCAAAGTATTTTTACATCCATTTTTTACAGTGCATAGGTTGAGAAACGCTGTCCCAGTGTATCCAATTAGCAAAATATACACAATATTGCCGGCAAGGTTCTGCACTGCGACCCGAGTTTTTTTTTTGTTTATGGGAAAAGCTATGAATATTATGAATTACCGCTTATAAAAATCATTAAAATTTTAAATATTTAAAGCTAGTAACTAACTTAATTAAAAAGTCCCATAAACAAAAACGATCCCCATTTCCGACGAATCATATAATGAATTCATTTCAAATAAAAAAAAGGTATGTTGGTATATATAGATATATCTTTCTGAATTATTTATACCTTTCAGTTTATTTGAATGCATAATGACTATAGCAGAGATGAAAACAAAAACACGTAAAATCAACTCGGGACTTCCCATTCAAGCACTCAACTTTTCTCTCTTCGATATACCTGAACTGACAGAGAGAGGGAGAGAAAACGGCGTGCTTAAATTGGAAGGCTTCTGTTTTACACATCGCAATCTGCAAAAAGAGAGAGAAAAAAACAGAAAGAGACGAGAAAGGGAGAATTTTATTATCTACATGAAAACTGTAAAAAAACGAATGAAAACTCTTTTATCAAACATTGCATACATACGATGTATACTATATTTGAATGCATAGATATGTACAGGGTTCGACCAGAAAAAATGAGTATGTCCGTACTACTAAATATGCGAACAGCCCTATATGTAAAGGAAGTTACTATTTTAATAATCTGCCAGGCGAACTAAAAAATATAGACAATATAGAGACCTTTAAAAAAAAATTAAAAAATCATTTAATCAATAAATGTAAGTACACTTATTAATGTGTCAAGTTTTAAATGTTATGTACGATATTTTAAATGTTTAATGTTTTATTTTAATATGTAATTGTGACGATTTTATACCTGACAAGGTCTTCAAGGATCTATCAAGTATCTATCAAGTATCTATCTATCTATCTATCTATCATATTTTCATACTACCCCACGCTTTTTTACAATAAAATTAATTATTTTTTACTTTTTAGTTCATTAAAGCATGTTTTTTAGTTTTTTTAAATTATAATTTATTTTGACTTACACGCTATTTAAAAGACTATAATTATTATAAACTTTGAATTTTAACCGTGAACGTTCAACCCGACTACAGAACCATTCACTGTGCGAGGTCCAACACGCACTTGGTCGATTTTTCTTCCTCAATAACTCCGTAACTGAAGTCTACTATAGTTGCGTTTACATGAACACAATATATAGATTAGCTATCTCGTGATGACATAAAAACTAAGCAGCGGTGGTATTTAGTATTCACCACAATGAAATGTTGCCAACACATTGTTACTGCGAATGAAAATAGTAATGGATGCTCAAATTGACTTGAATGGAAAGCAGAGTTGGCATCCATGAGTCTGAGTTTAAAATAATCTCTATCCTACATATTTTTACAAGCTTTCTATTTTTAACTTACGCTGTATTAACTAGGGTCAAATCTTGTTACAATTTTGACCGACTTCCATATATCCGATCGATTTGAAATTTAATATTTTCATATCCTCGAGCTAATGGAGTCTATAGTGAACGTTAATTAATTAATTTTGTGAACATTAATGCCTGAATATGTGTTTGAACATTCTCCACATACAAAACCATTTTTTAATCGCTATCAACTATCCATATTAGTATTCAGAGTTCACTAGTTAGTTGTTACGTTCGTTTAGGTGTGTTTTTGTGTGTCAAACGACATCAAGATGGGGTATTCGAGCAATCAGAATGGACCCTGACTGCAGGGTTTAGTCGCTTGTCGTATATCTAGAGTAATCTGATAGAGTCAAATGTAATATTATATTTCTAAAGATGTGTCAGTAATTTTTCTTTTGTTAGTTATTCTTTACGTCATTCTCAGCATTTCTGTGAAAATTGAAGCCTATGATACGGTGTTTTCGTAATTGTAGTTATTTGAACCAAACTCTAAAGCATGCTCTAAAGCTTGAATACATCCTTTGTCACAGCACCAACTGGTTTTATTACATACTGTCATACTATGGCATCATATATAGAAACATAAAACTTTGAAAGAGTATTCAGTAGGGATGTACGATTTGTGGATTTTATTTTTCCTATCGAGTCGAATCGAATTTTTAATAAATACATACCTACTCGATACCACAAGCGTCTACAAACAGACACGTTCAGCACGCATAATGTTGCACAGCGCTGTCTGGGATTTAAACGTGGCTTATTCTTAACACATACATACATAAATAAACACATTCCTGTCAGTCAAGTTAAATAATATCTTAACAGCAGCGTCTATACTTTGTACGTTATATGCACAAAGTCGTCGGTTCGAGCCCCGATCGGTCCGTGAAATTTTTGTTTTTTTTTTTCAAATTTATTTACATATTTCCGCGAAATTTTCATTTTTATTTATATAGATATATATATATAATGCATATTTTTGACCTTTTGATTATTATTAATTTGTCAGAAAAAATTTTCTTGATAAAAGTTTGTTTATGCTATAAAACCTAAAAGGAGATAATTAGAATCGATAACTCTTCTCGTGTACAGGGAGGATCTGAAAGTTTGATTTGGTCCAAGAATAGAGCTTCCTACATCGGCCCGATAAAAAGTCTGATCCGACTACTGGAAGGCGCGCCGTGCATTGTTTTTGCATAGTATATCGCAAACATACGATTGTTTTTAACACGCTTATATTAGCTTCACCTGTATGCTTGCTTGCGGGCTTGCTTGTATATGCTTGTTTGTCAGTTTGTAACCGACTTCTTTGAACTTGATTTTGACCAACTTTGAACGGTCAGATTTAGTTTAAACTTTGCACACTTATCAAGGACCGACGACAATACAATAATTCCATAAGTTTGTCCCATTATCCTGACCAGGATCTCCAGGGCTAAAAAAAAAAAAAGCAAAAAACTTCAGATTGAACTGAAACTTTGCACACTTATCAAGGACCGATTACAATACAATAATTCCATAAGTTTGTCCCATTATCCTGACCAGGATCTCCAGGACTAAAAATCAAAAATAAATTATAATTTAAAAAAACTAAAAAACACGCTTTAATGAACTAAAAAGTAAAAAATAATTAATTTTATTGTAAAAAAGCGTGGGGTGCTTTGTATCATATTTTCATACTACCCCACGCTTTTTTACAATAAAATTAATTATTTTTTACTTTTTAGTTCATTAAAGCGTGTTTTTTAGTTTTTTTAAATTATAATTTATTGTCACTTTCATACGGTGTGTGAACGAAAGTCAAATGAAATCGGAAATATCTTGTCAGCAGTGTGCGGTAGTGGTGCGATTTAAATCGTACGGACCGTCAGATATATTGTATTTAAGAACTTAAGCCACGTTTAAAACCTCAGACAGCGCGCGTGTGCACTGTGCAACACTAGAACAGAGAACACTAGAGAGAGAGCACTAGAAGGCGAGCTGAACGTGTCTGTCTGTAGACGCTTTACTCGATACCTACTCGATTAGTCAAGTATTTCAAAAGGAATAGATTTTATACTAGATTGTGAAGTCGAATCGAGTAAGTATTAATTAACTACTTGATCTTCGAGCCGATCATTTAGTAAATAAGTATTCGTGTTTAGAGTCAACTCGAGTATTTAAAAAATACTCGAATTTCGAGTCAATTCAAGTATTTATAAAAATTGTATTTTAGAGTCAATTTTCGTAGGTTCCTATTTAATAAATACTCGATTTCTGAGTCGATTAGAATATTTAATAAATATTCTTTTTTAGAGTCATTTCGAGTATTTAATACCTAAATACTTCACTTTAATTAATAAATACTCGATTTTAGAGTCATTCATTTAATAAACACAAAATTAGTCGATTAGAGTATTTTTAGAGTCAAACATTTAGTAAACACCAATTGATTTTCGAGTCAAATTGCGTAGGTATTCAATAAATATGTACTCGATTTTTTGAGTTAATACCTAAATACTCCACTTTAATTAATAAATACTCGGTTTTAGAGTCAATCATTTAGTAAGCACTAAATTAGTCAAATCTAGTATTTAAATGAATACTCGATTTTCAAGTGGAGTAGAATATTTAATAAATACTCGAGTGTCCAGTCGATTCGAGGAAGCATTTAATATATACTTAACCTACGACTCAATCCTTTAGTAAACATTTTATTTTCAAGTATTTAATAAAAACTTAATTTTAGAGTTAAATAAAATATTTAGTTTAAATATTAGATTTTCTAGTTTAGGGGTGTATTTAAATTTAATTGATCAGTACTCAATTTTTTTGAATACTCGCACATCCCTAGTATTCAGTTTATAGCCTTTGCAGTTGAGAAAGAGCCCCTAAAATGAAAACATTACCTACATATTTTATGCACTAGTTTTAACACAGTTAAGGTTGTTCGGACAGTACCCCGTAAGTCATAATAGAATCTAAATTTTTTTTTTACTAAAATTAAAAATTTTAATACATAAATTCATTATTATAATTTAGACGTTAACTATCATTATTTTTATTTGGATTAAATTAATAATTTAATTACCAAAAATAATAAATAAATGACTTTTGACTCAAGTATTTTTTCACATAAAATAGATCTGGCAACATCGCGTTTAATAGCTGTTTGTTTGACAGCTGTTTATGTAAATCTTGCTGTATAGTGTTCAGTTGTATTTTATCTATAATATTACAATGAGTAATGCAAATCAATTTAGACACTTGCGAGAAAAAATATCATAAATTGGAAAAAAAAATGTAAGTGAGAGCGTGAAAAGACTACATACGCAATATAAAAATTTAGACGTACAATTACCAAGTAGATGACGAATCGTCGATTTGGAAAAATTAGCTGCGGAAATGTGGTGTATGACATGTGATTGGCCTTTATCTTTTCGTTTTCTCGTACAAGAAGATATTTGTGGACTAGCAAGTGTCTATCATTTGAAATGTTCTAAGTGTGAAAGAATACGTCAGGCGAAAAGTTCAATCAGTGAGGGAACTGGTTATATGTTAAAATTTTTTTTGTTTCATTTTTTTATTTTGCCGGTTTATAAATTAAAAAAAAATTAATTTCTTTTCATAAAAAAAACGACCCATAGAAATAAGCAGAAATCATTACAATTCAAAGTTGGCGCGTTTTATTTTACGTGACGTTGCCACACTTTTGTGAGTCACGTGACTTATTCATTTTTAAGCATGGCGGACTGATATTTTCGTGAATTTTTTGTCATTTTTGTTAAGATATTTTTAAAAGCCTTCGTCAGAAAATTTTTATTTTATTTTTAACGTATTCTACGAAATTTGATTAATGAAAATAGAAGTTTTTTGTTTTTTCATCTATATCAGGAGTGGCTACATAATTCGGTATATGTGCAATTTGTCCACATTCTCTATAGACTACATGTTAAATTTCCGTTTTTTAATAATTAATTACGCGATAACCCTTCGTCAGATTTGTTTAAAAAAATTATTTTAGACGTATGTGATAGCGATTAATAAAAAAATTAGCTTTTAATCTTATAAGTGCATTAATGTCCGAACAACCTTAAATTACTAGGTCTTCAAATTTAAATATGATCCTGTGCACTCGAACCAAAACTGTTTGAGAACCAACGAACCAACTCAAAATTATACTTAAATGTTGCTAAATGAAGCTTTGCAAGTAAAACTTATTATAGATTAGACTTTAGTTTGTTTGCAAAGTTCCTGACAACTAACCTAAACATATTTTATATTACAAATAAATATCCATTTTCATGTAAACATGTATAATGTCAAATAAAAAAGATATTAAAATACGTGTATTGTAAAAAGGCCGATAAAATATAATATAAATCGACTTTTCTCTAACAGCTGACTAATATAGCGCCAGTTGCAAAAAAACGTTCGACGCATTAACAATATTGGTTCAAATGAGCCATACAGAAGCTATTAATGTAATGGTCGTATAATTTTTATACGGTCTGTGACTTTTACGACAATGCGGGACGTTTAAAGAACAAAATTCTACTTTTGCAGGTTAAGGTAGAAAAAATCGTCTCCCGCTGTGTCAGAAAGAACAATGAAATGCACTTAAATATTTAGGTGATCATGAATAATTTTCAGGCAAAAACACGTGGAATAAATTAATAAAAATAGGTAAAAAAACTTTTAAGTTAAACGGTTTTATTTTAAATCATCAGCTAGACCAAAAATTAGAAAATAATTAGGACACAAACCAAGGGGCACTTTGTGTCGCTGCGTCAGCGGAATAAGTAATAAAAACGCGGGGCGCATTTGAAATATTTCTGTTGGTGGACTTGGAAACACATATTTCTAGACAAGCCGTTCTTATTTAATAATTATACAGTCGTTATACTGATTTTTATGCGCCCCACGTTTTTATTATTTATTCCGCTGACACAACGACACAAAGTGCCCCTTGGTTTGTGTCCTAATTATTTTCTAGTTTTTGGTACAGCGGATCATGATTTAAAATAAAACCGTTTAACTTAAAAGTTTTTTTACCTATTTTTATTTTCTAGTTTTTAAGAGTTCCACTGTCTACCTCCTGATTCCATCATCAGACCCTCGTTACCAAGTTGAAATTATCATAATATTGTATTGTCACGGGAACTCAATGTGTGTGCAAAGTTTCATAAGAATCGTAGAAGTAGTTGAAAAAGCTGTCGCAAGATTTGAAACAAAGATAGTAACAAACAAACTATCAAACAAATATACGGGGTCAAGCTAAATAAAACCTTTTTAAATATTATAGTGACGAAAGACGTGATGGCAAAAAATTGACGAATTTAAACGTTTTATGGTCCCTACACACCCAAAAAAAGAGTCTGTCAATATGACGTATCGTTCAATAGATTGAAACTAAATTTTAATCTTCAAGTTTGTAGGGGATTCTTTAGTTTCTATTTTCCCCCCACTCGATATGCGCAGAGACTTGACTACTAAGACACCGTTCAACGACTTGAAACCAAATTTTATACTTAGGAATTTTAGGATATTTGTCGAATTATTTTTATTCGCCCCATTTCGTATGTGCAGAAACCTGGCTAAGACACCGTTCAACTTGAAATAAAATTTTAAACATTTAAATGATTTGCCAGTTTTTTTATTTCCCCCCACTCCGTAAGTTCAGTGACTTGACTAAGACACAGTTCAACGAATTGAAACCAAATTTTAAACTTAGGGTTTGTAGTGGATTCTTCAGACTTCAGTTTTATTTAAACCAAAGGTTAATATTGATCAAATATATTATATTTATAGCAAATATGCATTTCTTTCACTAACTTTAAATATTAAATTTATCAGATCACAAATATTTCTTTTCTGGATCTTCAAGAAAATTCGACATTTTGTGGCACACCGTATTAATTATGTTCAATATTGAAAATAAGTGTAGAAAAAAGAATATCCATAAATTGATCGAATTAGTTGATTTAATGCAATAAAAAAAATGCTGATGATGGAAATTTAACTCATTTTATTTCTGACAGATTAATCAACGATTCAATAGAATGGTTGCTGATTGTGAGTTATCAGCAATATTTCATTGGTTGCTTTATCCGGGGAGTTAACCGATTGTTACGATTAATAATCTAATATGTATGTATAGCAATCTGTATTATCGGCTTTTCTCATCTGTCGTTCACCTGTAAACGTGGCGTCACGTAGTAAGTTGTAAAATATTTTAAGAGCTGTGTATTTTATTTATTGTAGATTACAGACGCGTCGACATCTCAGGTCATTAGCGTCTTGCAACTACACTAAATAACAACTTTCTTAAAACTAAATAACATCACAAAATATCCATGAGCGCAGGTGGGAATCAAACCCACGACAGTCTAGTCTAGAGGCTACGGTACCAAATACGCTATCCACTAGGCTATACTGCTCTCAAGGGCTGTGTAGTAGACCTCGCGCAGCGAAAGATGAAGCCACCGCGTCATAGTAACGTGAATGCATTGCCCCCGCCTTCTAGCTTGCTATTGGCTCTTTATTGTCATGATTAGCAGTTTGGCAAAATTGTACCTGTCATAAAACCCAATGTGCAGTTTTGTGTACACGGCACTGTCTGCGGGCAAGCAGGCGTTCACTAGCATATTATTGATGACGTGCCTGGCTTCATCTCTAACCGCGGGCACTCTTACAGTATTGCCATAATTATGGTATTTCTACCATAGGCACAATTCACGCTTAAATACCATATACTTACAACACTGATTCGCGGGCTTGAGAATAGCCGAGCGTGTAGCAGTGCTGTTGTTTACATGACGCGTTGCTATATGGTTCCTCTATTACAAATCCCCAGTTCCCGGGTTCTGGCCCGAGAGCTGGTAAAAGCGTCAATTGAATTTTCAATTTATTATTAAAAAAAAAAAATAATGAATTGAAAATATGAACTGGTGCTAGGCCCAAATAACCTTAGCTGTTGGTGGTCTTTAAAACACAATTTTAACACTGATTCGCTATGGTAATCTCAGGAACTACTGAAACGATTTAAAAAGAGAGAGAAAGATTGTAGATTAAAACTCATCAGCATCACGATATTTGAAAAATTCTCTCCTTATACGGACCTGTTTTGACTGCGCTCAAACACGGCTTTATATATCGTTCTAGATTAATTTTATAATATCGATGGAAGTAACAATCTCTGTAGTTGACATCGGAATGAAATTGTCGAGCACGAAGTCATAAATACCAACTGTTGCAAATAATGCGATACGATGTCATGCAATGATGACTGCGAATCGTTGGCAATATACAGGGGGTGTTCCAAAAATAATACCCACTATACAGGACTGTCAAGGGAGGAATCTACCAAACTTTAGAAGCTTGTTATTTAAGTAATTTTAAACAAAAAAAAGTTATATCAACATAGGTTCGATTCGAAAAAATTATCAAGTTATGGCTTGTTGAAGAAAGGCCAAAACATTAAAAATTGTGTGCACCTTGGTCGCAAAATTGTACATATGTTGATATAACTTTTTTTTTAATTATTTAAATAACAAGCTCTTAAAGTTTAGCAGATTCCTCCCGGGACATCCTGTAGTCAAGTTTCAAAAAAGATAGTGAGTCATGCATAGTTCGTTGGAGCGGCAAACCAATGAAACCATGTATAAGCGTACGCGTCCCATGCATAAAAACTGTGCCGCTTATATAAATAGTGAAGCATATTACTAACTTAAATTTTGGAACTTGATAGTAGATGTGCCTACGGGCAAAGTCTAGTCGCCACGTGCACAGAGCGTAGTAGCGACACAGCGCGGTAAATTATTGCATTTTTTATGGACTTAATATACGCGTTTCCATAGCAACAGTATTGTATTTCAAACAAAACTTATGAAAACAACAAAAATCTGATGACTTAAAGTACGTGCAGTATGGAGCTGGGATTCTAGATGGTAGCGTAGATCATAGCAGGGCTTGCTTAAATTAATGCATTGTTATATTATGCGAGCGTACACAACGAAGGAGTGAGTGTAGCAGGTATAAACGCTGTTACAAGAGCTGGTAGATATACAAGAATGTATCTCACCATTCTTTCAGCGCGCTGACTACTACAATCAACATGTGACAACTGTCAAATGGCCGTTACAAGTTTCGCAATGGATGTGACTAGTTTAATAAGTGAAATTTTGCCAGTTTTTATGTAATTTGTTTTGAGTTTTTTTCTAAGACGTATTTAAAAGTGTTAGGTTCCATACGTAAATATTCAAAAAACACTATACACAAATGTATAGTGTTTGCTGAAGATGAAAACATAGCTTTCAAAATGTACATCCATCAATAAAACTGTTGTGGTAAGAACTAAGAAGTAACTATCTTTATGTTTGTTTTTATTCCAACCACAGTGTTCATATATTTTTACTAACATATGTTTATTAAGGATTCTACATACCTAAGCCTAATATTTTCGTATTAAAATATTACGGTTAAGTATGGAGAACCCTTAATAAAAATGTTAGTAAATATTTGGAAATTCTACAGAGTTATACGATTTAATTAAAAAAATATATTAAGATCGGTCGACTGGAAGCCGCTGAAAGTTTTCGAACAAAAACTGAGGGTATATAATTTTTTCTCATACGGCCAAGTGGGGTATCATACGAAAGGCCTTCATAACGGTATGACCTCTGTTATCGATCGTCTATAATTTACAATATCTTATCATAACAGTTTTTAACTTCCCATTGGAAGTTATTGTAATGGGTCCGAAAATCGAAATCAAAATTTATAACAAATTTTTATGTTTCAAGGTCACTACACTATTTTTACACTATTTTTAGAAAGATGTCTGTGTGTGTGTATGTGTGTGTGTACGTACGTATGTGTCCGACGAAATCTCGAGAATGAAAAATGATATCGACTACGTTAGGGTGCCAATCGACGCGTATTAACGTAAATACAATCTGAAAGAAATTTTTTCAAAATCGGTTCTTAACCAAATAGACTCCAAAAAAGTAGATTTTACACAATATCTCGCGAATAAAAAATTATATCGACTTTGTAAGGGTGTCAATCCAGGCATGTTAACGTTATTTTGATCCAAAATAAATTTTATAAAAATCGGTTCAGCCGTTTATTTTTTTTTTTATTTAATTATTGTTAAAAATAAATAATAATTATGTTTTAATGATTAAAATGATTACTTTTCTATGTAATATCTAATTTAATTATTATTATTAAATATCTATCAAATTGGGAAGTTTGTCGTGTGGACCTTAAGGGTCGCACTTTAGTCCTAATAAACGACCCACCTCACGGCTTGTTTCATCTTATTTTAAATTGC
Organism: Mongoloraphidia duomilia; assembly: GCA_039654895.1. Lineage (NCBI taxonomy): Eukaryota > Metazoa > Arthropoda > Insecta > Raphidioptera > Raphidiidae > Mongoloraphidia > Mongoloraphidia duomilia. The sequence goes on along the minus strand of CM077520.1, from coordinate 9,351,869 downwards.
GTAATTTTTGACATAATAGCGAAAATGCTTGCTTGAAACTAAGATACCTGTAAATCATTAAATGTATATTAGATTATAATTTTGAGCAGTATCTTAATTTTCGGATGCAGATACTTATAGAATCAAAAAATATCTAAGATATAACACAGTATCTTAAATACAAGATACATATTCCCCAACTCTGATTATGCCCCCTAGGGGGGACATTGGGATGTAGTTATTATCGCAATTGCATTCCAATGTTCTTTGGGAATTAGCGCTCCCAGGGACCCGAGCTCGTATCAGTCGGTTTGTGTATGCCGGCTAGCGGATTTTAATACACAAATATTTGTTGTGTTGAAGACGCTAATGACCTGAGTGTCGACGCGTCTATAATCTACAATAAATAAAATAAACTCTGATTATGGAACACTCTGTATACTGAACTACCTCCCTCTTTTCCCCTTTTCCTCGTCTCCATTCGACTGTAATCTGTTTTGCAAAATTAACGAAACAGTGCAATTTATAAAATACGCTAATATGCAATTTACAAATAGATAATTAAAATCATATAGCTAGAAGCAACAATCGCTAATAAAATAACGCATCAACAACAACGAGGTTCCATGGTGTAATGGTTAGCACTCTGGACTTTGAATCCAGCGATCCGAGTTCAAATCTCGGTGGAACCTGAAAATAATTTTTACTTTTTTTTGTAAACTTTTTTTTTATCATTGAAAATAAATTATTTATCTGCTTCGCAAACCATTAAAGTTTTTTTACATTTTAAATATAAATTAAAAAATAAAATTAAGATTATTTTTTTATGTTTATTAACCTTTGTACAAAATATGACATCGTCTTCATATCTCGGCGAGCAGAATGATAAAAATTATTAACAAGCCGTGAGGTGGGTCGTTTATTAGGACTAAAGTGCGACCCTTGAGGTCCACACGACGAACTTCCCAGTTTGATAAATATTTAATAATAATAATTAAATTAGATATTACACAGAAAAGTAATCATTTTAATCATTAAAACATCAATAATTAAAAAAAAAAAAAAAAAAAAAAACGGCTGAACCGATTTTTATAAAATTTATGTCGGATCAAAATGACGTTAACACGCCTCGATTGACACCCTTACGAAGTCGATATAATTTTTTATTCGCGAGATATTGTGTAAAATCTACTTTTTTTAAGGTTATTTGGTTAAGAAAAAAGAACGGCTGAACCGATTTAAAAAAAATTCCTTTCAGATCATATTTACGTTAATACGCGTCGATTGGCACCCCAACGTAGTCGATATCATTTTTCGTTCTCGAGATTTCGTCTTAGAAAGAAATGGACACATACGTACGTACGTACGTACACACACACACACCTCTAAAAGTAGTGTAAAAATAGTGTAGTGACCTTGAAACATAAAAATTTTTTTTCCTTTTTTTTCGATTTTCGGACCCATTACAATAACTTCCAGTGGGAAGTTAAAAAAGCTGAAAACCCGGCTACTATATAAGAATTCTAAACCTTTAATATGTCTTTGCCCGACTATTTTTCATATTGGAAGTTTACTTTGTAATATTTATGGCCGATTTATCATACATTTTAATCACGGTGTTTTTTTAAATCACACTGTTAAATTAAGGGTTGCTATAGTAACGAAACGCGGCAACCAATGAACACGTAGCAATCAAAATTTAACTGCGTGATTAAAAAAACATCCTGATAAAAATGTACGATAAATCAGCCATAAATATGAGTTTAATACGGCTATGTAACACTAACATAATAAGGATTTTTTTTTGAAAAGCACCTGCAAATTATACATCTTATTTTGTATTATTAGAAAAAAATCATTTTTATCAACCTATGTCACGATTCCACGACCCCGACTGTGACACAAGTTGATGATTTTTTCTAATAATGCAAAATAAGATTATGTAATTGACTGCTTTTCCAACAAGCCGTGAGGTGGGTCGTTTATTAGGACTAAAGTGCGACCCTTGAGGTCCACACTACAAACATCCCAGTTTGATAAATATTTAATAATAATAATTAAATTAGATATTACACAGAAAACTAATTATTTTAATCATTGAAACATAATTATTATTTATTTTTAACAATAATTAAAAAAAAAAAACAGCTGAACCGATTTTTATAAAATTTATGTCGGATCAAAATGACGTTAACACGTCTCGATTGACACCCTTACGAAGTCGATATAATTTTTTATTCGCGAGATATTGTGTAAAATCTACTTTTTTGGAGTCTATTTGGTTAAGAAAAAAGAACGGCTGAACCGATTTTGAAAAACTTTCTTTCAGATCATATTTCCGTTAATATGCGTCGATTGGCACCCTAACGTAGTCGATATCATTTTTCATTCTCGAGACGTACACACACACACACAGACATCTTTCTAAAAATAGTGTAGTGGCCTTGAAACATAAAAATTTGTTATACATTTTGATTTCGATTTTCGAACCCATTACAATAACTTCCAATGGGAAGTTAAAACAAAAAACTCGGGTCGCAGTGCCAAACCCTGCCGACAATATAGTGTATTTGCTAATACAGGCATTGTGGCATTAAATTATGTGAACTTAAGTTTGTTTTTTGACAAAATAAAAAATTTAGGTAACCCCTTAATACATCCCTTAAAATAATTAAATTTTTCTAAATTTCAATATTAGACATGGATTTTATCAGTACACGCAATTAAATACACCCTTCCATAAGTAAATCCGTATCAACAAACTAGTGTTTTCATAAAATTTGAAAGTCCGGTCCTGTCGGGCCGATTTTATTAAAATTTTAGCAGCACATTTTAATCTTTACTAAAGAGTTAAAATTCAATTTTGAAACGATTCTGACAAATTTTTCGGTATTTTTGGGCCCAAAAACTTTTTGGAACCCCTAAATACAACCCTGAAAATGGTCCGATCGAGCCCATTTTAAATAGGCTTCTTGCGGTGATGGGTTCCAATGTGTGTACCAAATTTCGTTTCAATCGATTAAGTCTGTCGAGAGTTATCGTGTACACACATATATATATATATATAAATATACATATATATATATATAAATATATACATACATATATATATAAACATTTTTAAAAATGGTGCCAAACTGTTCAGGAGGGTATGAAACGTCGAGAAATTTTGGTCCGACCCTTAGGTCCCGCCATCCGACCGACGCCAATAGTGTATGTGCCATATTCTATGGCAAATACACTAAAAATCTCTTTATTGTTTTGAAAATTTGTGCCAGTGCAGTGGTCGGTTCTTTTTTGTATATTTTACGCTTGTTAGTTTTTTAGGGCTCTGTAACCACTATACAGGAACCCTTCTATTCCGTGCCGGATTTATATTTTTTATGAGTGTAGGCCACTTTATTTCCGCCGCCCCATGTACATACCTTTCTAAAATAATAATTTTCCATTTGTAGTAAAGGGGCCTCCTCTGAAATCAAGTGACCGTCCTCTGAAATCTGCCGCCCCTAGGACGCTGCCGCCCCTAGGCCGCGGCCTATACGGCCTATTTATAAATCCAGGACTGCTTCTACTTCGTCATGTCCGTCCGTCCGTCACTGCCCCATAACTCGAACCGATTTTGACGAAAACTTATGAGATGTTTTTTATATAAACAATATTTAAATTACTACGGTCACCATAAAAAAAATTTTGAGGCACCCCCCTCGAGGTATTCACGATTAAAAAACAAAATTTACTTACATCATCGAGTGTGATATATCTATCGATAGGTCTTCAAAAATTCAATAGTTATCGAAAAATCATTTTTTTATAACTTCCGTGCCCTTCGGTGGATTGAGCTTATACCCCCAATCGATGTGGACTTTTATGATATTGTAACAAAACTGGTTGGTAACTTTGGTAAATATTTTATTTATCTATTCTTTCAACAATCGTTTACATGCTTTGGACAATTATTGTTCCTCACTTTATTCACTGTTCGCTTTTTGTCTATTTTTCGTTGGTCAGTTTTTGTTGACCAACACTTCGTCACAACTTGACCACTGCTTGACCACTATGTGTCCACTATATGTCTGTGGTACGTATATTGTTCACTGGCTCCACTATATGTCTATGGTGGTGGTATTTATTTGCCACCTGCAGATATCTTCCACACTGTCTGTCACTTTGCACCAGAAGATTATCTGCACTTAATCACTCGAATATCTCGTCTATCACTCGCAAATATCTTCCACACTGTTTGTCACTTGGTACTGGAAGATTATTTGCACTAGGTCACTCGAAGAACTTTTAACTCGCTGGTGGTATATTTATTTCCTGTTGCACGTTTCACGTCTGCTCTCGTTGAGAATGTATACGTGACTCTGGTGTTTCATTCTTGCTCTTGCTTATATGATTTCCTGGTGATTTTACATCCATGGTGGCGGTTTTTCTATTGTTGTCACCCAGCATATTTCTTCGCGCTCAAGGCTGCGTGATCCATTTTAAGCCAACGAATCAAGGCTGCAGCCAGCCTGCCTAGATTAGTTACAATATGTTACTACGGGGGAGGTTCTCCAGTAACCCTGCCAAAGTATCAAAACCTTTATAATTAATACATGATTCAGACCTATTTTGCCTGGACTATACACAATCTAGAAACTTTTACAGATCATTGGGAACATGTTTCCCTTTTGATTGTGTATGCTGTGCATATAAATTGCATCGGAAAACGAAATGGCTTTAGTAAGTTGCGCATGCGCAGACCGAAAGCATTGTTATTTTAATTAAACGTAATTTTAAGTTGAATATGCCATTGGGCACTGCCAAACTTGACCTTTAGGGCCGCTAGCTATATAACTACCGTAGTAGCTATGTTTTATATTTAGGGTAAATTCAAGATAAGATGAACGAACATACGTACTTGTAGCACCATCCATTAATGGTAAATAGATAAGTTAATAGCCATGCGGCGTCTCTCCTACCGCGGCATCTCTCCCGCATTTACCCTATTATTATTGTAGATTATAGATGCGTCGACAACTTTATAGGTCATTATAGCGTCTTAAATACATTAAATAACAATTCTCTTAAAACTAAATGACATCACAAAACATCCATGAGCGAAGGTGGGATTCGAACCCACGACAGTGTGATCCAAAGGCCGCTATGCAAACCGTTACACCACACTGCCCTCTGTGGTAGCTGTGAGCAGTTCATAGTAGTGTGTACAGAATAAGTTTATTTAAAATAATATATCGTTGACAATGCCGATGGGCTGTTTTTACCAATATTCAAATCATAGAGTTTTTGTATTTCCAAAGGATCCGGAACTGAAAAGAAGTGGTTGCATGCTATCAGAGGGGAAAAACTTGATTTCTCGCGCGTTTTTTTATGAAAACCAATAATAACTTAGGTGGTTATATACCTGCTCCCATCTATACATTACTTTTCTCAAGTTCCCATCTCCATTATAAAATGTCAATCAACTTATTCCGTAATCAGTTTTGAAGCGGAAGTAATAATTCAGGGCGGACATCTAACTTTCTCCTACTTTCGACACTGTGAAAGTTATAATGACATTCGTTATCTGTGGACGTCACAGTTATCTTTCAAATATAACGACGAAAATTCGAAAATTTTGATCAAACTTCCACTTAACAATGAGAAGAAGAAATCGGGTTTTTTTTTAAAGACCACCAACAGCTAAGGTTATTTGGGCCTAGCATCAATTCATATTTTCAATTCATTATTTTTTTTTGTAATAATAAATTGAAAATCCAATTGACACTTTTACCAGCTCTCGGGCTAGAACCCGGGTGTCATGTTTAAACAACGTAGGTTTTAATACTCGTTTTATTTAAAATCAAATTAAAATAAATTCTTACAATAATTACATAACTTAATAATGTACATTACATAAACTAAGTAATTTATACAAATCATTACACCGGGAACTGGGGACTTGTAATAGAGGAACCATAGCAACGCCATGTAAACAACAGCATCGCTATACGCTCAGAAGAAATCGGTGGTTAAGTTTTATTTATTTATTGTAGATTATAGACGCGTCGACATCTCAGGTCATTAGCATCTTTCAACTACACTAAATAACAACTATCTTAAAACTAAATAACATCACAAAACATCCATGAGCGCAGGTGGGATTCGAATCCACGACAGTCCAGTCCAGAGGTTGCGGCACTAAGCACGCTAACCACTAGGCTATACTGCCCTCTCAAATCGGTGCCCTTAGACGATAAAACATTTTGATTTGAATAAACTATTTAAGGGGTATATAAATCTTTTAAAATCCGGTCATATATTCTTGACTTAACACTTAACTTAAATTTTTTAAAAACATTATGCAAATATTAAGCAATGAGACACGAAAAACTTCGGAATAGTTCGGAATATAAAATGAAATTAATTTTTAAAAAACTTGTTATCTTAAGACTTGCAAATTAGTTTCCGTCACCTCAGCAATTTAAAAAAGTTTTAAAGAAAAATTTAAAGTATCTATAATTCAAAAACGTTGATACAACTTCAACGAAAAAAAAAATAAACGAAGTTTAAAGAGCATTGTAAATCATAAACAAGTACACAAAGTTATATAGAGATGCAAATTTAGATAAAGACTTTACAGCAAGTCTGCTCTCTTGAACTTGTTCTGGTGTAAATGACAACTTAATATCTCAAATAAGGAGTATGAGTATGCAGTCTAACTTAATGGCGCGAACATTTAAAATGAAGTGTGATAAATAAATAGCTTGTTACAAAGATGTTACACCGTACAGACATACATACCTCCCGTGGCAAGAAAACATCAAAGACAGTCTAACTTAATGGCGCGAACATTTGAAATGAATTGTGATAAATAAATAGCTTGTTACAAAGTTGTTACACCGTACAGACATATTATACACCTCCCGTGCCAAGAAACATCAAAGACAGCTCAAATAAGGAGTATGAGTATGCAGTTTAACTTACTGGCGCGAACATTTAAAATGAAGTGTGATAAATAAATAGCTTGTTACAAAGATGTTACACCGTACAGGCATACATACCTCCCGTGGCAAAAAAACATCAAAGTCAGTCTAACTTAATGGCGCGAACATTTAAAATGAAGTGTGATAAATAAATAGCTTGTTACAAAGATGTTACACCGTACAGACATACATACCTCCTGTGGCAAGAAAACATCAAAGACAGCTCAAATAAGGAGTATGAGTATGCAGTCTAACTTAATGGCGCGAACATTTAAAATGAAGTGTGATAAATAAATAGCTTGTTACAAAGATGTTACACCGTACAGACATACATACCTCCTGTGGCAAGAAAACATCAAAGACAGCTCAAATAAGGAGTATGAGTATGCAGTCTAACTTAATGGCGCGAACATTTAAAATATGAAGTGTGATAAATAAATAGCTTGTTACAAAGATGTTACATCGTACATACATACACACCTCCCGTGGCAAGAAAATATCAAAGACAGCTCAAATAAGGAGTATGAGTATGCAGTCTAACTTACTGGCGCGAACATTTAAAATGAAGTGTGATAAATAAATAGCTTGTTACAAAGATGTTACAAAGATGTATGTATACCTCCTGTGGCAAGAAAACATCAAAGACAGCTCAAATAAGGAGTATGAGTATGCAGTCTAACTTAATGGCGCGAACATTTAAAATGAAGTGTGATAAATAAATAGCTTGTTACAAAGATGTTACATCGTACATACATACACACCTCCCGTGGCAAGAAAATATCAAAGACAGCTCAAATAAGGAGTATGAGTATGCAGTCTAACTTAATGGCGCGAACATTTAAAATGAAGTGTGATAAATAAATAGCTTGTTACAAAGATGTTACACCGTACAGACATACATACCTCCTGTGGCAAGAAAACATCAAAGACAGCTCAAATAAGGAGTATGAGTATGCAGTCTAACTTACTGGCGCGAACATTTAAAATTAAGTGTGATAAATAAATAGCTTGTTACAAAGATGTTACACCGTACAGATATACATACCTCCCGTGGCAAGAAAACATCAAAGATGGATGCTTTCTTGACACTGACACGTGATTTTATATTTCTGGATGTACATAATATTATTGACATCATCAATACATATTTATTTACATATTATAAAACAAAGTCCCCCGTTGCGTCTGTCTGTCTGCGCCCGATTTTCTCCGTAACTACTGAACGGATTTTGTTCCGGTTTTCACGATTATGTAGATTGATTCACGAGGCGATTTTTTTGAAAAAAGTTTTGGCTACGTGTGAAGATTTTTTAAAAGTTGTAAGTTTTTTTCAGGAAAATGTTTTTCAAATTTTCGCCTGTAGGATCTGTAGTGTGATTCTTGGTCCTTCATTTGGCGTTTATCCGAACCCTTTAGCTTTAAAAATAGCGTCGGGAGAGAACTGTTTTTAGGCGAAGGGAATTGATTTGAGATGAAGAGTGCAGGGGGTAACTTCCGAGGTAAAGAATACTCTTAAGTGAAATTCAGGGTAAGTTCGGTTTTGCGCTCAGATAGATCTGATGCGTTTGAATTTACGTTAATTTAACATTGCTCTATATCTATCTCTATCCTTCGTTCGAGCGAGGGATAGAGATTACCCTCAGTGTATGTATTATTTTGTTTACACTTTGATCTCTTCTCGCTGCAGCCAGTAGATATATTATTGAGGTACGTTTCTATGATAAACAAACTCGGCTGTGTAAACCTTCGGAGTACTTTAATTAGCTTGTCTTTATCTTAGCTGTTGTTTTTCCTAGATACGAAACGTTAATCTCATATAGGATTTTACTGTAAAATCAACATATAATACAGAATACGATAGGTACGAATGAATTTAAAGTAGAACGTGTATTATACCTAACCGAATCGATTTGGTCGCGACCGGTACGGAACGAAACACTCGGTCTCGGCATACTTTGCTTTAAAAAATTTAAACAAACTAAGTGCATTGTGCAACGGTAGGGAGGACATTTTTTATTTATTTATTGTAGATTATAGACGCGTCGACATCTCAGGTCGTTAGCGTCTTTCAACTACATCAAATAACGACTTTCTTAAAATTAAATGACATCACAAAACATCCATGAGCGGAGGCGGGATTCCAACCCATGACCGTCTGATCTAGAGGCCGACACGCTAACCACTAGACCCCACGGCCACCGATAGGGAGGAAAGTTAGCGATTGCGAACGAATGTGACGTTTACTTGTACGAGCGCAGCGAGGGCGGCAATCAAACGCCAATTACGGTCGAGTTACACACACACTACTTTTTGTAAAAAGTGTATTGAAAGAACAAGATTTAAAACAACGCAAATGGATATTATAGGTTATAGATGAACTGTCAAATATAGTTTACAATCATCGCGTAGGATGGCACTTAAATATTGCGACCCGAAACCCGAGATCAAACCGAGGACGTTTAGATTTCAGTCGAACGCTTTACCAACTGAGCCACTCGACCGATGATGTTAAAATAAAAAACATTAATTTATTATTATTATTTAATTCTAATTATTATTACCAGGGTTCATGCCACAACAAAACTAAATCTGTAAAAATGTTCACCAGCTACCTGTTAAATTAAATTAATTGTAGATTATAGACGCGTTGACAACTCAGGTCATTAGCGTCTTCAACACAACAAATAATCCATTTGTGTATTAGAATCCGCCAGCCGGCATACACAAACCGACTGGTACGAGCTCGGGTCCCTGGGAGCGCTAATTTCCAAAGAAGATTGGAATGCAATTTGCGATAGCAACCACATTGTGACATTCCAATGTCCCCCCTGGGGGAAGCTACCTGTTATATAGAGCCTGTGACAGACGGACGGACGGACATCGTAGGCTCAGAAATAGGGTTCCGTTATCGGAGGTACGTAACTCAAAAAAAGTATTATCGTCTATAAACGTTATTTTAGTTTTCGAAAATAATGAAACATTACATTGTTGTACATTTTTAACGTTATGATAAATTTATTACCAAGATTTGAAATAAAGCTTCAGATATTGCATTTCTAACTCGGCTGTAATAAAATGTACATTTAAAAATATAGTACAGTATATCAAAATTTTATAGTGCTTCGAATTCAGATAAAATTTATAAAAATATTAAAAAGAATATAAATGTTCACTTAAACTTAATGATTCACAGCATTATCTTTATTACGTAATATAAAAGCATAATGCAATACACTAGCGTTGCCAAGAAGGGTTAAGATAATATATAAATAGGTATTCCATCCATGCAATGCATCATGGGAATTGTGTCGAACTGTGGCGCCATCATTCGTGTGTTAAGAAAACTAAACATAGTCAATAGTAGTGCCACGTTATGGTGAACATACTAAACTAATTAGATATGATCTATTATTGCTAATTTCTTGAATCAAAATAATACAGAGTCCAAATTAATTACTTAAAATAATTTAAAAAATTAGAACGGATGTATTTTAGTGCAAGAAATGAGCTTATAAAACCATATTATAGTTACTGGAATATCTATTTCATATTAAATTATACAGAGTGGGCCAATGAAAACAGTCCGGGCAAGTTTTGGCCACTTAACATCAGTTTTGTGAAAAAAGCTCGCACACGTCAATATTAGAATCAAGGGGGACATCTAAATCGATTAGTATTATTTACGTAACTTCAACCCTGAGAGCAAGGTGAATTGCACCCCAAAGATTTTTAATGGAAAGGGGTGTCAAACGATTCGCAGTTCGAAAGGCCTCTCAATTCTTTTTACAACAGTCTTTTTGTTTTGCAAATACGTTCATTAATTGTGGAGAAAATGACATTTTAATTTAGTAGAGATTAAAAAAGGCCCGAGGAACACAAAAACATCACAGTCATCTGGAGTAATTGATCATTATTTCATAAAATGCATTCTACACAGTTCACGAACGCTAAGCAGATTAAATATTTAATGCAAATATATTTCACTAACGGCCCCGTCCGGCTTCGCCCGTGTGCTAAGAAAGCCCGGGTGCAATACACTACTCACTCGCTTCGCTCGCTCGATTGAATATTATAAATACACCCAGCGATGTAGCTTAGTGGTACAGCACTAGACTCGCATTGGGGAGGTACTGGGTTCGAATCCCGGCGCGGGCAGATGTGGCTAGGACTTATCCCTACTGCCTCACGCCGAGAAACGGTAATTCCTGTACCGACCATCTTGTTTGAGGTTTTCCATGGTTTCCCTCAATAATTCCAGATGAATATCGAGATGGTTCCTTATTCAAGGCCATGGCCGATTACCTGTCAAACTCCTATGCTCCCAAAGTTGCCTACCTTATCCTAATGTCCTATAATTCCTCCATTCGCACATTGCTATCAAATAAGTTGAAGTATAATAAAAATGTATAAAACGGGAAGTGGTAAAAATGAAAAATAGTAATGGTACGAATGACATAATGTCGAGAAACGGACGTTAAACGCATTATTATTATTATTATATTATAAATACACTACTCACTCGCTTCGCTCGTTCGCTTGAATATTTAATTACATTACTCACTCGCTTCGCTCGTTCGCTATATATATAAACCTTCCGGGAACAATTCCGTCATACATGATTTTTGCGTAACTTTAACCGTTTACGCAACGCACGCAACGGAAGCTCTCAAAAGGAATAATTTTTCCCGTTTTTGCAACATTTTTCATTGATGCTCCGTTCCTATTGATTGTAGCGTGATATTATATAGCCTATAGCCTTCCTCGATAAATGGGCTATCTAACAAAAAAAATGTTTTCAAATCGGACTGGCAGTTCCTGAGATTAGCGCGTTCAACGAAACAAATAGATATAGATAGATTAAAATTTGAAAAACAGGAAAAAAATTATGAAAACGGAAAATTCGCTCTTCTAGTCCTTAGAACTTTACAATTACAGACTAAGTTACGATTTAGTTTATTTTTATTAAAGTTATTAACTTCTGTATAAATCATTAAAAACATGACTTTCTCATGATGTGGACTTTGTAGGCGCGTTACTATATATACGAACACATCGATCGATAGCCAGTAGTTCTTCTATTGTACAAAGTGCAGAAATTACCAATCTAATTAGTGTATTAGTATATTAGTATAGATCAGAAGGCTAACATTTCTACTTATTTCATGATCTGTAACAAACAGTTCGTGAAATACATCTTAACATTTAAACTTAAATAAAATTATGTGTAAAGATAGAAAAGTTAACGAAAATAATAGCTTACTCACAGTATCATTAGCTGAGCCTCCATATTATATAACCACTAGGTTTTCAGCCCGGCTTCGTCCGGTTGGATTTTGATTTTGGAACGAAATAATCAAGACAAAACATTTCTCATCTATACTAATATTATAAACATGAAAAGTTTGGGAGTTTGTATTTTGTGGGTAATCTCAGGAACTTCTGAACTGATTCTAAAAATTCTTTCACTAATAGAAAGCTACACTATCCCTGAGTGATATATAGACTATATTTTATTTTGATAAATTTCTCGCGGAGGGGAGATACTTCCTGTGGGACAGAAACAAAACGTAACTCTGAAATTCTCTTACATTATAGTGTATAAAGGCGGAATCCTACTAATATTGATAAACATCACCAGCCCGACTTCGCTTCGCAGGGGGAGAATTTCTCGAGGGGGATAATAAATCATAAATCGAAATATACGTGGGCGAAGCCACGGGTAGCGGCTAGTAATATTATATAATCACTTTACTTGTAAAACGCGTGCGGGATCTCTCCGACATTTTCACTCTATGCTCATCTCTCTTTTCTCTTAGCATAGATAGATAGATATTTATTTTGTCAATAATTGAGATATAAATCTATTTGACACGTCAAAAAAAGTTTAATAATATATAGTCTATGTTTCTCGGGAAGAAGTAAGCTAAACAGTGAAATATTTTTTCAAATAGGTTCAGTAGTTCCTGAGATTATCCGCGACAAACAAACATACAAACTTTTATAATATTAGTATAGATAAAGATAACACTCTTAACACACAAATTCACATAAGAAAAAATTCGACTGATGACCAGTCCTATACTTCCCACCTAGTAAATATTTGCAAAAAATAAACACTCTTTTTTTTATTCTTTGACTAGGCCCAAATAACCTTAGCTGTTGGTGGTCTTTAAAACACAATTTAATTTTTATTCTTTGAAAAAAGCATGGCCCTCTTTTTTGTTTGGTGATCTATTGATGGCTAGCTTAATATAGCAAAAATCATGGTTACCTTGATTTACGTACAATTTTTATTTTTTTTAGTAAAATATTTTTTTTCTCGAAAACTATACATTTTAGAGAAAAAAAATATTTACATTTTTTTCATATTATAACATCTAGAATTCATTTATATTTTTTTTTACCTATGTTAATACGTGACATTGAGGACGTTTTTTTGAATATCTCAGGATCCACTGAACCGATTTGACTCAAAATCTAATCAGATCTAAGTTAAAGGCTGATAAACACAATAGAACAATCGGCATGCCCGTATGTTGTTCCGTTCTTAAGATATCGAAGGCGAAAAATTGACCACATACACACACACACACATACACACATACACACATACACACACACATACAGACATCAGTCAGAAAATGATCTTAAACGATTGCTAGGGTCTCAAAACGTGAAAATCTGTTAAAATCTCGAAATATTGTTTTCGGACTGAATCCATTACTTCCCTACCATAGTAGAGGTGGGAAGTAAAAATACGCTTATAACCTCTGTTGTCGAGCGTGTATAATTTACAACATCGACATATGAAAATAATCAATCAAATTATTAACTCACAACTTGTCAGTACAAAGTTCGACAAATACTACTGTATGACCTTATTCAGTATTTGAAAAGTATTGACAAATCAGTTATGCAAGTTTCATTTGATAATATTATGTGAGATGTTCGGATTATCAGTGGTTACCGTGGTCGTAGGCGTGCTAACACGTATTTTCAAAATGAAATATGATGCTGGATTTCTGATACGATTTTCAGCTTTAAATCTAAAATTTAAGATTACAGTTCACCACAGCTGTTCAATATGCCCCCTTAAGGTACGTGCAGTACGCAGCTGGGATTCTAGATGGTAGCATAGATCATAGCAGGGTTTGCTTAAATTAATGCATTGTTATATATGCGAGCGTGCACAACGAAGCAGTGAGTGTAGCAGGTATAAGCGCTGTTACAAGAGCTGGTAGATTCAAGAATGTATCTCACCATTCTTTCAGCGCGCTGACTACTACAGTCAACGTGTGACAAATGTCAAATGGCCGTTACAAGTTTCGCAATGGATGTGACTAATTAATTTAATAAGTGAAATTTTGCCAGTTTTTATTTAATTTGTTTTGAGTTTTTTTCTAAGACATATTTAAAAGTGTTAGGTTCCATACGTAAATATTCAAAAAACCGGTTTGGGTAAAATTTTAATTCTTGATATAAATGATGAAATTCGCCATGTTTATATCTTTTTCTATTAATAGGGTGGACATGACAGCTCCTACCCAAATTTGTATTTAAAATATACTACTTTGTAGCAGAAGAACACAAATATTCGCCTTCGTTATCTGACATTTCAAACGCGATTTAAGCTTGTATCAAAGCTTCGTTGTGCAAACCTATAAGCGCTTATAATTTCAGCCACCATCTACCATACATGCTACCATCTAGAATCCCAGCTGCGTACTGCACGGACCTTTATTCACCCGCATAGCTCACTCTCACGAGTATATGTGTGTGTGCATACAAAATTCTGAAAAATGATAAATCAATCGACCGATGGAAATATCGGATAGAAATGACAATGGTATGTTATATGAAAAAGCGCGCTTGAAAATCGGTCGATTAATTTGTTGGTTAATATGCGAGCTTTTTCATATAAAACCGTTGTTCGTTATCCGATATTTCTATCGGCCGATTGATTTATCATTCATGCGCGTCTAGCCTTATGATTAAGGCCGGTCTTAGACATTTGCCGCCTTTAGGCACACATTTATTTGCCGCCTTTAGGCACACATTTATTTGCCGCCTTATATTATACAAGCGACTAGGCCCTGCGCAGTCAAGGTTCTTTTTGATTGGTCGAATACCCCATCTTGATGTCGTTTGACACACACACACCTAAACGAACGTAACAACTAACAAGTGAACTCTGTACTAATATTGATAGTTGTGTGTCAAACGACATCAAGATGGGGTATTTGACCATTCAGCAAAAACCCTTACTGCAGGGCCTAGTCGATTGTCTATATTATATACCGACTTTAAAATGTCAGTGCCAGTCTTACACAAAAAAATTACTATCAAAAAATGTTTTTTAAAAATAATCAAATTTAAAATTTGCCGCACTAGTCTGCCCTGCTTATAATTGTTAACAAAAGATAACAGTCTTGTCCATTTTTAGAACACTGTTCCTTATACAGACACTCAACCTCAGTTGTCGAGCGTCTATAATCTACAATTTTTCACTCATTGTTCCTTAAATCTATAAGAATTTGACGACGTCACTGTTACAAGTATTTTCTGAGTGTACCTATACTAGAATATTTACGATACAAGTTTACTATATGAAAATACATAACAGCAAACTAATTTTTTTTTAATATAACATCTTGACTGAATGAAAAAAGTGAAATAAACGATTTATTTAAATTAAATCTTTTTTATTTTCTTTACACTACTTGGCAATTTGCCGTCTGTCTAAATAAGCGGCATACCTGGCAACCGTTCGTAAAGGCACAACACGTAACAGGTTCCATGGTGTAATGGTTAGCACTCTGGACTCTGAATCCAGCGATCCGAGTTCAAATCTCGGTGGGACCTTGAAGGATTAATTTTTTTTATTTTTAACTATTATTTATTTTTTTACGTAATAAAATTTATTTACTTTCTTAATTTTTGTAAAAAAAAATTTAAACTTGACCTAAATTAAAAAGTCTATAATTAAAAATTGTTCTGCACTAAAAAATGTTAAATGACATAGGTAGGTATATCTATTATAAAGAGATGTTTTCTTTACAAAAATTGCATTTCATATTTCATAAATAATTTTTACCCTACGTAATTTGTGGGTTTTGTTCAACAGCACCCATTCAGTAATATTGTGTTTTCACTAGGAAAGTTTTGGGGTAGTTCTGATTTCTTCTATTCTATATGTATTTTGGAGTGCTGAATCAGAATCTGAGGTTTGCGAACAAAATTTCGTGACGCAACATTGACAAAATCACAAAAAAGTGAAATATTTCTGTTTTTTTCTGAAGTTTTGCGTAAAACTCAAAAACTATTTACTTTTAGTAAATGGCCTGTTTACAGAAATTAAAGTACGTAAAATTCTCTACAAATATTGCTATTTAGTTTTTCTTTCATAACAGTTTCTTTGACTTTTAAAACTCGAACCTGATACATCATATTGCGATTAGTTTTCTTTTTTCTTTGCTGTTCTATGAACTCAGATGTTATGACGAGACCACACATAAAACATTGAGTTTTGAAATTGAAAGGTGGTTCAGTAGAACGTCTTTGGACTTGCTCCCTACCCTCCTCAACTTTCTTCAAATGAGCGGTAATCATTCTTACATTGTTGTAGTTTTTACGACATCGCTCATGAACCTCAACTGTAGATTTTTTACTTAGCTGAACATGATGATCATCCTTCCTCTTCTTGCTAGACTCAATAAATGTTTTCAAACCTTTTTCCCGCACCGTCGTCACCTTTTCTACATCATTATACAGTACTTTATCACAAATAAAACACACGTCAGAAGCCATTTTTAACACCACAAATCTATAGGTGAAAATCACTATCTGACAGCCTTTTAATAAAAAAAGTAAAGTTTTGGATCGAAAAAGTAGGTTTTGCAGAGACCGCCAAAATACGCCAAATTTCGACTGTCACTTAAGACCGAACGGTTCTTCTGAAAGAAAAAATAAATAGTAATATTTGTAGAGAATTTTACGTACTTTAATTTCTGTAAACAGGCCATTTACTAAAAGTAAATAGTTTTCGAGTTTTACGCAAAACTTCAGAGAAAAGCAGAAATTTTTCACTTTTTTTGCGATTTTATCAATGTTGCGTCACGATATTTTGTTAGCAAACCTCAGATTCGGATTCAGGACCCGAAAATACAGGTAGAATGAAAGAAATCAGAACTACCCCAAAACTTTCCCACTAGGGGCAGTTTTGAGAATAAATAAGCTGAATTACCTGTACAGTGTACACATTTAAGACACTTTTTCAAGCCCCGACGCAAAAATGAAAAAAGGAGGGGTATTGTAAGTTTCAAGTCTGTCTGTCTGTCCTAGCTCCAAAACGAGTGAACCAATTTCAATGCGTTTTTTTTAAAGACTATGAATGGCGAGATGCTTCTTAGCTGCAGAGTTTAGTTTTAAAAAAGTGCAAAATATAATATAAAAATAAGTCGGGAAATTATATAATTTGAAAAATTACTGACAGCTAGCAGGTAAATCAAAATAAATAAGTGGGGTTGCCTGCTTCATAATCTATAATATAGATTAAGTATTTATTTTGGCCATGAAAATAAAATCATATCACATCATAATATGTGATATGACTTTATTTTGGTGGCAAAAAAAAAAAAAAAATTGGACACAAACCGTCAGTTTAGTTTAAAAATTGCAAAATAATAATTAAATTAAAATTAAAAAAAAAAACTTTAATAGATATTATTTATTCCTCATGAACGTTAACAAAAAATGGAAAACTTTCAAAAACAACAGTTAATTTAATTTTTTTATACAAAAAATTACATAAATATTTCTTAAAAATAATTATTTCTATTATACAGCATGATAATACAAAAAACAATTTAAAATCCGGTGCATGAAATATAACAATTAATATAATAAAAAATTATTAAAAAAAAAACAGACTTAGATGGAAACAAGATCAAATGACAACATGCAGTCGAAGGCATTAGATATTTCTGTTCAATTTAAGTTACTATACTATGCCTCCGACTGCATATTATCATTTGAACTTGTTTCCATCTTTTAAGTGCGATTTTTACGCAGTCGGGTTTTTTTTAAATAATTTTTTATTGACGACTTTTTAGTTTTGTTTTATCAATATATTATGTTGGTTCCTGTCTATAAATACTGCCATTTTGTATTTTACGGCCGCCATTTTGGTTTTATAATAAAATGGTGAAGGAAACATCATCTTGATTTTGAAAGACCTATTCAGTGATATGCCACTCAATATAGTACTCAATTTTTTTTTCATCTCTACCGCCATTTTATATTTTACGGCCGCCATTTTGGTTTTATAAAAACAAAACCTAGCCTATAACCATCGGACGGTTTAGACGAATCGATAGACACCTCATTTATTAAAATCCATCCAGTCGTTGGAATGCTTCGAGAGAGTGTAAAGAATCACACGTACATACATACACGTGTAAAACAATAACCCTTTGCTTTGCGCAGTCGGATAACAATTGAAAGCAAAACAGTTCTTTAAAAAAAATTAATTACTTTTTGTAAAAGCTCCATTTATAACATCATATATTTTTCTCTTAAAGAACAATCGATAATAAAATGTTCATCAAAAAATTTAATTGCTTTTCTTTTCTCAAAATAATTTGAGTTATGTAAGTCAAGCAGTTACGTAAAAAGCTGAATACTTTCTGAACAAATCAATATTAGAGCGTTATGTATTTTGAGCTTTAATGTTTATTTGTTCAGACGATGTAGGGGTGAGTGAGGGGTGCATTTGGGGTGCGCATACATTGTACATGTTCCATCGGTCAGAGCTGACATACAATCCATCAATCAAAAATTACGTAATTTATTGCCAGCAAAACAACTGGAAAAAATTGGTCCAAAGTCAATATAATTATTTGTTCTCGAGTTATGCGGGCCGAAAAAAATAATTTTCATAAATTTGGGTTCATAATTATAAAAGCGTTGGTCGTGACTAATAAACTATCATAAAGTTTACAACCCACGCTTTTTAATTTCTGAAAATTATTTTTTCCTTTTTAATCCATTTCAATAAAAGCTCGTCTTTAAAAAGTTTTTGAAGTGAAAACTTCCTTAGGTGCGTTAGGCACTTTTTGCCTGGGTACTGAAATAACGTGAAGCGTTCGCAAATAACCGTAAGAATTCGCAACCTGACAGTTCGCAACCTGACCGTAAGAATGCGCAACATACTTATATCATAAAAACGGCCGTCTAGACACTTCCACTCATAGCGCAGTTGGTTACGTCTTTGCGTTATATGCATATGAACCTAGGTTCGAGACCTGATGGCAGCGTAGAATTTTTGGCGTTTTTTTTCTACATGATATTTATTTATATATTTTTTTATTTTTGTTATAATCTTTCTTCAACAATAATTATAATTTTTTTGAAACCAAGGTGGAATTAATTAAAAATACAATTTTAGTATTTTAGTAATAAATTATTTTTAGTTCATAAATGCGTTATAATAGATGACACCAAAAATTAGAAAATCTGAAGTTTTCACTTCCATCGTGTGGTCATAAGCACACACCCATTTTTTTTACTAATATTTTATTTTTTTAGTTGAGTCAGGGTGTAGAGAGAGAGCAAAATCCGGCGTTAACGCGCGCCACTGTGTTATCAATAACGCACAATTTAAAGCGATCGTACACACGTCATATCAATTTAAAACTTTTTTTTATAACGCTCGGAAGCCTCGCAACAGTTTTTCACGTTGGCAGACATGAGGCCACTATTCGGAACAGCGGAGATTGTCTTCGTTCAGCCGCAGCAATCTGTTTAATGCGACGGACGGAACTGTTTGCCCTTTCGGCTGAACAAATACCACAATCAGTGTGATCGTTTGGAATTAATTCAAAATACGTTTCAATGAATTTTAAAGTTTTTTTTCTGTATACCGTTAATCCGAACACGTGCGATACTGAACTTATACGTCCACTTTTTCGCACCGTTCTTATTTTTTAAACGGTTTTATTTAGCTTGACCCCGTGTATTATACGGTTATATTTAGCTTGACCCCGTAAATTTATTTGTTTGTTACTATCTTTGTTTCAAATCTTGCGATAGCTTTTTCAACTACTTCTACTTAACCGATTCTTATGAAACTTTGCACACACATTGAGTTCCTGTGACAATACATTATTATGATAATTTCAACTTGGTAACGAGAATCTGATGACGGAATCAGGAAGTGGACAGTGGAACTCTTAAAAACTAGAAAATAAAAATAGATAAAAAAACTTTGAAGTTAAACGGTTTTATTTTAAATCATATCAGCTGTACCAAAAACTAGAAAATAATTAGGACACAAATCAAGAGGCACTTTGTGCGGAATAAGTAATAATCTGGGACTTTTAACAGACTAAAATAAAAACGTGGGGCGCATAAAAATCTGTATAACGACTGTATAATTATTAAATAAGAACGGCTTGTCTAGAAAAATGTGTGTCCAAGCCCACCAACAGAAATATTTCAAATGCGCCCCATGTTTTTATTTTAATCTGTTAAAAGTCCCAGATTATTACTTATTCCGCTGACGCAGCGACACAAAGTGCCCCTTGGTTTGTGTCCTAATTATTTTCTAGTTTTTGGTACAGCTGATGTGTAGCGTGAAATAACTCAAAATGCCTGGATTGGTGAAGGAGAGGAAAAGTAGATATTTTTCACTAAAACAAAAGTTGTTAATAAAAGACAGAACACAAACACTAAACACTATTATATATTAGCGAATAAGAATTTTGATTACAATTGAAGACGTATTAATCAGTTACTTAAAGTTTCTATCATTCTTTCTCTGAATTTTTGACACACTGAAAATTCAACAACTCGACAATGCCAGATTTCAAATCTATGGCAACTGCAGTCTGATATTAAAATAAAATGCACAAAAAATGTTTATTAAAAGAAAATAGAGAATTAAATTTAAGCTGATTTCTCAACATTCTCCCCCCCTTTGGCAACAGCGTTGCCAAAAAGTTCTTGAAGAGAGTAGACTGGTAGCACACAAAGCTTAGCGATTGGCCTGGTCAGCGTAGAGGTAGCGGTCTTGATAGTTACCACCCTGGTAAGTCCGTCCTTGCCAGGATGTAGCGAAAGTACTCGAGCGAGGGGCCACTTGGTTGGAGGTAGTCGTTCATCAGTGAGAAGAACCATGGAGCCGGTTTTGATCTCGTTAGTGGGATGATACCATTTTGATATGGACTGATAGCGATGTATACACTCAGCGGACCATCTGTTCCAGAAGTGTTCAATTCTCTTTTATATTTGCTGCCACTTGGAGAGTCTCGACTCAGCGATCTCACTCAGCGAATGTGATGGAATCGATGTAAGCGGCTCACCAATTAAAAAATGACCTGGTGTCAACACTGCCAGGTCTGCAGGATCCTCAGATAGTGGAGCCAAGGGTCTAGAGTTTAGCACGGCCTCGACTTGATTGAGAAACGTAGTCATTTCCTCATAAGTTAGAAGGGTTTCACCAATAACTCGTTTAAGATGAAACTTTAGCGATTTTACAGCGGCTTCCCACTTACCACCAAGGTGAGGTGCTCCTGGAGGATTAAATATCCACTTTGAGCCGTCGTGGGAGAGAAGCGTAGCGAGTTGTCCAAGTTCTTTTGAGCCTGCCTTGAAAAAATTTTTTAGCGTTGCATCTGCCCCAGCGAAATTGGTGCCACAATCACTGTAGAGAGTGTGGCAGATGCCTCGACGGGTAGCGAATCTTCTAAATGCTGCGATGAAAGCGTCTGTAGAGTAGTCAGTTACAATTTCTAGATGAACAGCTGATGCAGCGAAGCACACGAAAACGACAATCCAACCTTTGTGGGTTTTGGAGCCACGACCTCTCCAAGTATTCAGAGTAATCGGGCCAGCACAATCTATACCAGTGTGAAGGAAGGCCCATGAAGGTGTGATTCTTGTAGCGGGCAGTTGTCCCATCAGCTGTTGAGCTCGTAGTCCTCGGTAACGAGTACAAGTGACGCAGCGTAAGATGAATGATCGTACTGGTGCGCGTCCACCAATAATCCAGTACGATCGTCTCAGGTAAGCGAGAGTCAGTTGAGTACCACCATGCAGCGTGCGGTGATGAGCGTCGTCTATCTGTAGTGAAGTGAGCGGCGAATCTCGAGGCAAAATAGCGGGGTGCAGCGAATATTTCAAGCGTCCACCTACTCGTAGTACACCTTGATGATCAAGAAATGGTATCAAATTAGTTAGATGATTGGATTTAGCGAGCTGATTGCCCCTAAATAGTGTCTTCAACTCTTCGGCAAAATAAGATTTTTGTAGTATCTTGATGATCAATATTCTAGCGAATTCCAGGTCAGCGGTAGTCAGCGGTGTGGTCAGTGAAGAGTGTGGCACATTTTTTAAACAAGAGATGAAGCGTAAGCAGATCGCTGTAGTTCGTAGTAAGCGTGGCAGCGAAGAGTAGCGAATAATCAGTTCCCAAAGAGGATGTCGATCTGCTTCGACAGTGACGTTGAAGAAAAGATCTGGTTTTTCTTCAAGGTGAGCGGTTGTCTGCATTGGAGGATCGAATGTAGGCCATTCTTTACGGGAGCGTTTCAACCATGGAGGCCCATGCCACCAAAGAGAATGTTGTTTCGATTTTAGAGTACTGAGTCCTCGAGAGGCGCAATCAGCGGGGTTATGCTTCCCAGCGATAAATTGCCATTTAGCTTTTGGCTGAAGCTCTTGAATTTTTAGTACTCGATTACATACATACTCCTTCCAGCGAGATGGATGACTTCTGATCCACGTAAGCGCGACAGCGGAGTCTGTCCACAGGTAAATGGGAACTTCATCTAACTCGAGAGTTTTCTGAACGTAGCGCGTAAACTGAGCGAGAATAACTGCAGCGGTGAGCTCTAATCTCGGAATTGTGAGATGTTTTAGCGGAGCGACTTGAGTTTTAGCGCACACAAGCGAAGTTGTATAGTTGCCATCAGCGGCGATGATCTTGAGGAAGACTACTGCAGCCATTGCGAGTTGCGAAGCGTCAGAGAAGCCGTGTAATTCTAATGTCACAGCGGAAGCAAGATGTAGCCAGCGAGGAATCTCAAGGGACTCAATGTGAGCGAGATCTTCTCTGAAGAGGGTCCACTTGTGAGAAAGAAAAGGTGAGAGCGGTTCATCCCAGTCGAGGTTCTCCAACCACAGTTCTTGAAGCAGCATCTTAGCTCGTATAACAAGAGGAGCGAGGAATCCCAGCGGATCAAACAAGCGAGCTGTTTCAGAGAGGATTGATCTTTTGGTGATTGTTGTTTCCGTACATAAAGAGTAAGTAAACTTGAATTTATCTTGAGTTGGGTGCCAGGTCAGACCAAGCATATTGATGGTGGATTCCTCGAAACTGATCGAGTCTCCGGTAGCGAGAGTGGCTGGAGACATTTTTCCAAGAAGTTCTGGAGAGTTGCTGGCCCATTTTGCGAGCGGAAAACCTCCAGCGGAGCACATAGAGGTGAGCTGCTGAGCGATCGACGTAGCTTCATCGAGAGAATCAGCTCCCCCGTAGATGTCATCAACATATCGACCCTTAGTGAGTGGGTCGACAGCGAGCGGAAAGCGATGACCTTCGTCCTCAACTAGCTGAAGAAGAGTGCGGACAGCTAGGTAAGGAGCACATCGAGTAACATACGTGACGGTAGTGAGTTGGTACGGGACGACCTGATGATGTTGGTAAACCCAAAGGATGCGCTGCAAGTCCCAGTCAAGGGGGTGAACTTTAATCTGCCGGAACATCTTGGTGATGTCCGTAGCGAATACGAAGCGGTGACGGCGAACCCAGAGAAGAACATCCGAGAGATTAATCTGGATCTTTGGTCCAGTATGGAGGATGTCGTTGAGAGAAACTCCAGAAGAGGTGTTACTCGAGCCGTTGAAGACTACTCGCAGCTTCGTAGTGGTACTCTGCTCTTTAAGCACACCATGGTGAGGCAGATAGTATACAGGTTGTGATTCTGAAATCGTGGAAGATGCTAATTTCATATGGTCGAGCTGTTCATATTCACTCCTGAAGTTGTTATAGAGAGTACTGAAAGAGGGGTTAGCGGCCAGCCGTTTGAGAGTGCTCTGAAGACAGCAACGAGCGGTAGAGGACGAGTCACCAAGTTGGGTAGCGGATGATGTGAGCGGAAGCCTTACAACGTAGCGACCTGATGAATCTCTATAATGTGTTTTGATGAAGTGTTTCTCACACTCTTCGTCGGCGGGACTAAGCGGTTGAACTGCAGCAGTAGGAGGTTCTTCTTGAGACCAGAACCTTGAGAGTAACTCATGAAGGTCCTGGTCAGTGGTGACATGATGACCATAAGCGGTAGCGGTAGGACTTGAAGAGTTAGCTGCTCCAAAGATAATCCAGCCAAATATGGTGGATTGAGCTACTGGTGTGCCACTCGGTCCCTTGATCACTTCAGAATTAATAATAAGACCAGTTGGAGCAGCTCCAAGTACCAAGTCAACGGGCCCAGGTGTAATAAACTCTGGATCTGCTAGCTGCAATCCGTCAAGATGAAGCCAGTGAGCATCTTCCATACCGAATGACGGTAAATGAGCGGTGAGGACAGGAAGAATGTAAGCCTGGAGTTCGATTTTCTCATTGGAGTGTAGCGATTTGATTTCCAGAGAACAAGCTCCACGGGTGGTACCTGCAGATGTGTTGCCGATACCACGAAGAGAGACTGCTGTTGGGTGTCTCAAGACTCCCAGCTTCTTGGCGAATTTCTCTGTGACGAATGACACTTCAACGCTTTGGTCGATAAGCACACGAGCGGTTAGCGACTGACCTCTTAGAACTGACACAGAAACCTTGCAAGTAGCGAGTAAGACAGTAGGATTAGAGAGAATACCTGTAGCGAGAGCAGATGTAGTGACTGCGGAAGCAGCGGCAGTGGACGTAGCGATGACTGATGTGACGGAAAATGGCGAAACTAGTCATTGCTGAGGTGGCCTTTCCGAAGCGCAAGTAGCTGTCTGTGTAGCGGAAGAGGCCATAGAAGTGCTCGAAGAGGCTCGATTGAGCGAAGACTCACGACGCGGCAGATCATGGTGAAGGCGGTCTAGGTGAATGGACGTGTGGTGGTATTCACCACATCTCTGACAAGTTTGTTTTGTCCTGCAGTCCGCGATACGATGTCTGCCTAAACAGTTGAAGCAAAGGCGATAATGCTTCACCGCCTCGATGCGTTCTTCTGTAGATTTTGCCTTGTATGTGGGGCAGAAAAGCACAAAGTGCCTCTCAGAACAGATGGCGCACAAACCCGGAGATTCTGTATTAGCGGCAACCGATGACAGGTTCACTGAAGCGGATGACCTTGAGGTGGCTGACCTTGAAGCTGTTGAACGGGGAAAGGACGTTCTTGAAGCGTAAGATGGCCTGGCTGGCATCGACTTCGGCGCAGATGATGCAGAAGTAGTGACCTCAAGAGTCTCCATTGCCCTAGCTCGACCAGTCAGGAACTTCTGCAACTCAGCGAAAGTTGAAAAATCGGTTGAGGACCCAAGTTTGTTTTCCCAACTCTCTCTCAACCTATCGTTCAATCGGGTGATTGTTAGATGGACGAGTAACGGATCCCAGGACACTGTAGATACCTTAAGAGCCTTGAGAGCGTCCAATGCCTTAGTCGTTGATCGAAGTAACTCATCAAGTTCTTTAGCGTGGAGCGATTTTATCTCTAGCGAGTAACTTGTCGAGATGAGCGGATAACAGCAAGCGTGGGTTGTCGTAACGGGCGACGAGCAGATCGCTGTAGCGAATGCGTCTCCAGTTATAGGCAGATTAGCGACAATATTAAAACGGATGCAAGTCTATAAATGAGTTTGCTACTGCGCAGAGTAGATCGCGCACAAATAGCCTTAACACTAAAGCGAAAATGTCAATCAGGAGAGAGAGAGAGCAAATGTGACGCCCAAACTGTTGTTTCGCTTTGGCGCCAACCGGAAAAGTACACAGAAAATAGCGGGTTCACTTGTTACACACGCAAAAGTCAGATGATCACCGTCGCAGCACAACGTCCAGGGTGCTCCGCAATGCGACGGAACGAGATCAACAAGCGAACACAAAACACTTTTTATACTGACGTAACGCTCACCTTCACCGATCCGGCTCGAAGGACCAAAATGTAGCGTGAAATAACTCAAAATGCCTGGATTGGTGAAGGAGAGGAAAAGTAGATATTTTTCACTAAAACAAAAGTTGTTAATAAAAGACAGAACACAAACACTAAACACTATTATATATTAGCGAATAAGAATTTTGATTACAATTGAAGACGTATTAATCAGTTACTTAAAGTTTCTATCATTCTTTCTCTGAATTTTTGACACACTGAAAATTCAACAACTCGACAATGCCAGATTTCAAATCTATGGCAACTGCAGTCTGATATTAAAATAAAATGCACAAAAAATGTTTATTAAAAGAAAATAGAGAATTAAATTTAAGCTGATTTCTCAACATGATGATTTAAAACAAAACCTAACTTAAAAGTTTTTTTACCTATTTTTTTTTATTCTTTTTTTAAATATTCGATATCGGAAAATACCCCTGAACTCTTCATCTTAATTCCTTTCTCCTCGCCTAAAAACGGTTCTGGCTCTCCCGACGCTATTCTTAAAGCTGAAGGGTTTGGGGAAACGCCAAATGAAGGACCATGAATCACACTGCAGATCTTTTAAAAAAAAACATGATTCTGTAAAGTCTGACCTATTTAAAGACCTATATTCACGCTAAAAGAAATTAAAAAAAAAATTGCGATCCGAAACGCTCTACCACTGAGCCAATGGAGCGATGATGTCAGACGTTCTATGAGTCTATAGGACCTACAGTATAAGAGTACGGTTACTCCAACCGTACTGTTATACTGTAGTATAGACTCATAGAGAGTAAAATAAAAAACATTAATTTATTAAAATTAATTGATAATTGTTACGGATCACCCTGTATATAACTGGCAGGCAAGAGTTCTGAGAAATGGGGGTCCGCTTCCTGTTACAACTAGTAACTGCACGAACATTCTGGAAAACGCGAGAACGTACTAGGCTGGGCCGCGCAGGGTATATAAACAAGCCGGTACGAGTGAATCGGGATCAGTCAACGAAGATTTGTCAATCATTGAATAGTGAGTCGTGCCATCAAGTGGATCGGTGATATAAATATTAGGCAATCAACGGTCGAATCAGTCAGTACAGTGATATAAATAGTGGGGTGAATGTAAATAAATAGTATTGAAGTAACTGAGTAAATGACCGACATAAATAAACGTTAGAAATAAATCTGATATAAATACAGTGACATAAATAATTACAAATAAATAATCCTTGTATATATAGTTATTTGTTAAGTGTTATTTAAGTGGCTCGTTTAGTTCAATAATTACCGTTTAAGTTTTTTTAACTTCCCACTGGAAGTTATTGTAATGGGTCCGAAAATCGAAATCAAAAAGGAAAAAAAATTTTTATATTTCAAGGTCACTACACTATTTTTACACTACTTTTAGAAAGATGTCTGTGTGTGTGTGTGTGTGTGTGTGTACGTACGTACGTACGTACGTACGTATGTGTCCATTTCTTTCTAAGACGAAATCTCGAGAACGAAAAATGATATCGACTACGTTGGGGTGCCAATCGACGCGTATTAACGTAAATATGATCTGAAAGGAATTTTTTTAAAATCGGTTCAGCCGTTCTTTTTTCTTAACCAAATAACCTCCAAAAAAGTAGATTTTACGCAATATCTCGCGAATAAAAAATTATATCGACTTCGTAAGGGTGTCAATCGAGGCGTGTTAACGTCATTTTGATCCGACATAAATTTTATAAAAATCGGTTCAGCCGTTTTTTTTTTTTTTTTTTTTTTTTTAATTATTGATGTTTTAATGATTAAAATGATTCCTTTTCTGTGTAATATCTAATTTAATTATTATTATTAAATATTTATCAAACTGGGAAGTTCGTCGTGTGGACCTCAAGGGTCGCACTTTAGTTCTAATAAACGACCCACCTCACGGCTTGTTTATTGTTAAAATTGACGTTCCGTTGTTGCATTTATTGTTATTGTATTTTTAATTATTGTAAATAAATATTTATTCCGCTAACTCAGAAAACAGTTTTGTAACATAATTTAATTCTAATTATTATTTGTCAGGATTCATGCCACAACAACACACAATCTGTGAAAATTTCAACTAGCTATACCTCTTAACGTTTGTGAGATAGAGCCATGTGACAGATGGACATCGTAGGCTCGGTATAGTAGGGTTCCATATGGAGGTACGGAACTCTAAAAACGTTTCTTACTCTACTCCAGAGGTCACCAACTGGCTGATGGCGGTTCGCATTCGGACCATTTTTTTATGAACCTCAACGAAATAACGATATTATATTTCTTTAACAGGTTGACTACAAAGATGGCAATAAATAATTATTAATAAATCATTTATATATGAAGTGAGTAAAAGAAGTAAATTGAGAAGCAAGTGTCAAAACAACATAATATAGTGTTGGAACGTTAAGTACACTAGAATGAAAAATTATTTTTATAATAAAATGAAGCGTCTGAGTACTTAAAGAAAAGTGTTTTCCTCGAAGAAAATGTTGTGTGAACACGTAACTTAATTTCCTGACCAAAGAACGTATTTCATTTTTAATAGCGACTATGGGAGAAACTATCTACGAAGAGGTTGCTTGCTTCATATTAAATTTGTTACGTAATAAAGATTCTTTCATCGTTACATCTCGAGTATTCAGCGTGTTCCATTTAAGAATCGAGACATATTTGTAATTTTTATGAAAAGATAACGTTTTAGCAAGATTATTAAATTTTCATAGTAAAATTTATAAGAAAACATATGGATAGGTATATTATAATAATATTATAACATTCACACACTGATTGTTTTTAAACGGTTTTATTTAGCTTGACCCCGTATATTTGTTTGTTTGTTACTATCTTTGTTCCAAATCTTGCGACAGCTTTTTTAACTACTTCTGCATAACCGATTCTTATGAAACTTTGCACACACATTGAGTTCCCGTGACAATACAATATTATGATAATTTCGACTTGGTAACGAGGGTCTGATGATGGAATCAGGAGGTGGACAGTTGAAATGATGAGAAGTTTGCATAATTATACGGGCCAGAAATCAAACTAAAAACTAGAAAATAAAAAATAGGTAAAAAACCTTTTAAGTTAAACGGTTTTATTTTAAATCATCAGCTGTACTAAAAACTAGAAAATAATTAGGACACAAACCAAGGGGCACTTTGTGTCGCTGCGTCAGCGGAATAAGTAATAATCTGGGACTTTTAACAGACTAAAATAAAAACGTGGGCGCATAAAAATCTGCATAACGACTGTATAATTATTAAATAAGAACGGCTTGTCTAGAAAAATGTGTGTCCAAGCCCACCAACAGAAATATTTCAAATGCGCCCCACGTTTTTATTTTAGTCTGTTAAAAGTCCCAGATTATTACTTATTCCGCTGACGCAGCGACACAAAGTGCCCCTTGGTTTGTGTCCTAATTATTTTCTAGTTTTTAGTACAGCTGATGATTTAAAATAAAACCGTTTAACTTAAAAGTTTTTTACCTATTTTTATTTCATAATAGTATATTGAGTAACTATAGTGTGCTAAATACATTTTTATGCGTCAGGCGAGATGTTTTCAGTACGAGTAGTAGGCGATTTCACGAACCTTGGCGAGTGTATATCGCGAGCTGAATACGAGTGCTGAAAACATCGCGCCTGGCGCATAAAGATTTAGCACACGCCTTGCATACTACACTTAATTATTCAACAAATGCATGGTTAACGGACTTTAATTGAATTAATGTCAAACACCTTAGATTCACTGACAGCAGTTACTACGTCTCATAATAAAAATATTGGCCTTGATACAATACTTATTTACTTCGTTGCCATAGTAACCATGTTTCATTGAAGCATCGAAACGAGGTAAATTATAATGATTCATTAGGTGCGTTTGGTATCAAGGTGTAGTGTAGTGTAGTGTAGTGTAGATAATTTTTCACTGAAAAGTGTAAAAAGTTCACCAAAAGTGTAAACTAAATGTACACTTGTAACAAACGGGCTAGTGTACATTCTGAGTAGATTGTACATGCGCATTACAAAATAAAATAATGACAGATTGGCTGAGTTCATTATTTCTAGTTTTTACAGTTTTTTTTGGTCGTAAAAATGTTAAACTCACTGCCATATTTATCTTGTACCATTACATTTTGAAGCTCATTCATTTTTAAGAGACAAAAAATGTAAAAAATTGAGTATGAAAAAAGTATCAAATCTGTCAAAGCGATTGTCAATTCAAACATATATCACGTGACCTACACTACACTACGTGCACCTGCTCAAAAGTCAGGACTAATAGTTGTTACACTTTTAGTCCCACACTGAAATAACAAACAGATCAGTTATTTTACACTTTTGTATAACAAACGTAATAGTGTCAAAAGTGCTTACACTTTTTACACTACACCTTGATACCAAACGCACCTATTATGTATAACGGGTTTTTCAAATGGTTTTCATTATAACATCGAAAAGCGTTTCATAATAGATTATGACGTCACCAGTCGATGCACGGCCATTTAAGATCTGCCTTATAGACACGAAAAAACACTGAAAGCGTGCATGCAGTGTTGAAAAAAATATATTTAATAATTTTAACACTACAAAAATTCAGGTTTTACAAAACACTGCTTTATATTAATGCAAAATTTAAATGTATAAATTTATTAGTACCTACATAAATAAAAACAAATGTTTATGTCAGAAGTGGGATTCGAACCCACGCCCACAGAAGTGGACTGCGACCTGAACGCAGCGCCTTAGACCGCTCGGCCACCCTGACTTAGCGTAATAGCAGTCGCATATCACGATACATTTTTTAATTGCTTAAACGCTTTATTCTTTGGAGGTCACCGACTGTTAGGACTTAGATTCTAGTATCAATTAATATTTTTTCAATAAACTGAAAACCAAATTGATACTTTTACTAATGATCTAAATAGGGTCTTATAATAAATTATGGTAAGGCCATACGAAGAATGAGGTCCCAATGATCTTAAGAACCTATTCTCAAGCTCTTGAATTTTTTTAATAAAGAAACTAGTATTATTAAAACGACATGAAAAAGTTAAATTCTTTTCATTCCCGTTTCAAAAAATCCGTTGTAGAAAACGTTCTTCATTTTGAATTACGTTAAATAAAACCATTGAGGTAAAATCTATAGAGGACGCATACCGTATACAACTGCTTATGCCAGGTTTAATGTCACAGGGCCGAATAAACATGGCAGCAAAACATGGGATGGATTAGGAATATTATTCTCTTCTTCTTCTTCTTCTCACATATAAAATGAGGGCCGAATTAAAATGGTGACTGGCTTCACTTTTAAATGCTTATACTACCTTTATAGCTTTAACCTTGCAGTGAATAAAACTAAGATTATTATTTTAAATTGGAGTTTCATGCTTTCACGGTCGGTAGACATCTTGGTAGCAAATGTTTCCGGGCTAGGTAGCCGTGGTCTAATGGATTATACTCCATACGTTTCGCCCAAAGCTCCGTTGGACATCTTCAGCGTTACTCCGTACGTTTCACCCAAAGCTCCGTTGGGCATCTTAAGCGACAAGAAGATCGAATCGTATTGCCAATCGCCGCTGAAGATGTCCAAGAAAGCTTTGGGCGAAACGTACGGAGTAAAATCCATTAGACCACGGTTACCTAGCCCGGAAACATTTGCTACCGAGATTATTATTTTAAACCAGTTTTTTCCCGCATCTTTGCTCCCGTGGACGTCAATTTTACCCGCAAATTCGATCGCATAAAAGTCGATTTTAGCGGGAAGTCATCTTAAAAAGTACGCTCTATTTTAAGTTTCGGTATTATTAAACAGATAATAATTATAGTACTTTTTACAATGTTCTACTGAAATCGACTGCTGTAAATGTTTAAATTAGAGTGTATCCATTATTCCACCCTTTGAATATGGAAGCCCCATAATACATGTACCAAATTCTACTAAAAATCAGTTAAGTTTGTTGATTTTTATAAAAAAAATATTTTTGAAGTGAAAACTTCTTTAGGCGCACTTTGCGTTCTTTCTGAATAGTGAACGAAAGTGAACCGTCACGCTCGGGTAGGTGACGCTGAATCGGGTTTACTCGGCTCCACTCGACATCAAACGTGCTCGGGTTGGTGACCACGTTTACTGTCTAACAAGGAGTGCACCGTTTCAAGAATTACGTTTTTATTATTGTATATTATAATATTATATATGTTTTACATATAATCAAGTTTTCACTTCTGTCGTGTGGTCATAAGCACACATACCCACTTTTTTATTTGTATAGGAGTTCTACCTTAACGCGAGCGAAGCCGGATATAAAATAGCCGATATCATTTGGGATGAGGAGCTCTATATGTACGTATATCAAATTTCACAGAAATCGGATTACAAACACACAGAAACACTTAATTGGATAAAGTAACAACAGGATACAAGGCTTATAATTTAAAAACAGTTATTCACTTATCATTTTTAATGGCCAACGTTTCGGCAAACATTTTTGCCTTCCTCAGGACCTTAAATATTTTAGTGAAACGTCACAAATTTGAAAATTTTAAAAACATGCATTAATTTTGTCCAAATATCCTGTTGTTACTTTATCCAATCATTATAACCAAGGTGTTCTTATTATTTTATTAGAAACACTTAACTTACAGCTTTTATTATCTGTATTGTTATTTCAAAGTTCATAATACAGTATTTTTCTCTTATTATGATAAATAAGATATAATATGTACTCTGCAACGGTGAACTGAAGGGCAAAATCGGACGGTATACCTACTCGTGAGCGACCTATGTGAGTGTGTGGGTGTGTGCGTGTGTGTAAAATGCCTGGGTGTATGTGTGGGTGGTGGAGTATGTGTTTGTGAATGACTGGAGGCTGTAGGTTATTATGTAAACGGCCGTGTATTATCCTAGTGTTTGTATTTGGATGACATGCTTCACTGTGTGTATACAGGCTGTCCGACAATACAACATGTCCCAAAAAGACATTAACAGCCCCACATTCAGTTTCGTCACCGAGACTGAAAATATCGAGATTAAACTATCAATTTTTCTTGTCTCGAGACAAGATCAAAATTAAATGTGTAGTTTTATGTCTATTTTCCTCGTAATATCTACGTACACGGCAGTGTGTGAGCCAAGTTCGGCAAACGTTTGACTGTGTGTATATTTACACGAACCATTTCGAGCTACTTTCGATCTCCGATATAACTCAAAAAATATTAGACGTACACACCTGCAATTTTGCATGTCTAATAAAGCCCTTTTGAACACCTAGAATCCCAAATTTCGAGAATAAATCTATTATAGTTCTTGAGTTATTAAGGTCTGAAAAGTGCCATTTTTATCACTCACTCACTGACTGACTGACTCATCAAAAACCTAAACCACTTCTAGGTGACTTTGAAACTTGAAATTTGGCATCAAGGTAGATCGTTAGGCGTATACAAAAGAAAAAATCTGAAAACTACAAATTATTTAAATAACAAGCTAAAAAAAACGAAAATAAAAAATGTGGTGGAAGTAACGATTTGATTGGTGGGAAAGCGGGTTTCCAGTAGTCCATGTATTTAATGTAACTTTACAAAAAGTATTGAAACATAATTGTGAAAAAGAAGCCAAGTTCGGTACAAAGAACAGCTTCGTCAAAAAAAAGAATTGAAATCTAAGTGGGTGTCAAGTTTTCAAGTTTTATATTATAAATAAATTAATCGTGTGTGAAAAATTGCCAAGTGAAAACTCGGCAGCCACTAAGATCTCAATTATTTTTTCGGCGAAGCTGTTCTTTGTACCGAACTTGGCCTCTTTTTCACATTTATGTTTTTGGTGGGATATCAATATTTTTTGAAAAGTTACATTAAATACATGCATGTAAAATGTAAGTGACTTTTGACAGGCCGGTGTACGGGAAAGTATAATCTTTCTCACACGCGTGTGATTTATGTTTATTCGCCAGATCCGCCCGCTATTACATACTCCTGTACGTGCCTTGGCCCACCATATAGTAAAGTTGGCGACATTTTTTGAAAATATTGAAAATGAAGTGAAAAGCAGCTATTTTATAGTGGGTATGGCAAAAAATACCATACTTATACATCTCGTGCCCAATTTTATTATGACTCGGGGAGAGGTTTAAAGGGTTCAACCCCCCACCCCGAAATTTTTGGCAACGCATAGAATGCATAGAAAAAGACATCCGATTCATATCTTAGCGGCGTTGGGCGTTACATATTTTCGATATTTTTTTTTATATTTTCGTGTGTAAAAAACTGATTTGGTGAGGTAAGTATCGTATGTGTGTTTTTAAAGACCACCAACAGTTAAGGTTATTTAGGCCTAGCACCAATTCATATTTTCAATTCATTATTTTTTTTTTAATAATAAATTGAAAATCCAATTGACACTTTTACCAGCTCTCGGGCTAGAACCCGGTAACTGGAGACTTGTAATAGAGGAATCATAGCAACACCATGTAAACAAAAGTACCGCTATACGCTCGGCCATTCTCAAGCCCGTGAGGTTATAATGTACTTGTACATAAATATTTTGACCTCCCCCCGAAATATTTTTCTGAATCCGCCCCTTGTCATTACTCGTCAGTAATATACCTCATTATACCACTAGATATACCATCTACTATAATCTTTCGTAAAGGCACAAAATGAATTTATTCTTGCAATTTTTGACTTTTAATTTTGACAGTCAAAAATAACTTTAGATGGCACTGCTTTACTACCGCTTCAGGACAAGATAGGACAAACCAGTCTGTACAAATACACATATTTAATATCCTCGGGCCATTCGTTTATTGATTTCTCCTTTCTCTCTCTGAGCCTCGCTACGAGGTACAGAAAATGTCACGTCTTGTCTCGAGAGCGTGAGCCTGAACCAGCTAGTATTATAGTACATCGTACTACGATGTCGATGTACAGGTGTACAGTATAGCACCGATTATAAGTAGACTCGGGTAGTTCCGGACATGTATAGCTCCAGGACCCATGTTCTCTTTAAAACTTTTGAATCTATGCTTCTTAACGCACGTTTGGCGTGGGAACCTAAAAATATTTAACATACATTATTTTGACCCGAGACATAAACAAAACTGGAAACAACAGCAATCCAGTCTAACTGTAGTTCAGAAAGGAGTAATAAATTCGATAATT
Organism: Mongoloraphidia duomilia; assembly: GCA_039654895.1. Taxonomy (NCBI): domain Eukaryota; kingdom Metazoa; phylum Arthropoda; class Insecta; order Raphidioptera; family Raphidiidae; genus Mongoloraphidia; species Mongoloraphidia duomilia. The sequence goes on along the minus strand of CM077520.1, from coordinate 9,316,638 downwards.
AAAATATATAAGAAATTACCGTCAGAAATAAAAAACCAGCCGCTTGGTGCTTTTAAAAAAAAATAATTAAAAGACATGCTGTGTGATCAATGTCGCGACAATATTAATGATTTCATGAAACTGTTTGAAGTAATACTTCTTTTGATTCTTGAAGTTAGTCGGTAGTAACACCATGAAGTTAGTCGGAAGTTCATGATTATAATACCCTATTATATAGCACTGCTATGTAAGATGTACGTAGCCTAACGGATAGCACCGCCGCGCCATACGCAACAGGTCTCGGGTTCGAATCTCAACACAAACATGCTTTTTTTTTGAATAAATAATTAGATATAAATATATTAAATAAATATATTTAATAAATTAAATATTCTATTCTATAAAAAAACGTCACGAACGCGGCCTTGCAGCGCGACGATGCAACGCACCTCATTGGCTATAATTATGATCCAATGAAATTTCAAATTCTAAAGCTAATGTAACAGTGTATTAAATAATTTACATCACAGTAGGTATGAGATGCTTTAAAACTTTAAAATGCGATAACTTTTAAACTATAATGCCGGCTCCACATTATGTGGCGAACTAGGCGAACGTTAGATGTGTATAGAGCGCTTTAAATCGGTTACTCAGAAGCCATAAAATCGGTGTTTTACTGTAGTCCAAAGGAAGCAAAGTAACTAATAGCTGAAGATGGAGTAGTAGTTCATCCCGATTTCACAGACATCTCCAAACATTATCATAAAATATGTTTTGCACCAAAAATGATAGCTTATATTTATAAGCGTCTCAAAAGAAATGACGTAATAAATTTGCAAGCCGGTTTCTTCGAAATATTATTGCAGATTTATAGGCAAACAGACATAAATCTTCACTTATATTTCCAGACCTTTTTGTGTCTGAAACGTTCACATTTTAAAATAAGTTTAGGAAGTTTTATTATTTAAATCTGTGGTATAATTTTATCGTTATTTATTGACGTTAAAATAATCGTACACATGTTTTTGGATCTAACAAGTTCATACACTAAACAGTTTTGCAAAAAAAAAGATTTTTCTCATGCCTAAAATTTATTGAAAATTTTGTTGTTATATAATTGATTCCAAACATATCGGAAAAAATCATTTTACCAACCATAGTCACAGTCAGGACTCTAAACTGAACCTTTCCACTTTCGCGGTAGAATGAGCTCCTTATATTCTTCGGAAACAATTGATTTTCACTACATGCGAGAGTTAATTCATTATAGATGTGAATCTTCGTACTAGCGAGAGCTCATCATGAAAGTAAGCTCATTCCGCCGCGAAAGTGGAAAGGTTCAGGTTAGAATCTTGACTATGACAATGGTTGGTAAAATGATTTTTTCAGAGATGTTTGGAATCAATTATATAATTGGCTGCTTTCCAACAAAATTTTCAATTGCAAATCAGCCGCATAAAATCTATTAATTTATCTATACCCTAAAATTTATTATAGATCGAATTTTTCGACGCGGAACTACGTCGTTCCCAGCAGTATATAGGGGGAGTAAAATGATGCGAGACGAAAAATGCGTTACACAAAAAATGAGTGACAAAAAATGTGTGACGCGAACTACCATAGTTCCGTCATAGTTTTGTATTATGTATGTCATGTTAATATTGTTTGATAGATATGACATCATTATAAAACTACAGAAGTAGTTCTACGTCTTCCGTTGCGGCACAATCGTAATTACTGTACTCCTTGTCATTTTTTTTATGATGAGAGTAAATTGAGAAATGGAAAGGCCCAGACTTTCTCCAACTCCGGGGGCCTGGGATGCTCCAGCAGCCAGCGCCCCTGGCCAGTCCACGCCTAAAGGTACGTGCAGTACGCAGCTGGGATTCTAGATGGTGGCTGAAATTATAAGCGCTTATAGGTTTGCACAACGAAACTTTGATACTAGCATTGATACAAGCTTAAATCGCGTTTGAAATGTCAGATAGCGAAGACGAATATTTGTGTTCTTCTGCTACAAAGTGGTATATTTTAAATACAAATTTGGATAGGAGCTATCATGTCCACCCTATTAATAGAAAACGATCTAAACATGCCGAATTTCATCATTTATACCAAGAATTAAAATTTTATCCAAACCGGTTTTTTGAATATTTAAGTATTTAAGTATGAATATTTAAGTATGGAACACTTTTAAATACGTCTTAGAAAAAACTCAAAACAAATTAAATAAAAACTGGCAAAATTTCATTTATTAAACTAGTCACATCCATTGCGAAATTTGTAACGCCCACTTGACAATTGTTACACGTTGATTGTAGTAGTCAGCGCGCTGAAAAAATGGTGAGATACATTCTCGTATCTATAGCAGCTCTTGTAACAGCGCTTATACCTGCTACACTCACTGCTTCGTTGTGTACGCTCGAATATATAACAATGCATTAATTTAAGCAAGCCCTGCTATGATCTACGCTACCATCTAGAATCCCAGCTTCATACTGCACGTACCTTAATTCTGTCAGTGCTTCATTAAAAAATAAATGATTAATTAAAAAAGTATAAGTTAATCCGTTATAACAAATCAAAATATACATCAGGCTCGCAAAAAACGTAAATATTTCATTACGAACATATTATTCAAGTATGAAAAGGTCACTTTTCTGCTCGAATAGAAATATGTAAATTGCTCGAATAATTTGAATACTATAATTCTCAGCGATGTGGCATTCAACGTCTCCACAGTTACGGCAAACGTTTGCATTGCTGCTGTACAACTCGGCTAACGTAGCTTGGCCTTTGATGTGCGCAGAAGACTAACAGAGATAGTCGCATTTAGACGAAAACAGACAAGGGCCTTTAAGTACAGTAGGAGGAAGAAATTTAACATTCTAAAATATTTGTCTTTCTCAGAAATAAAACTGTATCAATAATGGTTTGTTGTGTGGAGGCATTGTACAGTGTTTAAAATTATATGTCCGTGTGTATGTGTTTGATTTTGATAAAATTTTTTGTGTGTGATTAAGTTGATTTGAGAATGTTTTAGATTCACAATTTGATCCGAAATGTAACGAACGAGCGAAGCGAGTGAGTAATGTAATTACAATATTCAAGCGAACGAGCGAAGCGAGTGAGTAGCGTATTAATAAAGTTCGAGCGAACGAGCGAAGCGAGTGAGTAGTGTATTAATAAAATTCGAGTGAACGAGCGAAGCGAGTGAGTAGTGTATTAAAAAAATTCGAGTGAACGAGCGTAGCGAGTGAGAAATGTATTAATAATATTCTTAGCACCCGGGAAATTCCTAGCACCCAGGCTTTCTTAGCACCCGGGCGAAGCCGGACCGGACTGCTAGTAATATTATATAATCTTAACTTAATGACCCTCCATTTGAAATTAATTTGTAAATGTGAAGCTTTTACTTAACTTAACCTGTTAGTTTGTTAGTATGTGTGGGTCAAATCTTGCAAGTCAATTTTGAACGGCTTCTACGTATCCGATCGATTTGAAATTTTGTACACATATGTATTCCCGATGACAATACATGAATAAATCGTTTTTAGAATTAAACTCAACCCTTAAGGGGTTCAAACCAGGGTGTAGGGTTTTTTTTTTAACTAATCAACGCCCAGACCAAATCACTAAAGCTAGAAACTTGAAATTTGAACAGTAGGTTCCTTTTCTGACGTAAGCATCCACCAAGAAAGGATTTTTCGAATTTCAGCCCCTACGGGGGTCAAAAGGGGGTAAATTTTGAAAGGCTGAAATGTACAAAATAAAATAATAGTAAAAAAACTTTTTAGAGACAAGTTTTTATTGAAATGTACCAAAAAGGAAAAAATAATATTTAATAATTTAGGTTCATAATTATTATAAATGCAGGGGTTGCGACTAATAAACTATCATAGCCTTTACAACCCACGCTTTTATAATAATTATGAATGTAAATTGTTAAATATCATTTTTTTCTTTTTAGTACTATATTTCAATATAAGCTTGTCAAGTTTTTTTACTAATAAAATAAACTTCACAATGGTGAGTAAAATAATATCACTTTTTCCGAAACTGTATCGATATAAACAGCTTGAAGAAACTTTAAGAAATAAGCTCTGGAGTCTGGCTAATGGGCTTAAACTTGACGCTAATTGTTAAATGCGAATTCAAATTTCAGAGGCCAAGCTACGCCAGCTGAGCTGTATGAGAAAAGCTCGAGGCAGAGTGTGGGTGGTGGTAACCACGGAGGCTAAGGGGTGGTACTCGAGTCGACCGTGGGCTACCTGTGTGTCACACACATCTGCATTATCACATCAGCTCAAGCATTCCGCCTCGAGTAATCTGTACCTCTAAACACATCACACGTAGATTAAACATTGGAATGCTTCCACAACTTCCCAACAATAATTCCAACTATGTATGACAAAACACTACATACAACAATGCATTATACCAGAGGTTTCCTAACTGTGCGTCGCGACGCCCTGAATTGTATTGTTTGTATTTCTTTGAATAATAAAGTAATTTTATTGGCTACTAGAACTACACACAGGTATCTTCTTTTAGAAGGGCGTTGCAAAAAATTGCAACCTGTAAAGGGAGTCGCAGTAAAGAAAAGATTGGGAACCCTTGCATTATACACTTAACGTAGGTACAGGTCACGCAACATAAAAAGCTTCTAGAGAACATCGTCTAACAATTTAGTAATCAAACTTAGCGGGGTGCAGTGTACTTTAGGTTTTGCCGCGATTGCAGGGGGAGAGTTTCTTGCGGGGAGGGGGGTGCTAGTGCGACGGCATTTTTTGCGGGGTGAAAAGTAAGTGAAGTGCAGGGGGGAGTTTCTCAAATACGCACGCGGTGGGGGAAGGGTTGGTGCGATATGTCACGAGGAAGGTTTAGATGTGTAATTGAAACTGTAATCCCAGAAATCCCAGAAAAAATCTGAACTGATTTCAATTTTTTTTTCACTGTTCGATAGGTGATAACTTGCTTTAGGACAGTGGCTATAAGGGCGAACGAGCGAAGCGAGTGAGTAATATAGCACCCGAGAGCGAACGAGCGAAACGAGTGAGTAATGTATTAATAAATTATAAATTCATATCACCCGGGAGCGAACGGACGAGACGAGTGAGAAATGTATCAATAAATTATAAATTCATAGCACCTGGGAGCGAACGAGCGAGGCGAGTGAGTAATGTATTAATAAACCATAAATTCATAGCATCCGAGCAAATCCGGACGGGGCCGCTACTAGATATCTCTAATCTCTAAATAGTATAAAACAAAGTCGCTGTCTGCCTCTGTCTGTTTCTCCGCTTCCTTCTTCTAAACCACGCAACGGATTTTGAAACGGTTTTCACTAATAGAAAGAGCGATAAACGAGGAAGATTTATGTATATAATTTGTAAATATTTTGTACTATGGCGGTGTTTTGTCAAAAAAAACTGTTGTAGTATGTAAGTATTGCACAATTGATGTATATAGATTTGCACACTAGGAAATATTACTGAGGTCATTCAGCGATGTAGCTTAGTGGTACAGCACTAGACTCGCATTGGGGAGGTACTGGGTTCGAATCCCGGCGGGGGCAGATGTGGCTAGGATTTTTTCCTACTGCCTCACGCCGAGAAACGGTAATTAACAGTACCGGCCATCTTGTTTGAGGTTTTCCATAGTTTCCCTCAATAATTCCAGATGAATATCGAGATGGTTCCTTATTCAAGGCCATGGCCAATAACCTGCCAAACTCCTATGCTTCCAAAGTTGCCTACCTTATCCTTATTTCCTATAATTCCTCCATTCGCACATTGCTACTAAATGAGTTGAAGTATAATAAAAATGTATAAAACGGGAAGTGGTAAAAATGGAAAATAGTAATGGTGCGAATGGCGTCTGTTATGACTAATGTTGAGAAACGGACGTTAAACGCATTATTATTATTATTATTATTACTGAGGTCATTGATACTGCAAAGTCAGCGTAGTTATTGAACAATTAGTACTTAGAACTGTGTTGGCTTGAGAACGCAAAGTAATCGATTATTTTAATACGCTTAATCATAATTTCATACCACCCGGGCGTAGCCGGGACGGGCCGCTAGTAATATTGTATAAGAATAATTAAAGCAAGTTGTTAGTGCAGCCTTTACAAATGGTTTGATTAGAATAAAACTCGTGCTATTGCTTTATTGCGTTTTATTATTCATAAAATTTGCATTTCAAATAGCTTTTCGTTTTAATAACAACATAGTAAATTATTCAAATTATATTGGAACCCCGCATCTGTCTCATTTCAATTAAAATAATATTGCTATTTGTTATTATTAAACACATTACCATATTCAATATAATCGCCCTAATATAACAAAAATGAAGCGTTGTCTGTTTATTTGTCTTTCTTTTACGCTTAAAAGGCTGAATGGATTTCAATGAAATTTTTAATATACATAATATTATACATCCTGGAATAATAGGCTATTTATGACGCGTCAAAAGAATACGAACGGCGTATATTATGATCTTTGTATCCATGGTTACCAAGTTAAACATTTATAAAAATTTGATCTCAGAACAGATAGCTATATAAAAGTGGCATATTATCTTAGCTTGAAGATATGTACAGTCGCGGACTTAATAAAGTTTACACTTGAGTTTTTCAGTGTAAGTTCACAAAAAGTCAGAAATGTCAAAAATTAAAAGAAATAATTGTCGTTTAAATGCCTCGAAATTGTTAACACGATGAACAAAAAAGAAGAATTATAGATTGGAGGAAGGAATTTGCTAGTATCAAATATTATCAAATCTTTTTATGTTTTAATTGAATAATATTGAGTAATTTGGATTGTATAATAAACAACTGAGGTGTTTTGATAATAATTTTTTAATGAATTCTTAGGATGTAACCTTAGTAATTGCTACATTACTATCAAAAACCAAATTACAATATGCAAAAATTAAAAAAACCGGTAACTACATGATACAGGTGTAAACTTTTTTAAGTCCGCGACTGTTCATAATATTATACATCCTAAGAATACGAACGGCGTATATTATGGTCTTTGTATCCATGGTTACCAAGTTAAACATTTATAAAAATTTGATCTCAGAACAGAGAGAGCTATAGAATCGGCATATCACAGTTTGTAGGTATAATGTACAACTGAAGCCAGTCGAAACGTGCGGGGAACAATATTGAAAATATAATAAAATATTTTTACTTATACTGAAGATACACCTTGATTTTTCATAAGCGCTTTGGAACCTTTATTGTTAACATCCAGGCACACAACACGACATAAATAGTAATTAACACTATGGAATACAAGCAACGAATGATCATAGTGTACCTGACAGGTCGTACTTTAGTGTATAGTTATGATAGATAGATAGATAGATAGATAGATAGATAGATAGATAGATATTTATTTAATTTAAGAGCATGTAGTTATTCGTCAATTATCGATAAAAATTACAATAAAAATTACATTAAAAATGACAGTACTTTGAAACAACATAGAATTAAATCTTTACAATGAAATTTTTTCTTATGAACTGTTACTATATTCCAGCTTGTTGTATAGGCACAGCCCAGCAAAATACTCCCTTACTTGTCTTTTAAAACTATTTAAGTTAGGTTCACAAGCGACGTGATATGCTGTTCTATAGCTATCTCTATTCTGAGATTTTGATACATACACAAATTCGAACATTTCGACGTCACAAACGTTCCTGCTATGTTTTGTAGTTACGTCATATTGTTTTAAATTTTTGTACATTTCAATTAATTTGTTATTTATTATCTAGGTATATTCTATGGTATTAAATTTTTTTCCTTTCGTTTTTCAATATTATGTACGGTAAATTATTAAAAAAATTTTTTTCTTTTTTTAATTTAAATACCCACACCTAATAGACTACAGAAGTAGGCGGTCCTAATTTGAGGGCGAAATTTAAAGTGGAGTCGATTGGCGTTCAAAAATGTTTGGGGTTTAACGGAATATTCATTACTATTCTCTTAAAACACATTTCTTACCAAAACAATGGCTGTTTCATAAAAATTATTAATAAATCCCGTCATTATTGGCTACAAAACTTTATTATTTCGTGTGAAATAATTTTTTATTTGAAATCAAAAATTTATAAAAAATGAATGTCCTAACTTGATTCAGCCAGTGACGTTTATTCTAACCTAACTTAACCTCGTTGACGTTTGTCGAGGTATAATTTAAGCAATTATAATTAGAAATTGAGTTTGTTCTTTCCATTGGGAGTTGAAAAAGTGTTCTGAAGCCGCCTGAGCTACGCTAGATCAAGGGATGGCATGCTAAAAGGATAAAAAAAAATGTTTTCATCAATTAGGTATGAATTAGGTATTGGATATCTATAAGGTAGGTATTATTTTAGCTTTTTCCTCAGTAGGAAATTTAAACTTTTAGCAGTCATAATTTGTATTATAACTGCAGTCAAGTACAAGACACCATTCCATAACAAATTGCTTTAATTATTAACGGCGACGTGTTTAAAAAAACGAAGTTATGTCAGTAGAATGAATGAAATTTAACAGTTGTGTCGTGTCAATGGGTGAACGTGCGTTTAACGCAGATTCTAGTTAAAAGGACTCAGTTGCGACTCCGCCACGCCTTCCTTTCCTAATATATTATCACTGGCGGGACTCAAAAACTGCAGAATCGCGCTGGCTCAGTTGTCAGTAATTCTACACTGCCATAATAATAAATATTCATTTGTTTCTTACATAAAGCATATAATGTACGTTTTTCTAATAATGAAATTAATTTGTAAATACCTGATAAGAAAAGATCTTGAAGCGCCTGCACAGCTTGACAAAGAAGCGCCCAAGTTTCCGGTTCTGTGAGTCCGTGAGTGCGTCGTTCGAGGAGATCCGCCAGGCTGACCGGTTCATTGTCTTTTTGCAGAAGACCACAACTCGAGTGCGCCACCCCACCGGCCGCAGCCACTGTACTTCCCATCGTTGCAGCCGGCGAGGAGGGCGACAGACCTACTGACTTACCGACCACTGTGCGATGCATCCTGGAAACAAAGAAATAGCAATTAATTTTAAATGAAAAAAATGCAGTGGTCACATTTAGATTGCTTGTCGTTTATAGACGCTCGACAGCTTAGCTCACACCGTTTTAAGACATTTTAAGACCTTGGGTTAACTTTATTTTATTTATTTATTGTAAATTATAGACGCGTCGACAACTTAGATCATTAGCGTCTTGATTATACATTAAATAACAACACACTTAAAACTAAATGACATCACAAAACATCCATGAGCGTAGGTGGGATTCGAACCCACGACAGTCTGATCCAGAGGCCGCGACGCTAACCACTGGACCACGACTGTCCTCCCTTGGGTTAACACCAGGCGCCCTTGTTAATGCGAAGCCTGGAATGCATTTAATGGATGTATCTGACGAAATAAAAGCGAGTTATCATTATTAATTGTAATTGTGTTTTAAAGACCACCAACAGCTAAGGTTATTTGGGTCTAGCACCAATTCATATTTTCAATTCATTATTTTTTTTTTATAATAAATTGAAAATCCAATTGACACTTTTACCAGCTCTCGGGCTAGAACCCGAGAACTGGGGACTTGTAATAGAGGAACCATAGCAACGCCATGTAAACAACAGCGCCGCTACACTCTCGGCTATTCTCAAGCCCAGCTATCATTATTGCTAGTTCTGCAAGAAAAAGAGAAAAAAAAACATGGTTGCGCACGCATACCGTGTCCTGCCACCTAGCCAGCAGCAGTCAGTGACAACCGATATAGACAAACTATTGCCTAGTTACCGGATCATCTGTGAAGAAGAATTGTGGATTATAGACGCTCGACAAATCATCTGTGAACACGGTATGCGCGCGGAATCCAGGTAAAAAAGATAAATGGATTGTTAAAATTATCTTGCATTTCACTCATCAAAAAATATATTTTAATTTTTTGAAGTGAAAACTTCTTTAGGCGCACTTTGCGTTCTATCTGAATAGTGAACGAAAGTGAACCGTCACGCTCGGGTCGGTGACGCTGAATCGGGTATACTCGGCTCCAGTCGTCATCAGCCACGTTTACTGTCTAACATAGAGTGCATCGTTTCAAGAATTACGTTTTTATTATTACATATTATAATAGTAAAATAATATTATGTATGTTTCGCATATAATCAAGTTTTCACTTCTGTCGGGTGGTCATAAGCACACACCCACTTTTTTTTAAATCTCATTTTTTTATCATGGGAATAGATTGGCATGGCTCGCTCGGGCGATGTTATTTATCGGTTTTAATGTTTTATATAATTATAAGTAAGGAAAATTAAGAAATTGCAAAGTTTTGAAAAAAAATCATTGTGAGACAGTAGCACCGTTCAGTGCCTGACGCCCTAAGGGGCCAGGGCAAAATAGTGCAGCAATACACTTGCACTATTTTAACCACTTAATGCGTTCCTTAATAGTATTCTCTACCGGAAGTTATCCCATGCACTCTTTAATCTCAAATCCTTTCCCTTCGCCTAAAAACAATTACCGCTCTCCCGACGCTATTTTTAAAGCTAAAGTATTCGGGTAAACGCCAAATGACGAACCGACAATCACACTGCAAACGTCCTCAATCAATTTAATGATATCAACAACGAAGTAACCGACGATATTGGCTTATGGATAATTATCACCAATTATTGTGACGTTATTGAATTATTAATTAAATCAGAAACCACTGACTGCATGCATCAACCAATGCAATATTACGTCATATTTAATATTATGTATAGAACCTCGTATGTTTAATCACATATTCTGGTTTAATTAATTTGCTGCATTTCTGCAGACGCGACCTTAATACAGGGTGTCTCAAAAATCAATGCGTAATTTTAGTGTGTAACGTTGGTGAGTTGGTTTTGAATATAGTATTATAGTCTCAAAACGGGCGGATTTAATTCAAATTATCCCCTAGGCCCCGGAAATTAGTGTTGCCGTCTAGATCTAGACTTTCTAGACTCTTGTCTTGCAAAAATCTTGTCTAGAAATTTTCAAGACAAGACAAGAGTTTTTTAATCTAGACTTAGACTTAGTGAAGTCTTGATATTTCAAGACAAGACTTTGAAAGTCTTGTCTTGTCTAGACGGCAACACTAATTTAGAAGAAAAATTACTTTTGCATTCTGAGAAAATGGCGTCTAGAGTCCGCCATATTGAATTTTCCGTGACATCATATACCTTATTTGTAATCTTCTCAACAAAACCTTTCTTTTTATACCAATATGAATGTATTTAGATAATAGTGTTGCCGTCTAGATCTAGACTTTCTAGACTCTTGTCTTGTCTAGATTTTCAAGACAAGACTTACAAAAGTCTTGTCTAGAAATTTTCAAGACAAGACTTACAAAAGTCTTGTCTAGAAATTTTCAAGACAAGACAAGAGTTTTTTAATCTAGACTTAGACTTATAAAAGTCTTGATATTTCAAGACAAGTGAAGTCTTGTCTTGTCTTGTCTAGACGGCAACACTACCGGAAATTGTCGCGCCCCTCCTATAATATAAGAAATACAGATATAATCAGTTGCATGCTGACAACAAACCTATATCTACAAATTTCAAATATTTTTATTAGTCAAAACTCAAAAATTGCCTGGCCCGCTCAATTTTTCAATCTGAACGTAAAGAGGTCTCATTTTTTTAAATAATACAAATATTAATGATTTTCTCTGTTAAAGCCGCCCCCAAAAATGTGCCGCCCTAGGCCCGGACCTCACGGGCCTAAGCCTAAATCCACTCCTGAGTCTCAACACAAGTAAACACAAGTATTTCAGATCACTACGCCATACATGATACCAGGTAACCAGAACCCATCAATTACTACTAATTTCTACTATAGTATCAAGAAATGACAACATCAGGCTTGAATTAATTGACTTTTATTTATTAAACTAGCGGCTACCCGTGGCTCCTTTATTTATTTATTGTAGATGATAGACGCGTCGACATCTAAGGTCATTAGCGTCTTTCAACTACACTAAATAACAACTAACTTAAAACTAAATAACATCACAAAACATCCATGAGCGCAGGTGAGATTCGAACCCACGGTAGTCCAGTCTAGAGGTTGCAGCGCCAAGCATGCTAACCACTAGGCTATACTACCCTCATCCGTGGCTCCGCTCACGTATATTTAGTATATAATAATAATAATAAATTATCTTTATTCTTTGACTGCTAAGCAGTATTGAAAGCATCAGGTACAATATAATTGAAAGAAGAACTCTTAAGACATATTATCACAAATCACAATACACATTAAAATTTATATTAAAATATTCATCAACAGAATATAGTATTTCATTTATGAAGATTTTCTTTAATTTTTTTTTAATATTCTTTATATTCATTTCCAAAATGTTCAGCGGTAATTTATTGCATATTCTGACAATGTAATTGTAAGTGCTGTTATTTAGGACCTTTCAAGTACTATTTTTTTGCGCAATACGTCCATTACCACGAACATTTTATGGATTATTTCTTTTGCTGAAGTACTGCATATTTTATATATTATCCCCACCGCGAGAAATTCTCCCCTTGCGGAGCCGAAGTATGATTTATTATCGCCACCTCCACGAGAATCTCCCCTGCGAAGCAAAGTTGGGCTTAAAATCGGTTGGAAATAGTTTGCATTAACGGTGTCACACAAATAAACAGTTTATTGTTTTGACGGAGGGGAGGGCAGTATAGCCTAGTGGTTAGCGTGCTTAGTGCCTCAACCTCTGGACTGGATTGCCGTGGGTTCGAATCCCACCTGCGCTCATGGATGTTTTGTGATGTTATTTAGTTTTAAGATAGTTGTTATTTAGTGTATAAGTTGAAAGACGCTAATGACCTGAGATGTCGTCGCGTCTATAATCTACAATAAACAAAATATATTGTTTTGACATTTGCATTAACGGTAGCACAACACGCGCGACACGCATTTTAAAATTGACATATCTTTTTATTTATCAACCGATTTAAATGAAACAAACATTAAATGTCAGCCCAAGCTTATCTCAATACATCACTGAAAACAACATCCAAATTGGTTCAGCCAATTGTGGAAATTAGAGTGGTCAAAAAACAGACAGACAAACATACAAAATGAGCGTTTACGATTTTATTTGTATTATTATTTATTTTATTATATTATGTATACATTCTTAATTATTCTAATTCAAATATTAAAGCATGGAGTAAAGCACGTGGTCACAACAAGTAGGAAATTATAATTTGTCAGCGCAGTAGGTACACCTGGTTTAGATCACGTGATCTGTCAGTAGCCAATGTGAGCGCAACACGCTAGACCCTACTGGAACTGCCGATAAGCGTCACACTTATTCTTACTCGTAACAGTCGTAACGCTTCTCACTTTAACATAATTTGTTTTCACGTTTTAATAACCGAAAAAATCATCTGCCTTTTTGCTAGCATAGTTAAATATATTATATAATTAATACGCTATTAAAATTGTAACGTCGGTAAAACAATTTTTTTTTTTGCATTTTTTCGAAATGCAATTTTGTGGTAGTCTGCTTCTATGTTTGCGGTGTTTATTTTATGTTCAAAAGTAACTTAAATTTCAAATTATTTTAATTTCTCTTTCGGCAAAGCACATTTTTTGGCAAATTTACCTCAGACCCCGCACAGATTGTCATTCCCTATTTATCTATCATAAAGATACCATGCAAAATTTCTACACCTGTCGAAAATTCGTTATGAGCTCTTGGACTATTAGTTTTAGTGCCATCTCACCAGGGTCGGATTAACCATTAGGCAGAGTAGGTAACTGCCTAGGGGCCCCGCATCGGCTAGGGGCCCTGCGCGCGCACAAAAGAAATTAGAAATGTTTCAGAGTGAAAATTTAATTGGAAAATTTGTATCCTCAATGACAATAGGTAGTATTTCTTTTTTTCGACGCATGCTGTGAGTTGATGAAATACTTCATACTTACAGAACAGAACCGAAACAGAACCATCTAGTATTGAGTAGTAGAACTAATAATATATGGATGCGTTACGTAGCGTATTGTATGAATCATACAATACGCTACCTTCATCAACTTGAAAAGAGCTGATCATCTTCAAACGGCTGAAAAGGGGCCTCGAGAATTGCATTGCCTAGGGGCCCCGACATGGTTAATCCGGCCCTGCATCTCACTGCTAGCTTACTAAAACTTTAGGTAATATCTTTTCATTGTCCGACTACTGTTCATATTGGAAGTTCGTTTTCTTCTTTTACGTAGTCGGGTCTTAGTTTTTTAACTTTTATTTTTTTATATTCTGCTTTTCGTATTCAACAACACGTACCTATAGTAAAAATGATAAATTTCCCTATGATACAGAGACGACAACATTGTTATAATAAAATAGAAAATATTCCATTTTGATTAATCTTCTATAATACCGTGTGACGTGGCACTAGTGATGCGCGATACGAGCTGTTTTAGTCGATTGTCTTGATTGTTCAAACATCTCGATGACTTTCGATGGTTGTCACTTGGACTCGATTGTTGTTTCATAGTTCATCGAGACCGAGTCGCATAGTACTGAATCGTACACTGTCGAGAGCCACATATAATATACAATCGTTCATCACTCAACAACTGTAGTCGAGTCGATGGTCGATTGTGCAGTAATCGCGTAATACGAATTCAATAGTGAAGAAATCACAGAGTAGTGAGTACCGACTGAACAGTGTGAACAGTGAACAATCAACGAGTCGCGTGAACGTCAGTCGACTAGCATATAACCTTGAATCGCGATTATATGTATTCTCATTCGCTGCTATTGCTATAACCTATGTGACAAATAATCGACTTGAACAATCGAACATTTCGATTGTAAAATCAAACTCCGTGTTGATTGTTGACTCGATTGTTATTATGAACGATTGCAATAATTGTTTCGATTGTAAAAACATCTCGTAACCGCCCATCACTATGTAACGTGGCACAATAGCTCAGTTCCTATCTGAACTGTCAATAGGATCAACGATCTTAGTATAGAACTATGTAGTTTCCGAGAAGCACTAAACTCGAAAGCTTCCTTTAAATAGACAGCTAGTTAGAGTTAATTCAATGATATGATACAAAGTCTGCCGTCGCTTGTTTGATATCACGCCTCGTAACACACCTTGTACGTAAGGCCTCGTTCACATCAGCAAAGTCAAGATATCTGGTCGTATCATATTGCGACTCGCTATTTACGGAAGTATAGATTACATTTACAATATTACAGTTGTCTATCTTTAGGGTAAAGTACTTCAAAATGAAAAAAACGGAACCCTTATAGGATCACTTTGTTGTCTGTCTGTCTGTCTGTCAAGACCCTTTTCCCAGGAACGGCTAGAGGTATCAAGTTGAAATTAATATCAATTACTAAGTTCTACAACCCGATAATTCTATAAAAAATTCAAGCTTCTAACTCAATGCAATAAACAGATAAAAAAATCACCTATTTTTTTGATAGTGACTCACTCATCAAAACCTATAGGGTACTTCCCGTTGACTCAGAATCTTGAAATTTGACACGAAGGGAGGTATCATAGCACAAGTAAAGGAAAAAATCCGAACATCGTTAATTTCTAATTCAATGTAGAATTATCACGTGACAAACTTAGTTTTTGGGGTTCCGTCAAGACCTTTTTTCTCAGGAACGGCTAGACGTATCAAGTTGAAATTTATATCAGATATTAAGGTCTACAACCTCATAATCCTGTAAAAAATTTAAGCTTCTACCTCGATGCAATAAAAAGATACGGCCTTTCAAAAATCATGTATTTTGATATTGACTCTGGACTCACAAGTATGTAGAGGCCAAGCTAAAAACATATATAGCTATGGCTAAAAACATATAGCTATGGACGCAAACCAATCCATTATAGACGCCATCCTACGCGATGGCTGTAAACTGTATCGGGGAATTTTGAAAATATTGAAAATGAAGTGAAAAATAGATATTTTATAGTGGGTTTAGCAAAAAATACTACATATGTCTCGTGTGTAATCATATTATAACTCGTGTGACTGTTAAAACTCGCCGGCGCTCGGTTTAACATACTGTTACTACACGTCAGTAATATACCTGATTACTCATCTAGAAATACAATCAAGTTGTCGACGCGTCTATAATCTACAATAAATAAAAATAGAAATACAATCTACTATATCGTTATAACATGCATTTTACTATTCAGAGTAAATTTTAATAACTTATCAAAACGTCACTGAAGGGACACATGAACGAACTGTAGACTTCAATGATGTGAACAAAGCCTATCAGACAACTTACTACTTTACTACCGTATTTCATCTGTTTAACTATCGTCTTTAATGTTTAACATCTTATCAAGCCTCTCTCTAGAATATCGAAATAATTGACGTGCAAAATGAAAATGATACCGACTCTATAGACTATACGCTCCATTAGTATGAAGTCACTTTGAGTATTTAAAGATTTTAAAAGGTAATTTGTGACGCGAATCTTCAAAAAAAACTTTTTAACTAAAAAAAAACCTCCTTCAAAAAGGCACTAAAAAGAGGAAAATAATGAAATTTAGAGGTCTGTGCCAATTAAAATATGAAGTTGGTTAAAAAGAAGATAATAATCACTATACTATACTTTTTAACCGATTTCATATTTTAATTGGCACAGACCTCAAAATTTCATTATTTTCCTCTTTTTAGTGGCTTTTTAAAGGAGGTTTTTTTTTGTTAAAAAGTTTTTTATTTTTTACTTTTTAGTGTCAAAAAGTAACATATTTTACCTTAAAGAATCACACGCCGTTACATACTTTTATTAAAAAAATCAGCTGAACTACTGAGCCGATTTCGATGAAATTTCTATGGGACCAATCTGAAAGTATATCCTTTCAAATAAAAAAAAATTTCAAAATCGGTTCATAAACGACGAAGTTATCTGCGAACATACATAAAACATAAAAAAATATATACGGTCGAATTGAGAAACCTCCTTTTTTTGAAGTCGGTTAAAAAGGGTGTTCATTTTAAAATTTGTTTGCGAATTCAATTGTTATTGTATTTCTATATTCAATGTACAAATACAACAACAATTGAATACAAAATACTATATTGTATCCGAAAACAAATGTTGTGAATGGACAGAGGAGAAATGTATGGATGATAGATCGCGTTCATTGCGGCAGAAAAGGGAACTGAGCGACAACCGTTGTTTCGGAAAAATTATATTGTATTTTAAAGACCACCAAGAGCTAAGGTTATTTGGGCCTGGCACCAATTCATATTTTCAATGCATTATTTTTTTAATAATAAATTGAAAATTCAATTGACACTTTTACCAGCTCTCGGGCTAGAACCCGGGAACTGGGGACTTGCAATAGAGGAACCATAGCAACACCATGTAAACAACAGCATTGCTACACTCTCGGCCATTCTCAAGCTTCGGTTAATTGTGTTTTAAAGACCACCAACAGCTAAGGTTATTTGGTCCTGGCACCAATTCATATTTTCAATTCATTATTTTTTTTTTTTTTTAATAATAAATTGAAAATCCAATTGACATTTTTACCAGCTCTCGGACTAGAACCCGGGAACTGGGGACTTGTAATAGAGGAACCATAGCAACACCATGTAAACAACAGCATTGCTACACTCTCGGTCATTCTCAAGCTTCGGTATAATATTATATTCTTTTATGGAGATTCTTGTTAAAATTAAATATTGTTCGACTTTCGCCAAAAAAAGTAACTTTTTTCGTTGATTATATTTTTCACCAAATATGGTGTGAGTACGGGTATCCATGTGGTGGGATTACGAACGAGTATCCATGCGGTGGAAGTACGGGTATAATTGTGCTGGGAGTGCGGGTATAAATGTGGTGGGAGTACGAGTATAAATGCGGTGGGGGTACGGGTAAATTGTACTGGGAGTGCGGGTATAAATGTGGTGGGAGTACGGGCATAATTGTGCTGGGGGTGCGGGTATAAATGTGGTGGGAGTACGAGTATAAATGCGGTGGGGGTACGGGTAAATTGTACTGGGAGTGCGGGTATAAATGTGGTGGGAGTACGGGTATAATTGTGCTGGGAGTGCGGGTATAAATGTGGTGGGAGTACGAGTATAAATGCGGTGGGGGTACGGGTAAATTGTACTGGGAGTGCGGGTATAAATGTGCTGGGGGTGCGGGTATAAATGTGGTGGGAGTGCGGGTATAAATGTGGTGGGAGTACGAGTATAAATGCGGTGGGGGTACAGGTATAATTGTGCTGGGAGTGCGGGTATAAATGTGGTGGGGGTACGGGTATAATTGTGCTGGGAGTGCGGGTATAAATGCGGTGGGAGTGCGGGTATAAATGTGGTGGGAGTACGGATCAAAGTACGACAATTTAAAAATTGATCCAATTGGTTTACTTATCTATAAGCTGCAAGTTACTCGCTATTTTGGAATCATGATCAATTCTGCAGATTTCTTTGTGGATACAAACACAATGAAACTCATGTAGCACTGTAAATAAAACAGATAGAATAGAATATATTTTTATTGTCCAATATAGCAGTGAGCAGGATTCGTCGTACAAAAAAATTTAATAATTATAATTAATTGAATAAAATTCATTAACTGAATACAAACATGTATTAATTAGGGCACATGTTTAGGTATATGTGGATATTAACCTCCTCAATCATATGTATTTTATTTATTGTAAATTATAGACGCTCGACAACGTAGGTTAATAGCATTTTTTTTTCAACGAAATTACCAGTTCAGCACTCGCGGGCTATTCATGGTATTGATCACTGAGTATTAATTAAGCACTATAATAACGTTATGGGACAACCAAAGGTTTCCCTGTCACTATTTGTATTATAGATCAGTGTATTAAATCGGTTGGCATTTTAATTACATCAAAAAACATTATCACTTAAAACTAAACCACATCACAAAACATCTACGAGCGAGGCGGGAGTCGAACCCACGACAGCTTGCTCCAAAGGCCAGCACGCTGACCATTATACCAAGCTGTCCTCGTCAATAAATCACATGTAGATCTTGTAATAATTTCCAAAAAAATCACCCTGTATGACATCATGTTGCAAAGTGTATGTGCAAAATGAGTTTATATGTACAAATAATGTAACGTTACTAAGACAAACTTTGTTACATCGTACACCGAGATGTATCTATTCATTTATACATATGGATACATGCATGTGTCGTCGGAGAGCTAAGATGTGAATACAATGTATAACAGTAGTCCCAAAATTATACAGATTGTCCCACGCCTTATGGTTCAAAACTTTGAAATCTATTCCTGAAAATATTCTCTATCGGAAGTTACCCTCTGCATTCATAATCTCAAATTCTTTCTACTTTCCTAAAAACGGTTTCCGCTCTCCCGACGCTATTTTTAAAGCTAAAGGGTTCAGGTAAGCGCCAAATGAAGAACCAAGAATCACACTACAGATCCTACAGCCGAATTTTTTGGAAAAACGTTTTGGCTACGTGTGGAAGATACCGTAATTTTTAAAAAGTTGTAAGTTTTCCAGGAGATTATTTTTCAATTTTTTGTTTGTAAGATCCGTAGTGTGTTTCTTGGTCCTTCATTTGGCGTTTACCCGAACCCTTTAGCTTTAAAAGTAGCGTCGTGGAGAGCGGTTTTATTTATTTATTGTAGATTATAGACGTGTCGACATATCAGGTCATTAGCGTCTTTCAACTACACTAAATAACAATTTTCTTAAAACTAAATAACATCACAAAACATCCATGAGCGTAGGTGGGATTCGAACCCACGACAGTCTAGTCTAGAGGCTGCGGTACCAAGTACGCTATCCAATAGGCTATACTGCCCTCGGGAGAGCGGTAACCGTTGGTTCTTAATGATGTTCTTGCCGTTCCACTTGTCAATATTAATTTCTACTAGAGTGAAGCTAGGAACATACATTAAATCTCCAAGGAGTAATCAAAAAGCGCAACTTTATAAAATCATTTAGGCCCGTATTCACCGAGCCTAGTTAGTTATTTATTCCGTTGATTTATTCCCCTGGTAACTATCACACGGAATAAATAGTGATAATTCAAATTACCAAACATTAAGTTTACTGCAGGTATAAATCGTAAGAATAGTTAACCTGTCCAATTTAAAGGGTATAAATATTTATCCGCCTAGTTAAATAGGGTATGCACGAAATGCATAAATTACTTTATGGCCTGGCGACCTTTTCATATCTTACAGGTAAAGGTTTTTGTCAGTAAAATATGTCAATATTCACCATTTTACATTTTCGATAGATGCGCCATCGGTCGGATCTTTGGTAAACGTGCTTTATTTGACAAAATCTGCAAGGCGTATAGTATATAGTAAATTTTTACCTGCAGTTACTATTCTATCGAATGAATTGCTTGGTGAATAGAAAGTTTATTTTATTCCAAGGAATAAATTTATTCTAAGGTTAGTAACTTCTATCTTTAACAGTGTTTGGTGAATACGGGCCTTAGCAGCGTAAGTATGTTATAGAATATCAAAAATAAAATATGAGAAACATTCAGTATTTTACTCGAACAATGTTAACAATCTGTTAACTTTACAGTACGTTAATGTGGTTTTAGAGAATAGACCCATTAATCTAGAAATAGTAACATTGCAAAATATTGTGACAGTAACGAGCAAACAAACAAATAAAAGTTTTACAATCATCTTCTTAAGATCTTATTATAATAAAATACAACACAAAACAACAATTTTCTTATATGACTGTTGACATATTGTTGACATCTTTATTCTTTGTGTCAGATTCTTTTTGTAAACAGAACTTTGTAATTATTTAAGCTTAGTAGTCGACGCCATATTCATTTCTATTTTACCATTAAAGTGGTTTAATTAATGCAGAACGATTTAGCTTGTGGTTAAAACTTGAGGAAGTGATGTAAATGCGACGCCGAAATACCCGAAAGTCGTTCATAATGGCGGCGCACATATATTTATATAGTTTATCTGTGACCTAAAATCAAAACTGCTTAAGGAACGTTCAAATATTACGTAACGTTTCTCACAGGGGGGAAGTTATCATCAGCGTTAGTATTAGATATGTTTTCAAGGGGCAGAGCTGCAGAAGATGTCTTAAAAGAGACCTGCACTTCACTTATTTCAAAAGATGGCGCCACTATATATAAATTAACCCAATCTTTTTCAAAACATAACAGCTCTTATATTGAAAGTACAGTCAATTTGTGTGATCAGTAAGATTTTATAGATGATATTCTTGGTATTAAAAATATTTAGGTTTATGTATTGAAATTAATAAAAGTAGGAATTGAGATTGAATTTGAAATATTTTTTCAATGAAGAAACATTTTGAGGCATTTAATACCTAAATTGGAAGACAAAAAATGGATATACTGAAGTTCAAGACGACACTGTTAATAATAACAACAGAATGTTGAATAATAAGTCACTCATGACAGATATTGTAACTGTGGCTGGTATCAATAACTAAAAAGTGTAGCTATTGTCTAATAGAGGGCGCTACTTTCGTATTGTTTACATCGGTATACATGTCAGTTTTGAATTTTGTGTTCAGTTCGTGTTCTTCAAAGGTTTTGTGATTGATTGCGTTTCAAGCATCGATGCGGTAAAGTATAAGCGCGGGGTGACGTCATACGTGCATTGGATTATTGTTCGTTCATAGAGTCGTCTATATGCTAGTAGTCGAACTACTCAAAATATTATTTTTTTTAAAAACCACTTTTTTGGATTCACAGGTATTAAATGCGTGTAAATCGATTTTTTGCAGGATAACAAGACTTCCCCTAGATACTAGGAAAGTAAAAATCTATATAAAACTTTATTTAAAAAAAGCATAGGCAGATATAGCCGGCCAAAGTTGGACTCAATTTTACGAATAATAATTATGTTTTGTCATGTAATCAGTCCACTGTCCACTAGATGGCAGTAGTAAGAATTTATATGTAGCGTCTTCACATATTATTCTATGTGCCAATGTGAACAACTTTACCTAAACATCTTTAAAAAAATCGATTTTATCGATTGTCGTAACGGCTACGGAACCCTACACTAAGCATGGCACGCCATGCTTTTGACTGATTTTGCATCTTGTTCTTTACAATAGTTATTTAAGGTTTTTTTAATGAAATCGAAATTTTTATTTATTACGCAAATGTTCAAGATCAAATAGACTTTTTCCGTGAGTTAATTTCTTGATCGATCATTAAGGTAACTTGATTATTATCTGGAAAATGCAGATTGTGGGACATCAAAAAATATTGTATTGTCTCCTTAAAGATATTGTATTGGACGTCACATATCTTTTAAAAATCTTTATCTGAAAATAAAAAAATAATTTGCAAAAAAAATGGCATAAGCGGTTTTGATTTTTGGCCATAGATATACACATTACACATACATTACAAAGTACATACTGGTTACATATTGTAATGTAAGAAGCTGTTAAATACAGCAGGCATAGTTTTAAACAAGTTCAAGATGGAGGGGAATTACACTTACTTAATTCACAAACACTACAGAAATTAAACAAACAATTAATGTGATATACACAATGCCGGATTTAGAGGTCTGGAGGCCCCGGGGCAACAAAGGAGTGGAGGCCCCCTGGCCCCAAATTATTTTCCAAATAAAGTGGACAATTTTTTTCAGTCGAGTTTTCCAACAGAGGGCCGCCACACGCCCGCCTCAGCGCTCGCACGGCACGTTTACCGCGTTTACTCATCGACATGCCAAAATCACGTAATTATTGTGCAATGGAAGTCAAAAAACATTTCCTCATGATTACTTATTAAAATTATTAACGAGATTTAGCATATTTTCAACGACAAAATTTAATAACCGAGAATTCAAAGAATTTTTTTTTCCGAAGTCTCTTTTGTGGAGGCCCCGGGGCTGTAGCCCCGGTTGCCCTCCCCTAAATCCGGCCCTGGCATATACAATTTGTACATTTTATGTAATAAATTTACTTGTGAAATAAACACAAAATTGTTTATTATGAACTACTGACCTCGTCGAAATTCAATGGAGGAGCGATATTTGAAAAAAGTATCATAGAAATAAAAAAAGAGACTTCGTATGTTGGTAAAACCACACTGCTAACTTCCTATTGGGTGCCCTTAGAGATTAGAGACCAGTCTACCGTAGAGAAACTATTTGCAATACAGGTTAACATATTTTTTTTTATCCAAGTGAGCAAGCTTTCACGGCCGGTATTGTTCCAAGTCTTCATGGTTCCCGGGCTTGTAGGCCTTTGAGAATGTCTACCGCAGTTGTAGACGAAACGTCAGGTAGAAATACCACCGGACCACGGCCTACAAGCCCGGAAACCATGAAGACTTGTTTTTTTTTTTTTTTGTTATAAAAAACCGCCAATTCAATTTTTTTGCAAACCTTATCACGCGTGTTCATTATGCTATTATTATACGTCGAATGAAATTAGTCCGGAGTCGACATCATTCTTTGTTCTCGAGATATGCGAGACGATAAACATTTGATAACCATTTTACATTATTTTTTTTGTTATAAACAAAAAACTGCTAATTGAAATTTCCTGCTAACCTAATCAGGAGTTCATTATTTAATTATGTGTCGATATATCATTCTTTGTTCTTGAGATGTGAGCCGAAATGAAATTCACCGACGTACAAATGAACTTACGTACATACACACACTCACACACACAGGAATCTCTCTAAAAACAGTAAATTCGGACTCTAGGGACCTCAAAACGTGCAGATATGTCCAAATTTTTCATTCGCAAAATCGGACCCATTACAACAACTTCCAATGGGAAGTTAATAAAATGTAAATCGGTTAAGTGGCGAACTGATGAAAGAAACCGCGGCTTGTGTTTTAAATAATATATCAAAGCTATCAGATTACATACAGTCGAATAAATGTGTAGATTCAGAGCACAAAGGCACAATTATCCTGAAAAAAATATTCAGTTCATGGAAAAAAATACGTTGTGTGTTTAAAAAAATCACTGACAGACCGACTGACAGACAAACATTCTAAAAACAGTTGTTTATGTTTAGGTATAATATAAATAGACAAATGAGCTTAAATATAAGTACCGAGATATTTATTTTGAAATTACAAACAGACAATATTATTTATTTAAATTAGTACCGATAACTGATAACAAATTTTAAAAATCATCTAGTAAAATATCAGACATTATATAATAAATATGTAAACAAGAATATAAATATTTTAATTTAATTTCCAATTAGTGCAAACATTAATTAATTTTTCACTGTTACTGATCTGCCTGGATTTCACAGTATTATTCCCCAACAGCTGCCACCATATTATGAATTATTGTATGGAACAAAAGTATACAGACGTCAAACTTATTTAGGGATAATAGAAGTAGATAACTGAAATATTCAAGCACTTTAAAATGTTGAAATAATTATTTTTTTATAAATTAATAGATTTTTTATACGGCTGAATTGCAATTGAAAATTTTGTTGGAAAGCAGCCAATTATATAATTGATTCCAAACATATTGACTTAACACTCGCATGTAGTGAAAATCTATTGATTCCGAAGCATATAAGGAGAATGTTAGATTAGTAATCATGTCACGGCTCATTCCGCTGCGAAAGTAGAAATGTTCAGGTTAAAATCCTGACTGTGACTATGGTTGGTAAAATGTTTTTTCCCATATGTTTGGAATCAATTATACAATTGGCTGCTTTCCAACAAAATTTTCAATTATTTTTTTTTTGATTACCACCTTTAAAAGTGGAAAAACTATACTTTTTATTATCAATAATTCGATTGAACCGAATTTAAATTTATCTTTGTCGTAAAAAAATCATCCTTTCGATTATAACGACAATATATCTTGATCATCGTTATACCAGGTTTTCGCAATATTTAGTAATTTGATTATATAGGTCTTAACACTTAAAAAATATCTAATAATTTAAAGTCGAGCAGAGGCCTATTGTAAAAAAATCGTCCTTTCGGTTATAACGACAAGATATCTTGATCATCGTTATACCAG
This sequence comes from Mongoloraphidia duomilia, assembly GCA_039654895.1. Classification (NCBI taxonomy): domain Eukaryota; kingdom Metazoa; phylum Arthropoda; class Insecta; order Raphidioptera; family Raphidiidae; genus Mongoloraphidia; species Mongoloraphidia duomilia. Next base: position 9,291,609 of record CM077520.1, on the reverse strand, counting down.
GTTTTCGCAGTATTTAGTAATTTAAATATAGGTCTTAAAAAATAATAATTTAAAGTCGAGCAGAGACCTACTGTAAAAAATCGTCCTTTCGGTTATAACGACAAGATTTCTTGATCAATGTTATACCAGGTTTTCGCAGTATTTAGAAATTTAAATATAGGCCTCAACACTTAAAAAATAATAATTCTAAGTCGAGCAGACACCTACTGTAAAAAATCGTCCTTTCGGTTATAACGACAAGATATTTTGATCATCGTTATACCAGGTTTTCTCAATATTTAGTAATTTAAATATATAGGTCTTAACACTTAAAAAATATCTAATAATTTAAAGTCGCGCAGAGACCTACTGTAAAAAAATCGTCCTTTCGGTTATAACGACAAGATATCTTGATCATCGTTATATCAGGTTTTCGCAGTATTTAGTAATTTAAATATAGGTCTTAAAAAATAATAATTTAAAGTCGAGCAGAGACCTACTGTAAAAAATCGTCCTTTCGGTTATAACGACAAGATTTCTTGATCAATGTTATACCAGGTTTTCGCAGTATTTAGAAATTTAAATATAGGCCTCAACACTTAAAAAATAATAATTCTAAGTCGAGCAGACACCTACTGTAAAAAATCGTCCTTTCGGTTATAACGACAAGATATTTTGATCATCGTTATACCAGGTTTTCTCAATATTTAGTAATTTGAATAAAGGTCTTAACACTTAAAAAATATCTAATAATTTAAAGTCGCGCAGAGACCTACTGTAAAAAAATCGTCCTTTCGGTTATAACGACAAGATATCTTGATCATCGTTATACAAGATTTTCGCAGTATTTAGTAATTTAACTATAGATCTTAACACTAAAAAAATAATAATTCAAAGTCGAGCAGACACCTACTGTAAAAAAATGGTCCTTTCGGTTATAACGACAAGATATTTTGATCATCGTTATACCAGGTTTTCACAGTATTTAGTAATTTAAATATAGGTCTTAAAAATAATAATTTAAAGTCGAGCAGAGACCTACTGTAAAAAATTCGTCCTTTCCAATATAACGATGGTATTTCCTTAGCGTCTTCACTATCGTTCTATCCGGTTTACGTAGTAATTAATAATATATACTAATCTCCATTTTGCGTTGGTGTCTATGCATTTGTTAAACTGAAGTATTAGTCAAAGTCTGTTCAGTTTCTAGTGCAGTATGGTACGTGTGTGTACCACAGATCCATCAATCAAAGGGGGCGTAGCGCCGTTGGGGGCCATTCACAAGTGAACAGAGCCGCCTCTGAAGAATCTCATATTCACTATAAACGTTTATTGCGTCCGGCACTAAAACAGTTCTTTAGTCTCCACAGAATACACTAAGCTGATCAATTAAGGAGGGCCTTTGGATCACACTCCGCTCATGGATGTTTTGTGATGTCATTTAGTTTTAAGTGAGTTGTTATTTGATGTAAACAAGACGCTAATGTCTCCTAAGTTGTCGACGCGTCTATAATTTACAATAAATAAATAAAATTGATTAATTAATTAGTTAACATCTTATACTTAGAAGTTACACTCTTTTATGCGACTCCGGACGAGTTTACGCAAAGCGTTAAACGATACGAGCGCCTCACTGCAGGTAATTGTTGAACTAAGAACTTTAGGAAATTTCCGTTAGATGTCACTACAAGAACATTTTGTACCTCGATTGTCCTTGCTGTACACCTGTGGCTGGGTATATATTAAAGAGTATAACTTCCGCCGTGTGTAAAACACACACAATATGCCTCCTCTGTTGTCGAGCGTCTTTAATCCACAATTCATTCATTCACAATATTCCTTTTTCAAGCAGCGCGTTACGTAACGGTATTTTAGTAATTTTCCGGTATTTTGCGCGACATAATTGACATTTTTAGGTAAAAATGGTCACTTGGGTATTGTGAGTAACGTTTGGGGGGGGGGGAGGAAATCGAAGCGTTACGGCGCGTTACAGGAGGAGGGGGGTCAAAAATTTTCAAAAACTGCGTTACGTAATACTTGAACGGTCCCTAGGCTGATGACGTCACTGTGCAGTCATATGTAGGTATTCGGGCTACAGCGTTGCCAGCCACTTTTATCTCTTGGGTACGCGCAGTAACTTAAAATAGTACGCAAATTTTTCGTAGAGTACGCCCATGATAAAAAAAATCATAAAACAAGCCGTGAGGTGGGTCGTTTATTAGGACTAAAGTGCGACCCTTGAGGTCCACACGACGAACTTCCCAGTTTGATAAATATTTAATAATAATAATTAAATTAGATATTACACAGAAAAGTAATCATTTTATTCATTAAAACATCAATAATTAAAAAAAAAAAAACGGCTGAACCGATTTTTATAAAATTTATGTCGGATCAAAATGACGTTAACACGCCTCGATTGACACCCTTACGAAGTCGATATAATTTTTTATTCGCGAGATATTGTGTAAAATCTACTTTTTTGGAGGTTATTTGGTTAAGAAAAAAGAACGGCTGAACCGATTTTAAAAAAATTCTTTTCAGATCATATTTACGTTAATACGCGTCGATTGGCACCCCAACGTAGTCGATATCATTTTTCGTTCTCGAGATTTCGTCTTAGAAAGAAATGGACACATACATACGTACATACGTACGTACGTACATACGTACGTACGTACATACGTACACACACACACACACACACACACACACACACACACAGACATCTTTCTAAAAGTAGTGTAAAAATAGTGTAGTGACCTTGAAACATAAAATTTTTTTTTCCTTTTTGATTTCGATTTTCGGACCCATTACAATAACTTCCAATGGGAAGTTAAAAATAGGACCTCCTTCAAAAAAGCAACTAAAAAGATGAAAATAATAAAATTTTAAGGTCGGTGCCAATTTAATTACTAAAACTTTTTATATTAGTAATTAAATTGACGCAGACATCAAAATTTTATTATTTTTCTCTTTTTAGTGGTTTTTTTGAAGGTGGTTGTATTTTGTTATAATTATTTTTTTAATTTTTACTTTTTGGTAGCTTTGCAATACGTAGTTTGCACGTTAATAACCGACGTATTTCTTGATATTTGATTACTAAATTAAAAAAATAAACTATTGAACCCATTTAAGTAAAAATGTATGTGGGACCACCTTGGAGGTAGGTATGCCTTATTAAATGAAACAAGAGTTATCAAAATCGGTTCTAAAATTCAGAAGATAGGGGGTTAAAATACATAAAAATATGATTACTAAACTTAAAAAAATCACATATTAACAAAAGAAAAAGAGAAAGTTATATACAATTATTTGTATAATAAACGAAGAAGGAAATATATATTAGGGGTACCATCAATTGGTTTAAACTTGAAGGGAATAATATAATAAAATGTGACCACAGAGCAGTCGTATTTGCTATTAAATTTATAAAATTTACCGAAATGCAAAAGATGTATCTATAAATGTTAATTTTTAGAGACGCTTCATTTTGTGGACTGGGTCCGAATGCAATTTCAATTTTCAAGTATTAAAATTTAAAATAGTACGCAAAACGCACGGAGAGTACGCGAGTACGCAAAGAGGCCGAATAGTACGCAAAACGTACTATTCGTACTCTACTGGCAACGCTGTCGGGCTATATAGTATCTATTCTTATATATTGGTGTTGAAGGGGTTAAAGCGAACGAAGCCGCAAGTAAAAGCTAGTTCATTTATGTACTATTGAAGTGAACATTTTACAGCAGTTGAGCCGTATACAGTCACTTGTCTGACATACGTCGCCCAGCCAACTGAAACAAAACAAGATTGATTTTGTTGTAAATGTGTTCTCGCATTCGCCCGTCATCGTGTGCGGGATTTTGTTGCACATTTCTCTACACGTTTATTTACTGAATTCATTAATTTTATTCACTTAACACTCTTGCACACCTCGCGGCATGTTTCAGTTATGAATATACCTAAGTACCTATAAAGTTCAAACGGTCAGAAAAATAATTTTCAAACGCCGCAAAATGTTAAAAAAACTCTTCAGCATTGGAGTGATCGCGTGGTGTCGAAAAGACAGCGCGGCATGCTTCAATTATGAGTATACCTATATAAAATTCAAACGGTCAGAAAAATAATTTTCAATCGCCGCAAAATGTTAAAGCAACACTTCAACCTTGAAGTATTCGCGTGGTGTCGAAAAGACATCGCGGCATGTTTCAGTTATGAATATACCTAAGTACCTATAAAGTTCAAACGGTCAGAAAAATAATTTTCAAACGCCGCAAAATGTTAAAAAAACTCTTCAGCATTGGAGTGATCGCGTGGTGTCGAAAAGACATCGCGGCATGTTTCAGTTATTATGAACATACCTACCTATATAAAGTTCAAACGGTCAGAAAAATAATTTTCAAACGCCGCTAAATGTTAAAAAAACTCTTCAGCATTGGAGCGATCGCGTGGTGTCGAAAAGACATCGCGGCATGTTTCAGTTATTATGAACATACCTACCTATATAAAGCTCAAACGGTCAGAAAAATAATTTTCAAACGCCGCAAAATGTTAACAAAACTCTTCAGCATTGGAGCGATCGGGTGGTGTCGAAAAGACATCGCGGCATGTTTCAGTTAGTATGAACATACCTATATAAAGTTCAAACGGTCAGAAAAATAATTTTCAAACGCCGCTAAATGTTAACAAAACTCTTCAGCATTGGAGTGATCGCGTGGTGTCGAAAAGACATCGCGGCATGTTTCAGTTATTATGAACATACCTACCTATATAAAGTTCAAACGGTCAGAAAAATAATTTTCAAACGCCGCTAAATGTTAAAAAAACTCTTCAGCATTGGAGTGATCGCGTGGTGTCGAAAAGACATCGCGGCATGTTTCAGTTATTATGAACATACCTACCTATATAAAGTTCAAACGGTCAGAAAAATAATTTTCAAACGCCGCAAAATGTTAACAAAACTCTTCAGCATTGGAGCGATCGGGTGGTGTCGAAAAGACATCGCGGCATGTTTCAGTTAGTATGAACATACCTATATAAAGTTCAAACGGTCAGAAAAATAATTTTCAAACGCCGCAAAATGTTAAAAAAAACACTTCAGCATTGGAGTGTTCGAGACATGTTTCAGTTATTATGAATAGGTATATAGGTACCTACCTATAAAGTTCAAACGGTCAGATAATACTAATTTATGCAACTAGTTGCTTAAGTGACGGATTATATGACAGTCGCGATTTTGCGATACGAGCCTAAAGTTCTGTTGCATTTATACCAGAACGAGAGTGTTTACCGCGCGAGCCGAAGGCGAGTGCAGTATTCACACGAGTTCTGATATAAATACAACATAACCTTAAGAGAGTATTGTAAAGTCGCGACGGTCAGATTCGTCACTTTAGACACGCGTTACATACAATATCTTTTGCAACAACTGCTTCAAAAGGCCAATCTTAAGCAAATAAAACACAATTTGGATAAATATTTTATTAGTGACATTATAGCAAAATAATCTATAAAGTACTTTATCACGCACGTGTGTAATAAAGTAAAAGAAATCAGTATTACTTTATAGAGCGGAGTGCATTAAAATTTACTTTAAACACTACCGTTCGAACGCATCAGAAGCTTCCATAAAGAATCACTTTTCAAACGGTACACAGCCATCTAAAATTGTACTTTTGATGCAAGTGTTGTAAAAATAATTTTCAAACATTGCAAAATGGTAAGCAACTCTTTAACCTTGGAATGCTCGCGTGGTGTCGAAACGACAGCGTGGCACGTTTAATTTATGATCAAGAAAAGTAGCCTTAATTTGACGAAAAAAATCTATCCTCAGATCAAAAATGTGATTGCGGGAACGTGTAAAACAGTTTTATGCGGAAAGGATAAGGTTAGATTCCTCTTAAAACTGGAGTGTATTGTTTTCTAGTACAGTGCAGTGCGTTATTTTGTACTTATTATGTCGTATTTATGTTATACTCTCTCACACCCCTTTCTTATACACAAATCGTTTTGTTCCTCTACTCCCCTTCTGTGTTGTTTCTTGTAAGTCGTTAACTTTTCAAAGATTCCTCTTGAAAACATTGTTATGTATCAGTTTTTGTTCTGAGTTATTCCAAACAAAATTGTTGAGCCTTTAAGGTGACTATACCAGTTTCAAAATTCTAATCTACTATCAACATGTCAAAAAACCGGTCAAGTGCGAGTTCAACTCGCGCACAGAGGGTTACATACAACTAAGAAAGTATAAATAAATTAAAATACACTTCATTAAATTTAATTTATTTTTTTGGAAATCGTTTTTAAATTAAATTTCTTAGTCTAAAAATTCCAAAATATTTACATTATAAAAATAACAAACTTCGGGTGGGTTGGGATTCGAACCGGTTATCTACACTTGTGAGACCACTACAGATAGCACAATCATGTTAGATTTTTTCAAAAGATTAACTGTCGGATTAAAACTTATTGACGCAGTTAGGTGTCCCCCGCAAAGTAGAAAAAGAAATTATATTTTGGCCCATTAATTAATTATGGGAACTGTCCGCCATCTGGGATTTTGTATTTTTGTCGATTTGCACGCGTATTTTGCATATCTCGATAAAAAAGATAAGTAACAAATTTGTAGACAATTTAATTCTCTACAATCCTTATATAGTCAATATTTAAAAAAAATAAATATTTATTGCTAATAATAAGCAAACAGTGTGAAAAATTAGTAGAGTGGCGCAATTTTTTCAACTTTTGGACCATTTTTAGAAAAAACTACATTAAACTGACACATATTCTGACAGTTTTTCTGTAATCTATAACTTAATATCTACTTACCCTAATTTTTAGGCGCGATCTTAGCGAAGCTAGAAGCGCCTATATACACTCGCTTTGTCTGTGAATCTGTGAATCTGTGAATCTGTAACGGATTTTTTGTGTCACGCGTACAGCCCAAACGGATGAACCAATTTTCAAAAACTTTTTTTTGTTCGATTCCTCTCGGGGTCTATTTGATCCTAACGTCGCCCGATTTTTGAATTTTGGCCCCAGAGGGGAGCAAATTAGAAAAAACGGTGTTTTTTGCTTATAGTTTGCCCAATTTAAGTCAGATCGATTCGAAACCTGTCTCAAACGAAAGAGCAGAAAATTTTAGATAGATTTCATGTATAATATTGTGTCAAAACAGTTTTTTTATACAGATTTATATGATTATTAAACTAAATAAATGCGACTTTATCTAATAAATCGCGAACTTGTTTCGGTTGTCCTTGTCTGTTGCACAGTGTGATATGGATATTGGAAGATAGCGTATGATCTGTCTTATATTGCATTATTTTAATATAGTTATTCAATTTTTTGACTGCTGATGTTTGAATTTAAGTTTAAAAACCCTGGCCTACTGAGTTAAAATGACGTGTAACTAATTATTGACGTCGATCGGATGGCGAGACCTAGGGATCGGACCAAAATTTCTCGACGTTCATACCTTCCCGAACAATTTGACTTTCTCTGTCTGTATGTCCCTTTGTACGCTTATAACTCGAGAACCACTGATCTGATTTACATGATTTTTTTTCAAGTAAATAACTTCTTATGCGACTGCGAGTTTTAAAATATTCTGGCATCACGCAAAAGTAAGTAGGTAGTAGTTGCTTTGTTTTTTAAACGGTGGTTTTATTTAGCTTGATCCCGTATATTTGTTACAAATCTTGCGACCGACTGAGTTGAAATTTTGCACACATGTGTAGCTACGGTGACAAAACAATATTATGGTACTAACTGACCGGCCCGGTTCGTCCGGGCGTAAATCGTACTTTTGATTTTTCACCCACTTCCTATGATCCGATTGAGTTGAAATTTTGCACACATGTGTAGCTCCGGTGACAATACAATATTATGGTAACTAGCTGACCGGCCCGGTTTTGTCCAGGTGTAAATCGTACTTTTGAATTTTCACCCACTTTCCGTGATCCGATTGAGTTGAAATTTTGCACACATATGTAGCTCCGGTGACAATACAATATTATGATAACTAGCTGACCGGCCCGGCTTTCGTCCGCGTGCAAATCGTACTTTTAAATTTTCACCCACTTCCTATGATCCGATTGAGTTGAAATTTTGCACACATGTGTAGCTCCGGTGACAATACAATTTATGGTAACTATCTGACCGGCCCGGCTTTCGTCCGGGTGTAAATCGTACTTTTGAATTTTCACCCACTTCCCGTGATCCGATTGAGTTGAAATTTTGCACACAGGTGTAGCTCCGGTGACAATACAATATTATGATAACTAGCTGACCGACCCGGCTTTCGTCCGGGTGCAAATCGTACTTTTGAATTTTCACAGGCAAAAGGTCTTTCTCCGGTAACGTTTCAGTGGATCGGATAAATGTTATAAAATCAGACTAAGGAAATAAAGCACACTAAAAAATTAAAAATAAAAATAGATAAAAAACTTTTAAGTTAAACGGTTTTATAAATGTACTAAAAAGAAAAAAATAAAATTTAATTTAGGTTCATAAGTATAAAAGCGTGGGTCGTGACTGTAATAAATTATCATAGAGTTTACGACCCACGCTTTTATACTTATGAACCTAAATTAAATATTATTTTTTTCTTTTTAAAACATTTATAAAACCGTTTAACTTAAAAGTTTTTTTACCTATTTTTATTTGAAGCTATGCTTCTTAACGCACGTTTCAGATGGGGACCTAAATAATAAAAAGTGAAACGTCACGTCACGAAGTAGTGCAACGTCACTTTTGTAAAAATTATCCGATCCTTTTGAAAATTAATATTTGAGAGTTTTATAGGACACAAAAAAATAAAATGGCGTCAGATTTCAAAATGGCGCCCATATGTACTTTTTTGTAAAAATTATCCGATTCTTTTGAAAATTAATATTTGAGAGTTTTATAGGACACAAAAAAATAAAATGACGTCAGATTTTTCAAAATGGCGGCCATATGAACTGTTTTGTAAAAATTATCCGATCCTTTTGAAAATTGATATTTGAGAGTTTCATAGGACTCCAAAAAATAAAATGACGTCAGATTTTTCAAAATGGCGGCCACATGTACTCTGTTGTAAAAATCATCCGATCCTTTTGAAAATTGATATTTGAGAGTTTCATAGGACACAAAAAAATAAAATGATGTCAGATTTTTCAAAATGGCGGCTATATGTACTTTTTTGTAAAAATTATCCGATCCTTTTGAAAATTGATATTTGAGAGTTTCATAGGACACAGAAAAATTAAATGTGCCAGATTTCAAAATGGCGGCCATATGTACTTTTTTGTAAGAATTATCAGATCCTTTTGAAAATTGATATTTGAGAGTTTCATATGACACAAAAAAATAAAATGACGTCAGATTTCAAAATGGCGGCCATTATATATACTTTTTTGTAAAAATTATCCGATTCTTTTGAAAATTGATATTTGAGAGTTTCATAAGACACAAAAAAATAAAATGACGTCAGATTTCAAAATGGCGGCCGTATGTACATTTTTGTAAAAATTATCCGATCCCTTTAAAAATTAATATTTAAGGGTTTCATAGAATAAAAAAAAAATGAAATGACGTCAGATTTAAAAATGGCGGCCAAATGTACTTTTTTGTAAAAATTATCCGATTCTTTTGAAAATCGGTATTTGAGAGTTTCATAGGACACAAAAAAATAAAATGACATCAGATTTAAAAATGGCGGCCGTATGTACTTTTTTGAAAAAATTATCCGATTCTTTTGAAAATCGGTATTTGAGAGTTTCATAGGACACAAAAAAATAAAATGACGTCAGATTTCAAAATGGCGGCAGTATGTACTTTTTGTGTAAAAATTATCCGATCTTTTTGAAAATAGATATTGACGAGTTTTATAGAACGCAAAAAAATAAAATGACGTCATATTTTAAAATGGCGACCATAGGTATATACTTCTTTGTAAAAATTATCCGATCCTTTTGAAAATTGATATTTGAGAGTTTAATAAGACACAAAAAAATAAAATGGCGTCAGATTTCAAAATGGCAGTCAAATAATAACTTTTTAATTGTATTGTTTGTATCTTTGATAAATTCGGTTTTATATAGAATGCGTAAGAAACATAGCTTCTGTCGGGTATCTTACGACACCTCATGACTTTTTTTATTTAGCAGGTTCCGAGTTTCGCTTAATAGTCAACCGTTGCTATGGAAAATTGTTTCAAAAATTCACTGCACTATTTTTTCTATGTAATCCAATACATATTTACATTAGGTCTTATGGCCATAGCCTACTACAAAATTGATCTTCTTAGTGTTATTGTCCCTATGTTTGGTAAAACCGTTTACACACAATACCTACATGAATATCGCGCCTTGTAATTCTTGAATTACTTGTATGCTCCAAAATTTTTAACTTTAGAAACCTAGAAGATCAGCGGGGAGAATGGTGTTTTCAAGCTATATCTTTAGAACCAACCCACCAAAAAATTTGAAAAAATATGTTTGGAATCCAAAAAGTACCTCTTTCCAACGATATCCCGCACGGTACAATATATTCAACTTTTTCAAACTTATCCAAGTGTGCAAGCTTTCACGGCCGGCATTGTTCCAAGTCTTCATGGTTTCCGGGCTTGTAGGCCGTGGTCCGGTGGTATTTCTACACTTATCTGTGAGCCGCCAAGGAGGACACTTCGACCGCTGCCACATCGCCTTTGAGAATGTCTACCGCAGTTGTAGACGAAACGTCAGGTAGAAATACCACCGGACCACGGCCTACAAGCCCGGAAACCATGAAGACTTTTTCAAACTTACCCGCAATGAAAATATTTACAAAAATATTTGATAACCTTTGATTATCGAATACATTACAATGACCTAGCATCATGCCAAATTTCAAATTCCTACGTCACGCAGTTTTTGAGAAAAATGTCTGTGACAGACACACAGACGGACGCAAGAGCGATATTATAATGGTTCCGTTTTTCCTTATAAGGCACGGAACCCTTAAAATGAGGATAGCTTGATGTAACGGTTAGCGTGCTACCCTTTGGATCAAACTGTCGTGGGTTCGAATCCCACCTCCGCTCACAGATGTTTCGTGATTTAATGACTTATGTTGTCGAGCGTCTATAATCTATACTTAATATTATAAAGAGGAAAGATTTGTATTTTTGTGTGTGTGTATGTTTGTAATGAATAAACTCAAAAACTTCTGTGCCGATTTCAAAAATTCTTTCACCTATAGAAAGCTACATTATCAGCGAGTAACATGGGCTGCATTTTATTTTTAAAAAAAATTAGAGATCCCTACGAAAATTACAACAATGTAAGCCAAGATATCAAAAATTTGCCTATAAAAGTCATTATTTGGCGTGCAGCGCTGTGATAACTATTGATTATAACTATACATTCGAGCGAACGAGCGAAGCGAGTGAGTAATGTATTAATAAATTATAAATTCATAGCACCCGGGCGAAGCCGGACCGGGCCGCTATGTATTATAAAATTCGAGCGAATAAACACGACCAGCCCAGCTTCGCTTCGCAGGAGGAGAATTTTTCGCGGGGGGGATAAAAAATTGTAATCGTAAAATACGTGGGCGAAGCCACGGGTAACGGCTAGTCTACAATAAATAAATAAAAAAACTCAAGAGGTGTCATGGGACACCCGACAGAAGCTATGCTTTTTACGTCAACACATGCGATGGGCTACGCAAGTGCAGTACAAAATATAAATACAATTTAATTGAAATAAGAATTAACATACTTATATTATTTAAAATTACTTGTATAGATACACACAGTAGGTACTAATGTTGTACAACACGTTATCTTTGTGTTGGTGCATATACGTGTACATAGGCCACTGCGCGTGCGCCAGTATATTACTATACGTCACACTCATAGCTATAGATATACTTTTAACATGAGCATGTCGGTGACGTGACGCGAACCCATAAGTTTTTCCCCTCCCAGAAATCGTCTAACGCGCCTATAGAAGCATAGCTTCAAAAATACATGTCAAAACACAATATACGATTTTGATTAGGACGAATCAATCCTGGGATAGTTCGAGATTATCGATATTTCGAGAGTATGGATCGACCTTAATGAAGCTCATCATGGCGTCTGTTAACATTGTTTACGAGGATTATTTTCAAAGGAAACACTGTTAAGGCTCTTGCATCGTAACTTTTTGAAAGGACGTACTAACTTTTAAATCCGTTTATTGTTGATGTTAAAGATCGTAGTTTGATTTACTTTAGTCATGCTTAAAATATAAATACATACAATCATAATACGATTTTCATTCTCATCACGAAAATTGTTCGATGTTTCTCCTTTGATACTGTTTTAAATCCGTTATATTTTTTCTTATTGCTGTTCTTTGATATTATTATTCAATTCATTCAGAAGAGAGTAGAATTTGTCAAAGAGTAAGTATGTAATATAATAATAATAGCTATTCATTTCCAAGATAGAGTAATTTGAAAAAATACATTCTAACAGTGTCACGTACCTACAACTTACAACAAAATAAATAGATAAATATGGTTCAGTACATTTGCAAAATCTGAAATTCTCCCTACCGACCAATCACAACTCAAGAAATAAAGGGATACGAGTTGACCACGCACTGCAGATCACTCTATCTTGAAAATGAATAGACTTTTTTTATAGTTAATTATATATTTAAAACATTATAAATTATAAATACAAATTTTAACACGGACGTCGTGAGTAAATACACAATTAAATGAATGCATAATGACTGCAAACAGTATATGAAACACCTGAGTAAGAACAATGACGTAACACAATGCTGTAATCAGGAAAAATTCATTAATTCAAACCTATGTCACCGTAGGGATAGTGGAAAGTTTAGGGTTAGAATCCCTACGGTGACACAGGTTTGAATTAATGAATTTTCCTGATTACAGCATTGTGTTACGTCATTGTTCTTACAATAGGTGTTCATACAGATTGTATCAAATTAAACCTGTGCATAGGGCATTCTGTGTGTAAGACAGAGATTGATACATAAAGCAATAAGTAAGAATGAGATAAGTGATCACTAATAGGATGTTACGTAGTTACTGTAAATAAATATGTATAATACCGAACAACTGGCATCGTTGTTTTCTACAGTAAAAATAGTCACTACTGAAATTATTGATAAAATGGCAATTTATACTGTTCGGGAAAAAATTCAAATAATTAAATGGTTTTATGGTGGTAATTCAACCGCCGACATAATAAAATTATTTGTAGCTGCCTTTGAAAATAGCATAGAAGGAGCGAAAAAACAAAGATGACACTATTAGGTTGTATAAATATTATTTATTTACAGTAACCACGTAACATCCTATTAGAGATCATTTATCTCATTTTTACTTATTGCTTTATGTATCAATCTCTGTCTTACACACAGAATGCCCTATGCACAGGTTTAATTTGATACAATCTGTATACTGTTCGCAGTCATTATGCATTCATTTAATTATAAATTATTATTAAATTATTAACTTTGCATTTTCACCGTGAACGTTCTTCCCAACTACTGAACCGGTCCGACACGCACTTGGTCGCTTTTTTAAAGTTAGTATTAGTTTTGTGGTCAACCTGTATTTTCCAAACGTGTTTGTATCGGTTTACTGGCATATTAATTATTGTTGATAGCCTTTCAGAACTTTGCCACGATTACACGACGGTGACGGACTGGCGGTTATGCCCCGTTTCATCACTATGACAACCTGTTTGCCTAGTTATAAATGACGCGTGAATATTGAGTACACAGATCTGGATAGAGCCGTCACAACTATAACCCCAGCTTATAATATACAGAATGTTTCGTTTAATTCTTTAAAGACTAAGGCCATTCACCAAACACTGTTAAAGATAGAAGTTACTAATCTTAAAATAAATTTATTACTTGGAATAAAATTAACTTTCAATTCATCAAGCAATTCATTCGATAGAATAGTAACTTCAGATACAAATTTATTTTATACCATACACCTTGGACATGTTGTCAAATATTTTGATTTTAAAGCACGTTTACCAAAGATCCGACCGATAGCGCATCGATCGAAAATGTAAATTTATTTTATTTTACTACAAAAGCCTTTACCTGAAAGATACGGAATTAATATTTACCTGTAAAGGTCGCCAGGTCATAAAGTAAATTTGTGCATTTCGTGTGCATCCTATTTTACTAGGCGAATAAACATTTATACGCTTAAAATTGGACAGAATAGTTATTCTTACGATTTATACCTGCAGTAAACTTAACTACGTTTGGTGAATTGAATTATCGCTATTTATTCCGAGTAACAGTTACCAGGAGAATAAATCAACGGAATAAATAACTAACTAGGCTCGGTGAATACAGGCCTTAGAGGCTTTACCATGGGCGTATGTACGTAAGAACAGGGTAGAACTCTGCCCCCACCTCGATTTGGAATAATAGAATAGTGTGAAAATTCATGAAGCTTACTTCATAATAATCCCTTTTATTTCCCGTTATTAAACTTGGGCGCTTGAAAATTGCCCGATTCGCCCTTAAAATATTCTGATGTCATTTTTCGGATGTCTATGTTTATTCTCAACACTCTTGCCCTCCTTAAAAAAATTATGCGTACACTCCCGAGGCTTACTAAACAGACCAACACTTAAAAAAGAGCATATGAACAAAAGTCCGAAAATGCCTTGTTTAAGAGTTAGAACCCTTTAAAAAAGGTAAAAAGAGCAATAAAATATTTAACAAATTATAAACACAGTTGAAAAATTTTGTAGAATTTGTCAAGTGTGTTTATAATTTGTTATTTAATCATGTTCTACAAATAGAGCGAGAGCTAATGACAATTTTTTGGTGTTATTTATTCAAGGCCTTATTTTTATATATTTCAATTTGCAGAACAAAATGTCGGTATTAACCCCATTGCAGAACGATGTAAACACCTAGCGAGCAAGTTTCCCACTAGGATAGTGGGTTAATACCGACATTTTGTTCTGCAAATTGAAATATATGCTTAAAACAGTCGCCGTAACAAGATATTAAAATTTGAACCTTGAACTAATAATATAAATTTCGTCGGTTACATGACACGTTTAGGGTGATCTGCCACCCCTTTAATACTGACCAATCGATCTGCAAATATTATAATGGCATTATTGGGTCACCGATAAGCTATACAAACAATATCAGCCTTGAAGCAATAATAATTGTGACCATTTTTTTTGTTACATGTTGGGGCCTGGGGGCGGTTTGCATCCCTCCTATACCTATATATATATACCCTCCTATACCTATATCTAGGAAAATCCCTTACTCAGGGTAATTTAATATGCCTACCTCAACTTCTTCACAAAAATAAGGCCTTAAATAAATAACACCAAAAAATTGTCACTAGCTCTCGGTCATAAAAGTATCGAGTAAAGAAATAGTGAAAACTATAATAAAATATTTATTTATTTAAATTCTAATAACTACGCTGCTCGCCGCAACGTGTGTATTATTATAGTAATTACTAGCGGTCCCGTCCGGCTTCGCCCGGGTGCTAAGAAAGCCCGGGTGCAATACACTACTCACTCGCCTCGCTCGTTCGCTTGAATATTATAAATACACTACACACTCGCTTCGCTCGTTCGCTTGAATATTATAATAACATTACTCACTCGCTTCGCTCGTTCGTTTGAATTTTATTAATACACTACTCACTCGCTTCGCTCGTTCGCTTGAATATTTTCGCCTACTCACTCGCTTCGCTCGTTCGCTTGAATATTATAAATACACTACTCACTCGTTTCGCTCGTTCGCCATATATGTATTTTTTAAAGCTTAATTTAAAAATCAGGGGTTGATCGTATAAGGGTGAAAATTTAGAGTTGAATGTATTTTCAATGCTGAATCATGAAAAAATTAAAAAAAAAATTTTGTCCAAAAAATAAAAAAAAAAATTTGGGGTGGACCACCCTTAACATTTAGGGGGATGAAAAATAGATGTTGTCCGATTCTCAGACCTACCCGATAAGCATACAAAATTTCATCAAAATCGGTCCAGCCGTTTCGGAGGAGTTCAATTACGTACACCGTGACACGAGAATTTTATATATTAGATATTTATTTGTTTAAATTCTAATAACTACGCTACTCGCCGCAACGTGTGTATTATTATAGTAATTATTTTAAAAATGTATTTGAAAAGATCTATATTTTATTGATATTTTCTTTTAATATTTTAGAGTACAATACAATAGAATACTTACAAGCTTATTTCAAAGTGAAAAATATCCTTTCAATAAAACACAAAAGCATATGCAACAGTGAATGCATTATTCCATAGAAAGACCCCTGCTATTGATGTTACAATAATTCGAACGGAACTTGAGCCTTCAGTTGCATACATAAATAAATTATAATATATGAACAGAAATATCAAATGAAAGTACACATTTGAAAGCGAACAATTTGTGAACATGCGATAATGGTTACACGTCATGATTTGTAGATAATTAATTCTCAAGCATGCGTTAAACTTTCAGACATGCATACTATAACAATTTTAAAACGATTAGTTTGCGAACAATTCGCGAATAATTTTCTAGAAATAAACTATACCTACTTTATATACTATTTGTTTAATATACTAATATCTGGATGACCGAGCTTTGCTCGGATGAATTCAAAAAAAATATAACTTAAAGTTCCCATTATTGTCAGAGTAATTTGACATAAATAATGAAAATAGTTTGTTTTTTCCAAAGCCTACTCACCATACGACACTGTTTTATAACGTTAAAAAAACTGTTTTTTAAAATGATAAAATCGATAAGTAAACGAATTTTTCCAGGGATGAGACCTAGCTAGATCGATTTTTTGCCCCCCGAAACCCCTTTTCGGTAAATTTGATCAAAATCGTTAAAGCCGTTTTCGAGAAAATATTTATATAGGTACATACAATATACAAGATTTGCTCGTTTAATAATATAGGGATTGAATTGAATGTGGTTCACCAACAAATCACGAACCGTTTGCGAACATTTTTCTACAAGTAAATTATACTGGTGTAGTTTTGTAAACAACAAATCAGTGTTGTAAGTACACAAATATAAAATTAAATGTGGCTTATGAAAAATTCACGAACAGTTTGCGAACATTTTTCTAGAAGTAAATTATACCGGTGTAATTTTCTAAACAATAAATCAGGGTTGTAAATACCTACACAAATATAAAATCTAATGTCGTTTACGAACAAATCACGAACAGTTTGCGAACATTTTTCTACTAGTAAATTGAACTTGTGTAATTTTGTAAACAACAAACGTAAGTACACACATATAAAATCAAATGTGGTTTGCGAACAATTCACGAACAGTTTGCGAACATTTTTCTAGAAATCGGTTTTCCTAAATTAATATTGTTAACATTCAAACTTTGCATTTGTAAATACAAACATTCGAATGTGGTATGTAAACAATTCGCGAACAATTTACCAATATTCTTCTAGAAGGCATTTTTGCTAATATAAAACATTTCAAATTGTTGCAATAATATACGTTTACAAATTTAAATATGATTGTTATTTGCGAACAATTCATTAAAAATATACGAACATTTTTTTAATAATACAATATTGCTTTGTTATGGAGCGTCTTTTATAATTTATCTACATTGTTAACATTTCAATTTCACCTACGAATTTAAAATCGAACGTGATTTACGAACAAATTGCGAACATTGCTTTGGAAGTTCTATTAGCAATTTAAACGTTATATACGAACACAACGTAGGTGAAGTTTATGAATAATTTGCTCTGCACAGATTAATGTTGTCAACTGCTTTTCAGTTTTGAAGACTGTTGTTTGACGTAAATTTCACATAGAACTTGATTTACTGACAGCCGACGAACGACTATAAATTATACTATAACTGTAATGTTGTTTGCCGCGTTTCAATCTCAAAGACTGCTACGTACTTCAAAGCAAACGCGAAATGTAAAGTGTTTCTTAATAGTTAATAAATTCATTGTAATGTTACAAAACTGTTTTCTGAGTTGGGGAATAAATATTTATTTACAATAATTAAAAATACATAACAATGAACGCAACAACTATATACAATAATTCGTAACAATTAACTATATACAATAATTCGTAACAATCACTAAACAGTAATTAACACTTAATTATATACACAAAGATTATTTATTTCTAACGTTTATTTATGTCAGTCATTTACTCAGTTACTTCAGTGCTATTTATTTATATCCACTCCACTATTTATATCACTGTATTGGCTGATTAATATTTATATCCACTTAACGGTACGAGTCACCACTGACTGCCTAATATTTATATCAGACGTACTTGATTGCACGAGTCACTAATGACTGCCTAATATTTATATCAGACGCACTTGATTGCACGAGTCACTAATGACTGCCTAATCTCCGTTGAACTGATTACTTGCGTGAGTCACCGTAGACTGACTGCCTGTTCGCTTCACTCACTCGTTTATATACCTGCGCTGCCTAGCCTAGTACGTTCTCGCGTTCTCTAGAACATTCCGGCAGGTACTCGTTGTCCAGAAAGTTCGTGTAGACACCAGTGTGTTCAGCAAGCAAACACCGCTTCCTGCCTGAAGTTTGTATACAGGGTGATTCGTAACAGTAAATATAAAATGTAATCTTATATTAGTAAATAGTAATAATATAAAAATTGTATTGAATGACAACTAATAGTTTAATATGCTAAGTTGCAGAAAGCATTGTCAAAAAACTTCATTTGACAATGACCTTAGATCGTGATCATTATATATTTACAGTTTTTTTATATATATACAGGAGCAGTTTAATGTCGTTGTGAAACTCCGTCATGTAGAGCATTATTTCAATAAATTGGTAGGCTAGAAAAAACTTTTGAACGACTAAAAGGAACAAAATAAAATTTAGTAAAAAAATCTTATTAAAGACACGCTTTTATATAAATGTACTGAAAAGGGAAAAAATAAGTTTTAATAATTTAGTTTCATAATTATAAAAGCGTGGGTTGTAAACTCTACGATATTTTATTAGTCACGAGTCACGACCCACGTTTTTATAATTATGAAACTAAATTATTAAAACTTATTTTTTTCACATTTAGTACATTTAAAGTTTTTTTTTCTAATATTTTATTTTGTTCCTTTTATAGTCGTTCAAAAGTTTATCCCCTTTTGAGTCCCTTAGGGATTGAATTTTGAAAAATTCCTTCATATAGTGAGTGCTTACGTCACAAAAGAAACCTACTGTCCAAATTCCAAGTTTCTAGCTTTAGCGGTTTAGCCTAGGCGTTGAATAGTCAAAAAAACACTACTCCCTCATTTGACCCCCTTAGGAATTGAATTTAATTCTAAAAACGATTGATTCATGTGTTGTCATCGGGAATGCATATGTGTACCAAATTTTAAATCGATCGGATACATGGAAGTCGTTCAAAATTGACTTGCAAGATTTGACCTAAACAAACTAACATAGAAACATTGCAAGTTAAATAAAAGCTTGTAAAAGTAGCATGTGTACGCGGCCCCCCAAGACGCTTTTTTTTCACGACCCGTTGAAAATCGTATTAAACCGGTTTTACTGTAATTAAATTGATCTATAGTTTCCAACCTAAGCTAGAAATAAGAAGACACTGAACTGTATTTGTAAGAGACACACAGAGCATACATGATATTATGTACAACGTACAATAATCTATAAATTTATAATTGGTTTAGTTTTGATTAGTAAGTTTATAGAAGTTTCTTTCCCCATGAGAGCTCCAGTCTTGTATCTATAGATAATAATAAGCACGTAGGTGCCAGGTGGTAATTTTGTTCAAAAACCTAGGCCTATCAATGATTTTTAGGGTTCCGTACCTCAAAATGAAACAACGGAACCCTTATGGCTTATAGGATCACTCTAGTGTCTGTCTGTCTGTCCGTCCGTCTGTCACAGCTTATTTTCTCCGAATCTAGGACGAACAAAGTTGAAATTTGGTACATATATAGAGTTAGGTGACCCAATCACGGACGTATAGCGTAAATAAACAAATTCTGATATTGAGAGATAATTTTGGAAGGAAAATTAGAAAATTAAAAAAAAAGTCAAGAGGTGTCATGGGACACTCGACAGAAGCTATGCTTTTTACGCATTGTATATAAAACCGAATTTATCAAAATTCAAAGCTATAGACAATACAATTGAAAAGTTATTATTTGACCGTCATTTTGAAATCTGATGCAATTTTATTTTTTGTGCTCTATAAAACTCTTAAATATCAATTTTCAAAAAGATCGCATAATTTTTACAAAAGCACATGGCCGCCATTTTGAAATATGGCGCCATTTTATTTTTTTGTGTCCTATAAAACTCTCAGATATTAATTTTCAAAAGGATCGGACAGTAGATATACTTTTAACATGAGCATGTCGGTGACGTGACGTGAAACCATAAGTTTTTCCCCCTCCCAGAAATCGTCTAACGCGCCTATAGAAGCATAGCTTCAAAAATGTTTTCAAGTGCATCGTGTGACGTATCAAATGAAAGGGTTCGTTATGAGAAATACAAATTATTAACTTTTTATAATTTTAAAATACGTAGTTTAAAAAATATTAAAGAAAATATAGCATTCCTGTTGGGAACAGCCATCGAAAGACTTAACGTTACAATGCAACACAAGAAAAATTCATTTTAAATCTATATGTCAGGGACTCAAACCCGAATCTTCCACTATCACGGCTGACTCCTAGATGAGATTAGATTAGAAAGAGGGCGTAAGGCAAGCCTCGTCAACACGGCGACCTTAATACTTAGATCTATTGTGTGGCCCTGACTTGTTTATTCCAATGCGAGGTTAAAGCTCTGGATGAATCCTAGAATCGCTTTGGAATCTGTATCCTATACTTGCTCAGGCGTTGGGAATGGAATGTTAAGGTGACGGAATCTTTGAGTCATGACTGCTTCACATTTGCAAAGCAAATGCTCCGATGTTTCAGGAGCCTCTAAACAGAAGCGGCATGATCCGTTCTCAGTTACACCAATTTTATTAAGGTGATACCTCAATGGGCAGTGACCTGAGAAGAGCCCGGAAATAATTTGGAGCTCAGTTTTCTTTAAGCGTAAAATTTTTTCCGCTTTGTCGTTATTCGTTTTAATAAAGATCTTCGCTTGACGAAGGTCTTTTGTATTTTTCCAATACAGGGAGTTGTGTTTCTTTTCCCATGTTGACAGAGCCGTTTTAAGGTAGCATTTTGATGTGCCACAATAAGGCTCCTAACTTTATGATAAATTTTTAATTGTGTTTTAAAGACCACCAACAGCTAAGGTTATTTGGCCCTAGCACCAATTCATATTTTCAATTCATTATTTTTTAATAAAAAATTGAAAATCCAATTGACACTTTTACCAGCTATCCTACAACTCGGGAACTGGGGACTTGTAATAGAGGAACCATAGCAATGCCATGTAAACAACAGCATTGCTACACTTCGGCTATCCTCAAGCCCATGATTAATTTTTAATTTTCAATATTTCAGTGTAATAAAATGCCTCCAGGGTTTATTTTTATTAAATAAACACTAAACAATAACTACACATATATTAGTATGTGGGCACCGCTGTTTGCTGTATTATCTACCGAGGTAGAGTGAGTTTCGGTTAATTAAGGGTTGTCGAGTCGTGGGAGTTGATTTAAATTGGTGTGCGTCTGTGGGACCGTTGGCATTATATATCAAGGTCCTAGTAAATGAATGCTAGGACAGGTCGGTTGTCGTTTACCGCTAACGATCACCACATCGGTCTGCTTGTAGCTGGCCACTACCGACTCTAGGGATCCTACTAGGACTGTATCCATTCGTTTAGGTTTCAGATACATGTTTATGTTTAGTAAGGGAACACTTAGAATCATTATACAGGACTGCTGACAACGAAGTTTATTTTTTATTTATTGTAATTTGTAAATTATAACGCGTCGACAGCTTAGGTGTGTGTTTTAAAGACCACCAACAGCTAAGGTTATTTGGGCCTAGCACAAATTCATATTTTCAATTCATTATTTTTTTTAATAATAAATTGAAAATCCAATTGACACTTTTACCAGCTCTCGGGCTAAAACCCGGGAACTGGGGACTTGTAATAGAGAAATCATAGCAACGCCATGTAAGACAGCTTAGGTAATTAGCGTCTTGATTACACTAAATAACAATTAACTTAAAACTAAATGACATCACAAAACATCCATGAGCGGAGGCGGAATTCAAACCCACGACAGTTTGATCCAGAGGCCGCGACGCTAATCACTGGACCACACTGTCCTCGACAACGAAGTTGTCAGATTACACACAGTCATCACACTAATGACCTCTGTTGTCGAACGTCTATAATTTACAATTCATTCATTCACAGTCATCAGATGGTTAATGTTAGAGTGCAGAATGTTATACAAATTCTTGGTAACACTTGCAAATATTAAGGTCATCCCCCGTTTTTAGGGTTCCGTAGAAAATAGTTTGTTTGGACACCGTCCATAGAGTTGAAAGTATACCAACTCAAAACATTTTTTCACTTACCCCATTGCAGTTGACTGGGGTGCCTTATAGCAACAAAAGGGCAATTTGCTTTCGAAGTTCCCTCTTCTAATTTTTTACTAAAAAAATCCTGTTAGTATGACAAAAAGTCATGTTAGTACTTTCAATAAAAATTATAACAAACATTCTGTAGTTTATGAAAAAAGGGTCCTGAAGTAAAATTTTTTAACACAAGTAAATATTTATGTTAAAAATTTTGGAGCATACAAGTAATTCAAGAATTACAAGGCGCGACATTCATACAGGTATTGTGTGTAAACGCGGTTTTACCGAACATAGAGACAATAACATTGAGAAGAATTACAATTTTGTAGTAGACTAAGAGCCATAAGACCTAATGTAAATATATATTGGATTACATAGAAAAAATAATACAGTGAATTTTTTAAACAATTTTCCATAAAAACGGTTGACTAATAAGAGTAACTCGGAACCCGCTAAATAAAAAAAAATAATGCGGTGTCATGGGACACCCGACAGAAGCTATACTTCTTACGCATTGTAGGTATATAAAACCGAATTTATCAAAGCTATAAACAATGCAATTGAAAAGTAATTAATTAACCACCATATTGAAATCTGACGCAATTTTATTTGATTGTGTCCTATAAAACTCTTAAATATCAGAATTAAGATAAGAATCTTTCAGGCTTATGAGCCGTGGTCACACTCGACAGCAGGACACCGAGAAGAACACTACGACCACGTCGAACACACCACTGAAGATGCTTGCCGCAGTTGCAAGTAGGGATGTGAAAAAATAATCGATTTTTATATTAATCGATTATTTTTTTCTTATAATCGATTTTTAACAATCGATTTTTTTAATAATAATAATCGATTTTTTATAAATCGATTAATTTTTTAATAATAATAATCGATTTTTTATAAATCGATTAATTTTTTAATAATAATAATCGATTTTTTATAAATCAATTATATAAACTACACTTTTAAATCGCTTAGATAAATGACACTTTTTTTTTATTTATGTTTATTTTTTTTTTATTAATATTAATATTAAGAAAGAATATAGGCTTTGGGAAACCCAATGCAGCCAACATTTACAAATTACACGTTTTAATCGATTTTTGTAAACAACGCCATCTGTGCGACGGATGAAAAAACGTAAAATAAGTTCACTAAACGTAAACTAATCAGTCGGAAAATGGCGCCATCTGTATGTATTATGTAAAATAGTTTCATTTCGATACACTTCCAATTGTTTTCATTCATTATAAAAGTATGCAATTTTTCGAATAATAGAAAAAATCGATTTTTCACAAAAATCGATTATTTCTTCAAAAATCGATTTTTTACAAATCGATTTATATTGAAAAGAGAAAAATCGATTATTAAATAATCGATTTATATTGAAAAGAGAAAAATCGATTATTAAATAATCGATTTTTTTTACTCAATGTCACATCCCTAGTTGCAAGCGAAACGTTTGGAAGAAGAAGAAGCCATTCCAGTAGACCACGGCTCATAAGCCCGAAAGATTCTTATCTTAATTCTATTAACGCCGGCCGTGAAAACCTATATTCTCTCAAATATCAATTTTCAAAAGAGAGGATAATTTTTACAAAAGTAGATACATATGGCCGCCATTTTATTTTTTGTGTATTCTATAAAACTTTCAAATATCAATTTTCAAAAGGATCGAATAATGTTTACAGAAAAGTAGATAGCTATGGCCTCTATTTTAACCAGTCTACAGATTGAGGACCTTATGATGATGACATCTTTTCGTATCTATTCTTTATCAAGAGTTTTGTTGTGCGCAGAAGCTCTAGTGTCGAAGGTTATTATGAAACAAATTAAAACACACGTTGTTTTTATTTCGCCTGTACATAATGTCAGATGTGTTTTGGTTGTATAGCGCAATCTTCACATTTCAAGGAGTAGATCACATAAGGATAAGGTCTGCATGTTATGCGACGGAACACAACACAGTCTTTCTTAAGGCGGTCCACAGGTCGTACGTGCGTACAGATCAAGATAAATGTTTCACCGTCTTCTTTGACTCACACTCCTCACCTAGTCATTCACGTTTCTTATCCGTTTCTTTTCAATTGAAACTTACTTCCATTAAATATTATTGAAGTGAATACTTCTTAAGGTACGTGCAGTACGCAGCTGGGATTCTAGATGGTAGCGTAGATCATAGCAGGCCTTGCTTAAATTAATGCATTGTTATACAGGGTGTCCAAGACTTGCGTTGTCGGCCGATATATTGATTTTGGGTGAAGATAGAAAAAAAGTTTAAATACAAAAGTTGTATAAATTTTAATGGTGTATAACCTAAAAATATTTTCAGTGATACAGCCTGTCCCATTTAAGCGTGGCAGATCAAAGTTATGTTTTTTTTAACATAGCACCCTGTTTTTATTTGTTTTTTCGATTCTGAATTTAAATGTGAATAGAAATTGTGAGGAACGCCATGCTCGAAAATTCAGTAATTTTTTAGTTGTTTAAGTTTTTTAGAAATTTTTGGCAAGTGCAGACCTTTACCTAAAATTCGACATAGCCAAAACAGAAACCTTTATCAAACTGAAATTTCGAGGATCTCTAGATAGTAGCAAGACAAATCAATGTCTGTCCTAAAAAAATGAATTTATTATACAGGGTGTTCAAAATAATGTACTTCTTTTACCTAGCTTTAATCACGTGTAACTTTTGATTGTTAAATACAACGAGGTTATTTTTTTGCTGGAATTGTATTCTTTAGGATATTTACTAACACTTTTATTAAGGGTTGTCCAAACCTAAACCTAATATTTTCGTATTAAAATATTAGGTTTAGGTTTGGACAACCCTTAATAAAAGTGTTAGTAAATATCCTAAAGAATACAATTCCAGCAAAAAATAACCTAGCTAGGTAAAAGAAGTACATTATTTTGAACACCCTGTATAATAAATTCATTTTTTTAGGACAGACATTGATTTGTCTTGCTACTATCTAGAGATCCTCGAAATTTCAGTTTGATAAAGGTTTCTGTTTTGGCTATGTCGAATTTTAGGTAAAGGTCTGCACTTGCCAAAAATTTCTAAAAAACTTGATAACTAAAAAATTACTGAATTTTCGAGCATGGCGTTCCTCACAATTTCTATTCACATTTAAATTCAGAATCGAAAAAACAAATAAAAACAGGGTGCTATGTTAAAAAAAACATAACTTTGATCTGCCACGCTTAAATGGGACAGGCTGTATCACTGAAAATATTTTTAGGTTATACACCATTAAAATTTATACAACTTTTGTATTTAAACTTTTTTTCTATCTTCACCCAAAATCAATATATCGGCCGACAACGCAAGTCTTGGACACCCTGTATATGCGAGCGTACACAACGAAGCAGTGAGTGTAGCAGATATAATCGCTGTTACAAGAGCTGGTAGATTCAAGAATGTACTGCACGTACCTTTATGCGACTCCGGACGCGTTAGACTATGACGCACTAAGCCTCACTCAAAACGAAGCGGCCGCGGTCACGGTCACGGCCGCGGTCACGGCCATGGTCACGTCCGCGTTGGGGTTTTAAATTTTTTTACTTCCCACCTCTACTATGGTAGGGAAGTAATGGATTCAGTCCGAAAACAATATTTCGAGATTTTAACAGATTTTCACGTTTTGAGACCCTAGCAATCGTTTAAGATCATTTTCTGACTGATGTCTGTATGTGTGTGTGTGTGTGTGTATGTGTGTATGTGTGTGTGTGTGTATGTGGTCAATTTTTCGCCTTCGATATCTTAAGAACGGAACAACATACGGGCATGCCGATTGTTCTATTGTGTTTATCAGCCTTTAACTTAGATCTGATTAGATTTTGAGTCAAATCGGTTCAGTGGATCCTGAGATATTCAAAAAAACGTCCTCAATGTCACGTATTAACATAGGTAAAAAAAAATATAAATGAATTCTAGATGTTATAATATGAAAAAAATGTAAATATTTTTTTTCTCTAAAATGTATAGTTTTCGAGAAAAAAAATATTTTACTAAAAAAAATAAAAATTGTACGTAAATCAAGGTAACCATGATTTTTGCTATATTAAGCTAGCCATCAATAGATCACCAAACAAAAAAGAGGGCCATGCTTTTTTCAAAGAATAAAAATTAAATTGTGTTTTAAAGACCACCAACAGCTAAGGTTATTTGGGCCTAGTCAAAGAATAAAAAAAAGAGTGTTTATTTTTTGCAAATATTTACTAGGTGGGAAGTATAGGACTGGTCATCAGTCGAATTTTTTATATTGGCAAAACCGTTTCAGATATCTAGGGTCTAAAATTTTGGAACTTTCAAAAACCATAATCTCTAGAACGTACCTATTCCTGAGATTATAATACCTACTATGACAGCTGTATATAACTTCAAAAAAAGTTTAACTGCTGACTAAGGAGGGAAGAATATAGCTGACAGTGAATCTTTGAGTCATTTCCCGGATATGGAAATGGTCTGTCACACCACTTCAGTGACATTTCACCGAGTCACTCTACACTGTAAAAAATTGATGTAAAAATACTTTGAAAGTTAAGGTAGAATTCGCTCTATTTTCTAAGTGATTTTACATTATTATTTATTTTTACACTGAAAACTTCATAAAAACTTGGACTTTTACTGTAAAGTTAAACAAATTTGTCATTTTTACATAAAGTAAATTAAAATTACATAATTTGTGTAATATTCCATTAAAGTGTGTAAAAATTACAAAATAAAATGGATAGTTACATGTATAAAATGGACGAATACAAAACAAATTAATGTAAAATTAGTAACCACGCATGCGCAATGTGTTTTTATGGGATCTACGCGATGTGGCGATACATGTTTGCGACGCCATTGTCTTTTTGTGTGTCTATTACCAGATTAATCGCTGACCACCGATAATCTATGTAATCGGCCTTCTCATTTCTTACAGTGTATAATAGCAAAAATTTGGGCGAAAGAAGAGTTCAGTAAAGATGTTTACATTAAAAACTTACCATGAACAGTTCGTATTTTTTCAATTAAATGTTAACTATGGATGCTTGGCACTCACCTAAAAAAAAGAAACCACAATTAGAAACATTTTATCACAAGTTCATGGATAAAGGAAGATGCTAATTCTATATTTTTGATACTACCGTGTTGACCGTGACTGCTGCACATTGCGATTTAATCCGTAAAATCAAACTTTCGCGATTTCCAGCTTCCCTAATTATTTTAGCAAAAATATCTTCAAATAATAGTTTTAGAACATAAAATTCTGCATCTAAATCATTAAACAAAATTAATTTTGCATGCTTTATAACGGCAGAAATTTGGTGTGAAATTACCTCAAAAACAGATAGCGATAGCCATGGAACTTGAACAAAATGATTAGAAATTATTCTGACAGCTAAAACGTCATCATTTTGTTCAAGTTCCATGGCTATCGCTATCTGTTTTTGAGGTAATTTTGACATTTTCATATCAAATTTCTGCCGTTACAAAGCATGTAAAATTAATTTTGTTTAATGATTTAGATGCAGAATTTTATGTTCTAAAACTTTTATTTGAAGATATTGTTCCTAAAATAATTAGGGAAGCAGGAAATCGCGAAAGTTTGATTTTACGGGTTAAATACCTATGTTCAGCAGTCACGGTCACCACCCTGTAGATATTCTGTATTTTGATTAAAAAAATTCGACTGATGACCAGTCCTATACTTCCCAATTAGTAAAAAAAAACTCGGGTCGCAGTGCCAAAACCCTGCCGACAATATAGTGTATTTGCTAATACAGGTTTTGTGGCTTTAATACGTAAACTTAGTTTGTTTTTGGACAAAATAAAAAATTTAACCCCTTAATACATCCCTTAAAATAATATTTTTTTTCTTCATTTCAATATTATTATCAATGCAACCTCTGTACCAAATTAAATACACCCTTCAGTAAATAAATCACTATCCGCAAACCAGTGTTTTCATAAAATTTGTAAGTCCGGTCCTGTCGGGCCGATTTAATTAAATTTTAGCAGCACATTTTGATCTTTACTAAAAGGTTAAATTTCAATTTTGAAACAATTCTGAAATTTTTTTCGGTATTTTTGGGCCCAAAAACATTTTTCAACCACTAAAACCCACCCTTAAAATGGTCCGATTGAGCCCATTTTAAATAGGTTCCGTGCGGTGATGGATTCCAACGTGTGTACCAAATTTCGTTAGAATAGATTGAGTCTTTCGAGAGTTATCGTGCTAACACATATATAAATATATATATATATACATATATATATAAACATTTCCAAAAATGGTGCCAAAGTGTTCAGGAGGCTATGAAACGTCGAGAAATTTTGATCCGACCCCTAGGTCCCGCCATCCGACCGACGCCAATTGTGTATGTGCCATATGGCAAATACACTAACAATAATTAACTAAAAATTACCGTGGGTAACGACTACAATGACCTTCAAGTACCTCAACGTTCAAATTTGTGTATTGTCTATTTCATTCTGGCCGTGCGCGACAAGTATACAGGGAAGATACACAGCCTATATATTTGCAAGAAATAAACACCCTTTTTCTATTCTTTGAAAAAAGCATGGCCATCTTATTTGTTTATTGCTCTACTGATGGCTAGCTTATAGCAAAAAACATGGTTACCTTGATTTACGTACAATTTTTTTTTGTAAAATATTTTTTTTCTCAAATATTATACATTTCAGAGAGCAAAAATATTGAGATTTTTTCATATTATAACATCTAGAATTTATTTATATTTTTTTTACCTATGTTAATACGTTACATTGAGAATGTTTTTTTTAATATCTCAGGACTCACTGAACCGATTTGGCTCAAAATCTAATCAAATCTAAGTTAAAGGCTGATAAATACAACAGAACAAACGGCATAGCCGTATGTTGTTCCGTTTTTACGATATCGAAGGCGAAAAATTGATCACACACACACACACACACACAAACAGACATCAGTCAGAAAATTGTCTTAAACGATTTCTAGGGTATCAAAACGTGAAGATCTGTAAAAATCTCGAAATATTTTTTTCGGACTAAATCCAATACTTCCCTATCATAGTAGAGGTGGGAAGTAAAAATAATCGCGACGGCAATATACTAAGTATATTTTCTGTTTTTCAATGTTAATATTTATTTTAGAATTTGGTCGCAATTTAATAAAAACAGACATCATTTCAATGTGGCGGCAACTCTGTACTCGCTGTTGGTAACATATTATGCAACGAAGTTCGTTTGTTTGAAAGCAAACCGTCAGACCGTTCTCGCAAGAGTGAAAAAGAAATATATCGTTCTGTAGACCACTTAAATATCAGCGACAGGTTTTCCACCATCCATCCTTGTTAAATTTATTCCTGAATGCGCAGATCTGTCGCGTACATTTGTGTGTCGTAGACTTCTTTTCATATTGTGTTTTCTTCGGTTGACAAATTTAACCTTCCCGACTACAAATTGAAGTAGATTCGGGATAATAGATTATTTTTCTTATCATCTTGTTAGATCCAAACGTATTGTCTAACAGTATTCAGCACATAGATTTTATTTATTGTAAATTATAGACGCGTCGGCAACTTAGGTCATTAGTGTCTTGATTACATTAAATAACAAGCCGTGAGGTGGGTCGTTTATTAGGACTAAAGTGTGACCCTTGAGGTCCACACGACTAACTTCCCAATTTGATAAATATTTAATAATAATAATTAAATTAGATATTACACAGAAAAGTAATCATTTTAATCATTAAAATATAATTATTATTTATTTTTAACAATAATAATAAAAAAAACGGCTGGACCGATTTTTATAAAATTTATGTCGGATCAAAATGACGTTAACACGCCTCGATTGACACCCTTACGAAGTCGATATAATTTTTTATTCGCGAGATATTGTGTAAAATCTACTTTTTTGAAGTCTATTTGGTCAAGAAAAAAGAACGGCTGAACCTATTTTAAAAAAATTTCTTTCAGATCATATTTACGTTAATACGCGTCGATTGGCACTCTAACGTAGTCGATATCATTTTTCATTCTCGAGATTTCGTCTTAGAAAGAAATGGACACATACGTACATACAATTTTTTTGCATGGGACGCGTATGCTCACATTGTTTCATTGGTTTGCCGCTCCATCAACCTTGTTAAGAACTATGTGTGACTCACTATCTTAAATGTTGGAACTTTACTATATTTAATTTGCATTTCTGTAAAACGATATTAGTTTATTTCCTCGATTTTCATGATTCAATTTTAATTCAATGCATCTAAGATATATGTAAGAAGATGTAAGAAGATGTAACGCAATATTTTTTCCGAAGAATAATTATTCATCTTTAGTATACTATTCAAAAATACATCATTATTGAAAAACCTTGATGCATACAGTATATAATCCTCCGCCCAGCGTAGTTTGTAAGGCTACAATAAAAAGTAATTCTAATGGTGCATGAATAGCTGTTATATGATTTATGAAATAGAATTTCAACACTTTAAAACCTTTTCAGCGAACAGAATATTATTTATCCTTACAAAATATAATATTCTCGTCATTTATTTCTATTATGTAAACCAGCAGTCTCCAAACTGTGAATTAAGCACGTTATTTTTATTTTTTCAAAATCGTAGTTATTTTACAGTTTTTCTGCCTTTTACAAATCTGCGTCCATTATAAATAGCTTTCAGATACGCGCAGACCCGGACTTAAAGACCCAGGGCCCCTAGGAACTTGACAGTTGGGCCCCCTCAAGCCCAAAAAAAATGAAAAAATGGAATTGGATGGAAATTTAGCAAAAAAAAGTCGCTAATAAATTGGGTTATTTTACAAAATTTTTTGGGGCTTTTTTTCTCTTTAATTTCTATCTCCGCCCTGGCCAGGGCCCCCTTGGCGGCTGGGTCCCTAGGCAGATGCCTTGTTGTCCTAGGCAGAAATCCAGGCCTAAATATACGTTTGATAAAAACTAGTGATGCGCGTTTACGAGATGTTTTTGTCGATTGTCTCGATTGTTCAAACATCTCGATGACTCTCGATGGTTGACACTTAGACTCGATTGTTGTTGTTTCATAGTTCACCGAGACCGAGTCGCATAGTACTGAATCGTACACTGTCGAGAGCTACATAATATACAATCGTTCATCACTCAACAACTGTGGTCGAGTCGATGGTTGATTATGCAGTAATCGCGTAATACGAATTCAATAGTGAAGAGATTCACAGAGTACCGACTGAACAGTGAATAATCAACGAGTCGCGTGAACGTCAGTCGACTAGCATATAACCTTGAATCGCGATTATATGTATTCTCATGCACCGCTATCGCTATAACCTATGTGGCAAATAATCGACTTGAACAATCGAACATTTCGATTGTAAAATCAGACTCCGAGTCGATTGTGAACTCGATTGTTATTATGAACAATTGCAATTGTTTCGATTGCAAAAACATCTCGTATTCGCTATCACTAATATAAACTATAGTTAATTACCTAAGTGTTTTATGATGCTGTTGTTTACATGGCGTTGCTATGGTTCCTCTATTACAAGTCCTCAGTTCCCGGATTCTAGCCCGAGAGCTGGTAAAAGTGTCAATTTATTATTAAAAAAAAAAAAATGGAGCCGTCGCGGGACGCCTGGCAGATGTGAAACATTTTTATAGCTTGAATCTTTTATTTATTGAACTTGACAAATTTATCAAAATAAAATCTAGCCTATATCACTTAGGGATAGTGTAGCTTTCTATTAGTAAAAGAATTTTTTAAATCGGTTCAATAGTTCCAGATATAATAATTTATGATTTATTACAACGCCGCGAGACATTCTCCCCCTGCGAAGATAATAGGTAAGTGAAAGAATTTTTAGAATCGGTTCAGTAGTTCGAGAGATAATAATTTACAATTTAACACAATTTACCCTAATTTTCCCTCGTTTACCCAAATTTACCCTAGTTTCTTGAATTTACCCTAGTTTTCCCTAAATACCCTAATTTACTCTTATTTAGCCCCCTTTGTCTTAAGTTACCCCAATTTACCCTAATTTACTCCAATTTGCCCTAATTTACTCTAATTTACCCTAAATACGCTAATTTACCCAATTTTTCGTTTTTTTTAAAAAAAACAAAAAAATTAATTTTTGGTGTCATGAAGTTTAAAAAAATTATAATTATTGTCAAAGAAAGAATATAACAAAAATAAAAAATTTTATAAATAAATATCATGTAGAATTTAGAAAAAAAACGTCAAAAATTGTACGATGCCATGAGTTTCCGAACGCAAGTTCCCATGCATAGAAGGCTAAAGTCGTACCACTAGTCTACGGATGCACTTGTCTAGACAGCCGTTGTTACTGATATATGTATACTACAATATAAGTGCCGCAGTGATGGGGAGAACAGCAGCGAAGGAGAATACGTTGCATTATTTCGTTGCATATTTCTCCTCACGCGGCTGTTCACAGCCCGACATAAGATGTTTCACATCAAAAAATGAATTGGTGCTAGGCCTAAATAACCTTAATAATAATAATAAATTTTTATTAATTCATAAAAACTGAAAAATACAGATATGAACAGTCAAAAATAATTGGTTACATATTTAAATATTCAGGGATGTCATAGAAGCAGTTTTTAATTAGGTATAATTTCAAATGTTTGCAAAATAGCTTTAAGTCTGAAATTTCTTGCAATCGACTTGGCAAATTGTTAAAAAGAGTAGGTCCGGCACATTTCGGGGACTTTGAATAGAATTTCGATTTATATTTGTAGATATGAATTTGCAATGCTTGTCTCGTGTTATGATCATGAATCATAGAGTTATCCGTATACTCGTCTCTACTCTTTTTAACATTTACCAAAATCTTATAAAGATAAATAATAATAATAATAATATTTATTGGCCACATTGACAAAAAAGTATATGACAAGTCAA
Source organism: Mongoloraphidia duomilia (assembly GCA_039654895.1). Taxonomy (NCBI): domain Eukaryota; kingdom Metazoa; phylum Arthropoda; class Insecta; order Raphidioptera; family Raphidiidae; genus Mongoloraphidia; species Mongoloraphidia duomilia. Next base: position 9,258,135 of record CM077520.1, on the reverse strand, counting down.
GAGTTATTTATTAGATTACACATTTAAAATATTCATGAACATTATAAAATTCTTTGTTTACCAGATGACTCTTTAACTTCCTTTTAAAAGCTGGAAGTGGCAATGACTTCGTATCATGTGACAGATGATTGTAAAATTTTACACAGTTATAAAGTGCCCCTTTTTCAAAAGTAGTTAAAGAGTGATCCGGCAAACGAAAGTCGCTATTTCCCCTAGTGTTGTGTGCATGTAACATTTGATGGCAAGTAAAATATTTAAAATGTTCTTTCACAAAACACAAGCATTCATAAATGTAAACGCAAGGCAGTGTCATGAGCCCATTGGCAGAAAAAGATCCTCTGCACGTCTCTCTGATATTTAATTTAGCTAAAATGCGAAATACAGGTAACAGTAAGTATATTATTATTCACAAATGTAGTTCTGCAACTTTCAAGGTTTTTTAAGTTAAAAATAAGGCGCAAAATACTGTCCCCTGTCCCCATACGATTATGTTATAGCTTAAGTGTAAATAAACAAGCGCGTAATAGAGTTTCAATAATTTCAATCTTAGCTGTTGGTGGTCTTTAAAACACAATTTCAATTTCAATTACCTAAATGTTTCACTGTTATAGAGGTATCACAGTAAAATATATCCTGTTTGGACATCAGCTGTCATCATGTCCTGTCCGTTATACGAGTACATAAACTGAACATGTTACGTCAGCAGCTGATCCCGATAACCGCAGTTGGGAGTTAGTTAGACAGTTAGTTATGTGTGTAACTTTGCTGCAATATTAATTCAGTCAACCCTCTTGGACTGTTATAGGCCATGGCCGGTCCTTGTCCTTATTACGAATGCGGGAATCGAGCTCTTTGACATCAACATGTCGGTTTCCCTGTAACTGTTGCTGGAAAGATGACTGTCTGTGTTAGGGTAAACTTCATCTCCGATGCGGTGGATGCTGCAAATTAACAAAGAGTCATTGCAATTTGCAATATGGCTCTCGAATTTATGTAAATCAATCTAAAGCTTCACGTTCACTACGATATGTAGGTACTGACCCTGTGATAAATATGACAGTAAATCAACGTTAATCAAAATGTGTTTTTTAAAGTTATACTTCTTTAGCGAGCGTAGAGAATTTATTTATTGTAAAATTATTATAAATTGTGTTTTAAAGACCACCAACAGCTAAGGTTATTTGGGCCTAGCACAGGGGTCGGCAACCTTTTGAGACGGAAGAGCCAAAAGTTACAATTTACCAAATTTCCCACTAACATTTTTATTTCAATATTATGGTATTTGATTAGGATTATAACTAAACAAACAGAAAAGTGTTGCCACATTTAAAAAATGTCAGCTGTCCGTATAATCTCTACTCCACCTATTCTCACTGTTCTCTGTTGAGTGTTTTTATGTTGTTTAAAGTTTTTTTTGCAGTATAATATTTTTTATGAGTTTTGAAAATAAAATAACATAATTATTAATATTTGCGCATGGAACTGGAGAGCCGCATCTTGACCTCATAAGAGCCGCAGGTTGCCGACCCCTGGCCTAGCACCAATTCATTATTTTTTCTTTTTTTTTAATAATAAATTGAAAATCCAATTAGGTAACACTTTTACAAGCTCTCAGGCTAGAACCCTGGAACTGGGGACTTGTAATAGAGGAACCATAGCAACGCCAGACACTAATGACCTCAGATGTCGAGCGTCTATAATTCATTCATAGCAACGCCATGTAAACAACAGCACCGCTACACGCTCGGCCATTCTCAAGCCCTTGTAAATTATAGAAGCGTCGAAAACTTAGGTCATTATAGCGTCTTGATTACATTAAATAACAACTCACTTAAAACTGAATGACATCACAAAACATCCATAAGCGGAGGCGGGATTCGAACCCAAGCCAGTCTTATCCAGAGGCAGCGACGCTAACCACTAGACAACACTGTTCTCGAGCGTGGTGAATTGAAATAATACATATATCATAGATAGAGTAGGGGTGTCATATAGGCACAACTGTAGGTGACTGAGTCAGGTTGGAAAAGAGAGATAGAAAACGGATAGTTTCTCTTTTCCTTGTCTTCTGACGCATTTGTGTTCTAATGAAAAATGTATAAAGTATAACTTCGACCGTCGCTTATGTGGGTGAGGCACACAGTCCATTTTTTGTAGATCTGGGATTAAAAATGGTTTCCCGCATGACAGCTGGGTGTATGTGTGTCTGTATGTGGGGTATGTGGAATTTTCTTTCGTTCACAGTAAATAACCGATTTGATGATCTATTGTTAATGTTTGTCCAGGCCTATTAATTCTGGTGCCAATCGAATCAGTGGTTTTGGAAATATACGCAATTTAGTTCGTACCTATATAAGAGATTTCTGGAAAATTCCACTGATATTTAGCATATTTTTAACTTCCCATTGGAAGTTATTGTAATGGGTCCGGAAATCTAAATCAAAAAGGAAAAAAAATTTTTATGTTTCAAGGTCACTACACTATTTTTACACTACTTTTAGAAAGATGTCTCTGTGTGTGTGTGTGTGTGTGTACGTACGTATGTATGTGTCCATTTCTTTCTAAGACGAAATCACGAGAACGAAAAATGATATCGACTACGTTGGGGTGCCAATCGACGCGTATTAACGTAAATATGATCTGAAAGGAATTTTTTTAAAATCGGTTCAGCCGTTCTTTTTTCTTAACCAAATAACCTCCAAAAAAGTAGATTTTACACAATATCTCGCGAATAAAAAATTATATCGACTTCGTAAGGGTGTCAATCGAGGCGTGTTAACGTCATTTTGATCCGACATAAATTTTATAAAAATCGGTTCAGCCGTTTTTTTTTTTTTTTTTTTTTAATTTTTGATGTTTTAATGATTAAAATGATTACTTTTCTGTGTAATATCTAATTTAATTATTATTATTAAATATTTATCAAACTGGGAAGTTCGTCGTGTGGACCTCAAGGGTCGCACTTTAGTCCTAATAAACGACCCACCTCACGGCTTGTTAAAAATTACTTTGAAAAATGATTTCGGTACACGAAAGTCGTGTTCGATTCTCCAAATTGATTTTTTACATTTTTGAACAAAAAAAAATATGACAAAAATATTTAAACTGATTAAAATTGCATTCCCAAATGTTTTAAATAGTTTCATGGAAAAACAGACTTATTTTGTTCCATTACAAAGAAAACCGAAAAACTTAATTTCCATCTTAAATTTAAAGTATTTTTCTTCTATAACGTGACATGAGTTTTAATTGGAAATGCATTTCGCTTTATCTACACATTTAGATAAAGCGAAATGCATTTCCAATTAAAACTTATCTCACGTTAAAAAAATACTTTAAATTTAAGATGAAAATTAAGTTTTTCGGTTTTCTTTGTAATGGAAGAAAATAAAAACTGCACGGATATAATTTTCTTATATTAAAACTGCAAGTTCTTTGTCTCTATCAAAAAGAGATTTGTCTTTGAATTAAAGAAGAATTTCTTTACACGAAGGATATTTTTCTTCAGTGTAAATTTGTGAGTATAAAGTTACATCAAAAATTCCATCCCTCTCTTGAACGACATTGTGTAGAATTTGGAATGCTTTTATTGGGGGTGTACACTGTAACAGTACACTTTATTTAAGGGGACATATTATCGATTTTCAGATTTTAACATTTTTTTATGTTTAACATATATTATCTAACATGTATTATCTAACATGTAGATTATCTTACGATGTCTACAAGATATAATAAATATTTCTAGAATATTAAACAGTAATACCAATCATTTGGTTATCTATAACATTGATATATCTAGGTACAAGTAGTGTATCCCTATTAAGGGTATTAGAAATAATTTTCTCTTTCATGATGAGCTCTCGCTAGTACAAAGATTCACTTCTACAACCTAGCTATATTGAATTAACACTCGCATGTAGTGAAAATCTATTGATTCCGAAGCATATAAGGAAAATATTAGTTTGGTAATCATGTCACGGTTGAGTACTGTAAGCTCATTCCGCCGCGAAAGTGGAAAGTTTCAGGTTAGAATTCTGACTGTGACTATGGTTTGTAAAATGATTTTTTCCAATATGTTTAGAATCAATTATATAACTGGCTGCTTTCCAACGAAAAATGTTCAATATATTATCAAGAATGCCTAATGAAAATGTAAAGTCGAAATTCTAAAAATTAAAGGAGTTATTTATTTATTTTTTTTTATTTAATAAAAGGTGTTCGACTGCATTGTCATTACACCACTATTGGTTTGTATATTTCAGTATAATAAGTTACAATAATAATATTGATTATGATTACACTTGTTTTGTGAGTTGTGTGGGTGAGTTACCTATAGTGTATATGTGACGGTAAGTATTTTCATTGTTATTTTTGATTATTGTTTAATATTTTATTTAATAATTCTGTCTTTTTTAGGTATTTCAAGAGGTTCGTTTAAACAAAAAACCGACGAATTTTTACTGAAAAACTGTTAATGGTGGACGTTTAGTCCGCCATTTTGTCAAGAAGTAAGTACCAATAATTTGGAAATCCAAAGATCAATATCTTTCAATATCCTACTTAATTTTTTTTTTTCAATTTATTTTTCACGAAGCTACACCTGGTATCATTTCGTATTTTCGATTAGGTACCTACCTAATTATTTTTTTTTTATAAATTTAAAATCCACTTGATACTTTCATTAATTCTAATTTAATTATTTTAAAGGTAGGTAGGTACCTAAAATAATAAAGAAATATTTTTTCTTTTGATCATAATATTGTTATACGCATCAAGAGTAGTGGCGCTTCAGTTCGGCTGATGACTATTGTACTACCGACTTAGGTTCACTGACGTATAACCATAGACAATTACCACAACCATAGACAATAACAACAAGGCGTATGTATAATTATCCCAGCGGAACTGGCGAGAACTAATTGTACCAACACGGCACACGGTGAATGGTCCTCAGGCGGATGGGGGGAGGTCAGGGGCATTCCGGCGAACGGCGACGCGCGTTCCACACGTGTATATGACTACATAGCTTAAGAAAGTGTATTTTTACGGACATAATAAAACGGTTTAAATAATTTCCGTAACAATATATTTCAAAATATTGTTGACTTCTCGAATGTCATTCTTGTCTCAGCAAGTTCACGACAATTTAATCTCGATCTCGTCTCGGAATTAGAGACGAGAAAAATTATTAATCTCATCCCGACGGCAATAGATAACAGTAGACTCTAACCTTCCATGTAAATTAACTATGCGAGAACAGCGACTAACAAAAACTTCGTAAACACAGGGGATGAAAATAATATCATAATCAGATTAACTCATAAGAAGAGACCGGGTTCATAATGTATTCTTGTTTGTGAAGGTTCTGTTAAATATGGCCTCCATACTTCCTAACTCGTTTTAATTGAAAGACTGTATGAACTTTGTTCCACATTCTTGTTTTTACATCTTAATTTTCAGTTTTGTTGTTTACTATTTTTAAACGACTTCTAAAAAAAGATTGAAATGATTTTCACACCGTTATACAGGGTGTTAATAGAAATAAATTATAATTTAAAAAAACTAAAAAACACGCTTTAATGAACTAAAAAGTAAAAAATAATTAATTTTATTGTAAAAAAACGTGGGGTAGTATGAAAATATGATACAAAGCACCCCACGCTTTTTTACAATAAAATTAATTATTTTTTACTTTTTAGTTCATTAAAGCGTGTTTTTTAGTTTTTTTAAATCATAATTTATTTTTGCTTTTTAGTCCTGGAGATCCTGGTCAGGATAATGGGACAAACTTATTGAATTATTGTATTGTCATCGGTCCTTGATAAGTGTGCAAAGTTTCAGTTCAATCTGAAGTTTTTTGCTTTTTTTTTAGTCCTGGAGATCCTGGTCAGGATAATGGGACAAACTTATTGAATTATTGTATTGTCGTCGGTCCTTGATAAGTCAACAACGTTTAAACTAAATCTGACCGTTCAAAGTTGGTCAAAATCAAGTTCAACGAAGTCGGTTACAAACTGACAAGCAAGCAAACATACAGGTGAAGCTAATAAAAGCGTGTTAAAAAACTGTCTACGCTTTCAGCTTTGACAGGTGACATCAAAACAAAAAAAAATTCTAATAAACCCAAGTCCAATAATGGTTTTCGAAATATGGTTTCTCACGATGTTTTTTTAATCACACTGTTAAATTTTGACAGCTACGTGTTCATTGGTGGCTACGTTTCGTTACGATAGCAATCCGTCATTTAACAGTGTGATTAAAAAACATCGTGATTAAAATGTACGATAAACCGGCCATTAGTGAAACAAGTTTTTAAACGGTACTTAAAGTAATTTTTCAGCGCATAATCCTTGACAAAAATTATTAAAAATGTTGCAGGTAATTCAAACCCCCGATTGGCAGAATAACAAAGAAATTATCGTTAACAGCTGAGAGTGACATATTTAAAAAGCTCTTTTATAGTTATGTGAAAAGTTAAGTGCTATAATAATTACAGTCTTAACTTTAATAAGCTGCACTAATAGACCGAGAGCTAGTGACAATTTTTTGGTGTTATTTATTCAAGACCTTATTTTTGTGAAGATGTTGAGGAAGACATATTAAAGTGCCCTGAGTAAGGGATTTTGATAGATAGCGGTATGGGAGGGATGCAGACCACCCCCAACATGTAACAAAAAAATTGTCAGAATTATTATTGCTTCAAGGCTGAAATTGTTTATATAGCTTGTCGGTGACCCAATAATGCCATTATAATATTTGCAGATTGATTGGTCAGTAGGGTGACAGATCATCCTAAACGTGTCATGAACCCGACGAAATTGTTTTAATAGTTCAAGGTTCAAACTTTAATATGTTGTTACGGCGACTGTTTTAAGCGTAGGTATGTTTCAATTTGCAGAACAAAATGTCGGTATTAACCCCCTCTCTTAAGGGGGTTAATACCGACATTTTGTTCTGCAAATTGAAATATATGCTTAAAACAGTCGCCGTAACAACATGTTGAAATTTGAACCTTGAACTAATAATATAAATTTCGTCGGGTACATGACACGTTTAGGGTGATCTGCCACCCCTTTAATACTGACCAATCGATCTGCAAATATTATAATGGCATTTTTGGGTCACCGACAAGCTATACAAACAATTTCAGCCTTGAAGCTATAATAATTGTGACAATTTTTTGTTACATGTTGGGTGTGGTCTGCATCCCTCCCATACTGCTATTTAGGAAAATCCCTTACTCAGGGCACTTTAATATGTCTCCCTCAACATCTTCACAAAAATAAGGCTTTGAATAAATAACACCAAAAAATTGTCACTAGCTCTCGGTTAATCTCTCAACTTGATACGTGATATACGTAATTTCTTTCGCAGTTAAACAGTACATTTTCATATGTTGGATAATATGCAAGTATAGAAAGATTGTAGCATTTAAAACTACTTAAGGTTCTTTAACTTTCTTTTACTATATACTTTGAAACTGAAATAGGGCAAAGTTACTTCTCATATAGAACAAAACTTTTTACGAGCAAACCGTAACAAATCTACATTCTAAGGTCACAAGGCGAAGTTACTTATGTCATTTCAGACATTTTTGACACAATAAAAGTAACCTTTCGAAATTTGCAACCTCTACAGGAGACAATCATGAATTGAATGAACCTTTTTCCTGAAGTATGAAAAATTTCCCACTAGCAGCGCTAGTGGTACGGTAGGGACAAATATTATCTAATATCTATTTAAATACATGTAAAAGCAGAAAACAAAAATAAAGATAGTTACTTCTTACCACAACAGTTTTATTGATGGATGTACATTTCAAAATATATGCTTTCATCTTCAGCAAACACTATACATGTGTTGTTTGCTGAAGATGAAAGCATAGCTTTCGAAATGTACATCCATCAATAAAACTGTTGTGGTAAGAAGTAACTATCTTTATTTTTGTTTTTTTTCCAACCACAGTGCTCATATATTTTTTTTTATGTAAAAGCAGGTTTAAAAAATTCGACTGATGACCAGTCCTATACTTCCCACCTAGTAAATATTTGCAAAAAATAAACACTCTTTTTTTTTTATTCTTTGACTAGGCCCAAATAACCTTAGCTGTTGGTGGTCTTTAAAACACAATTTAATTTTTATTCTTTGAAAAAAGCATGGCCCTCTTTTTTGTTTGGTGGTCTACTGATGGCTAGCTTAATATAGCAAAAATCATGGTTACCTTGATTTACGTACAATTTTTATTTTTTTTAGTAAAATATTTTTTTTCTCGAAAACTATACATTTTAGAGAAAAAAAATATTTACATTTTTTTCATATTATAACATCTAGAATTCATTTATATATTTTTTTACCTATGTTAATACGTGACATTGAGGACGTTTTTTTGAATATCTCAGGATCCACTGAACCGATTTGACTCAAAATCTAATCAGATCTAAGTTAAAGGCTGATAAACACAATAGAACAATCGGCATGCCCGTATGTTGTTCCGTTCTTAAGATATCGAAGGCGAAAAATTGACCACATACACACACACACACATACACACATACACACATACACACACACATACAGACATCAGTCAGAAAATGATCTTAAACGATTGCTAGGGTCTCAAAACGTGAAAATCTGTTAAAATCTCGAAATATTGTTTTCGGACTGAATCCATTACTTCCCTACCATAGTAGAGGTGGGAAGTAAAAAATGTTTCTGACAGAAGACGACGTGTAAAATTAAAATTTGCAAATGTCAAGGATAATAATGTAGTTACATTGAAACGTTGGCCGTAATTTAAAAATTTCAGGGAAAAAATGAATTAATTGACAGGTTAGTAAGCAGAATACGGCAGAATATAATAATTATTATATTGATTTTATAGCGATATTTTCGAACTCAAATAACAGACTTTTAAAATAATTATAGATTTTGAAACGCATTTAAAATCAGTAGAAAATGTTTTTACAAAATATAAAAAAATTCGGGTCGCAGAGCCGAACCCTGCCGACACTATAGTGTATTTGCTAATATACATGACATTTGTGGCATTATTATGTGAGCTTAAGTTTGTTTTTGGACAATATAAAAAATTTAACCCCTTAACTTAACATCCTTTAAAAATAATAATTTTTTTCTTAATTGCATAATTAATGTCAATCCAAGATCTGCATCAAATTAAATTCACCCTTCGGTAAGTAATAAATCCCTATATCCGCGTAGAAGCTAGTCTTTTCATAAAATTTGTAAGTCCGGTCCTGTCGGGCCGATTTTATTAAAATTTTAGCAGCACATTTTTAACCTTACTAGAGGGTTAAATTTTAATTTTGAAATGATTCTGATAATTTTTTCGGTATTTTTCAAAACTATCCTTAAAATGGTCCGATTGGGCCCTTTTTAAGGGTACTTATGAAAAATGTTTATGGGCCCAAAAATACCCAACAGTTCTTAAAATCGTTTAAAAATTGAAATTTAAAACTTTAGTAAAGATTAAAATGTGCTGCCAAATGGTCCAATTGGGCCCATTTTAAATAGGCTTCGTGCGGTGATGGATTCCAACATGTGGTCTCGCCATCCGACCGACGCCAATAGTGTATGTGCCATATGGAAAAACACTAAAAAAGGAGAATAAAAATATAATATATGAACGTATTAAAAAATTTAACATAAATAGCTTTGTTTTGTGCTCTTAGATTTATAAACTTGTTTGTAAAATCTGGTAATCGTTACAATTGAACGGATGCGAGGTTAAACTAAAACCGCAAGAAGGTAAAGACAAATCTCTGTTTAAAATTTATTCAGCACTTGAGAATTCCATTTCAGCATCAGAAACCAAATTGTTAATGTTAGTCACGTTAACCAAACTTTATCTTGAGGTTGACGAACTAGTTTTTGATTTTAGAGTAAATGGCAGCCAGTCAACTAATAATAACTTACTTGACATTTTAAATGGGGCGGCTAATAATTTTATTTTAACTATTGATGAATGAAACTCTTATTTTTTTTGTACTATAACAAATTACGGATAACAAAAAACTAAAATAAATAAATCAAAAAACGCGACTGCGTCAAAAGCGAACTAAAAAGATGGAAACATGATCAAATGATAACATGCAGTTCGAGCCATCAAGTATTTTCTGTTCAACTTGTTACTACGTGTACGCCTCCGACTGCATGTTATCATTTGATCTTGTTTCCATCTTTTTGGTCGCTTTTGGCGCAAACGGGTTTTTTATTGTTTTTTTTAATTTAATTTTTTTTACGTCTTTTTAGTTTTTTAAATCGTCTCAACGAGACCTTTCTTTTGATACCCATATCGATGTATATTTATAAGAAAAATTACTTTTACATTCTGACAAAATGGCGTCTAGCGTCCGCCATATTGAATTTTCTGTTACGTCATATACCCTATGTCACTCTCGGGATTCAATAACAATATTTAACTCAGACGTCGCGTGGGAATCCCCGACTTGCGTAACATTTCCGTTCAATTCTAATCCTTCCCATTGGCTTAACGCAATAATATAATATAGCCTATGTTACAGCTCGTTCACACGGCGACGATTCGTCTTTTTTTTCGTAGTCGTGTTTTATAACGAATTATCGTTATTTTTGTTTTAATAGCATAAGAACTTCTACGAAGGAGTTCACACACGCCTACGATATTACGAATCGTGAAAAAGGACGAATCCGTCCGAGCGCTGCATTCGTTTCTGTCAACAAATCACAAATCACGAAGACAGATTCGCTGTTGAAAATATATGGAGATATATGAACTTATCACACTGTAGTTTTTTTTGATAAATCATATTTTTCACGATTCGTCTTCTCATGTTTGTGTCCTGTTTTATCAAATCATTTTTCAATATTTGAGAAAAGTGGTTATGAACATGCGAAAATAATTGAACAATTTTGCAGTAACTGACTCATTAGTATTCAAAAGGTTCCCACATGAGGACGTCGTCTCACAAGTGGATGGCACCCTGAGCCTTCTGGTTTTCCTTCGATGGAAATGGCGATGATACCAATACAAAATTATGAGAGAATTCACGTCCATCTTGTTATGAATGAATGAATTAAATTATAGACGCCCGATACATCCATCTTGTTGAAAAGTCGTATAAGTACTGGGCTTTTCTTGCAAAATTTTATTATTATTATTATTATTATTTAATTAACTTTGTGTACACCAAAAGTGAAGAGTAGGTCAAAAATACATAAGTACAGTAAGTTACAATAAGTACAGTAAATTAAAAAACAATGTTAAAATATTCCTCAATGGAATAGATACTATGTTGTAGTAGCAATGTTTTAACTTTTTTTTTTCAACAGTTTGGGGTCATCTGTTTTTTTTAAGTCAGTTGGGAGATGATTGAAGTATTTTATAGACATAATTAAAGGACTATTTGCTGAAAAAGCCAATCTGTGGTAACGTTAGATTTTCATTTCATGATCCGGCTTAAAACGGAACGCCATATAGACCGAGAGCTAGTGAGAATTTTTTGGTGTTATTTAATCAAAGCCTTATTTTTGTGAAGATGTTGAGGGAGGCATACTATTAAAGTGCCCAGAGTAAGGGATTTTGCTAGATAGCGGTATGGGAAGGATGCAGACCGCCCCCAACATGTAACAAAAAAAAATGGTCACAATTATTATTGCTTCAAGGTTGAAATTGTTTGTGTGGCTTGTCGGTGACCCAATAATGCCATTATAATATGATTGGTCAGTATTAAAGGGGTGGCAGATCATCCTAAACGTGATCTGCAAATATTATAATGGCATTATTGGGTCACCGACAAGCCATACAAATAATATCAGCCTTGAAGCAATAATAATTGTGACCATTTTTTTTTTTGTTACATGTTGGGGACGGTCTGCATCCCTCCCACACCGCTATCTAGCAAAATCCCTTATACAGGGCACTTTAATATGCCTCCCTCAACATCTTCACAAAAATAAGGCCTTGAATAAATAACACCAAAACAATGTCACTAGCTCTCGTCTAATATATCTGAACATCAAAAACGTGTTTAAGGTATCGTGATTAATCTGCACGATTCGTAAAAGACGCAGCATCAAGTGAACGAGCTATTGCTCTGGAGGAAGCGGGCTTTTAAACAGTGTAAGAATTTTTCAAATCGGTCCAGTACTTCCTGAGATTACCCGCAACAAGCAAACAAACTTTTCGCCTTCATAATATTTATTAGAACAGATAAGCAACGACGGAAGTGAACTGACCCACGTATAAGACGCAATTCTCCACTCTCGTCCTTTAACCGGTTCTTTACTCAATTACTGCTCGCACTACGAGATCCGCACGGTACTTGTTATTTCCAAGCGTCATTTAACTCTTCAGCGCCATTCTCTGCGTGATGTCTACAACTACAACCAAACAAGTACACAAGTACAACACTGAATAAGGGAAACGAACTGAGAAAATGATTTTCTACCTTTATTTTCTGAATACTCATCTCATATTAAAATTTTAGCTCTAAGATAACCTGTTTATGCAGCTATAATGTTATTAAGATTTAAGATTTAGGAGTTAGGGGCCCGAAGGAAGCCACCGCGACCTATAAGATCTATTGTGTTCCCCTAGTTTCTTATCAGTTTTTTAGGATTTCAAGGCTATGTATAAAGTCAAGAATCCTCATTAAACTGACGTCTTTGAAGTCCTTTGGAAGCATTAGGGGTGATCCAAAGTGCTTGTATCTTGTCTGTACGATGGCTTCACACTTACAGAGAATATGTACAGCAGTTTTATAATGTTATTAATTTATGTTGAAATATATAGAAATGGTGATCCGTAGATGATGTAGAAATTAGGAGAGAAAAACTCAGTGGCAAAGGATCAAATAAATTGCAATACTGATAAATTAAATTTGCATTTATAAGCTTACGTTTCGGTGCTCATCGCACCATCCTCAGAGCAACTAAAATTTAGTTTGAATTTATAATTTGTTTAAAATTGTATGAATTTAACAGTAAAATACAAAGCAAGCGAAAAAACTTACCAATGCTGTCAAAAATTCAGTAGATTGTACACTGTATAAATTATAATTAAACATCAAGAAATGTTGTGATTTTTATTAGAAAAAAGATATAAAATAGTCACTAGATAAAATCTTAAATTGAACCTCTTTCCAAATGTACGGTTATTATGACTGAAAAATATATTTTAAGAAAAATATTGAATAATCAGACATTGATAAGTTTAAACTTGTGCGGAAATCAGTTTACATTTTATCAATTAGGCTGCTATATATAGAGGACAAGCCTTCAATATATGTCCTTTTATTGACACTAGTTTTAAATTTTTTTATGAAAACCATTTCTAAAAATAAACGTTTGGAATAACTGTTTTCATGTATAATATATTATATTGGGGTTGTTGAATGAATTAATTAATTGTAGATTGTAGACGCTCGACAACAGAGGTCATTAGCGTCTATTGGGGTTGTTGATATCAAAATCGTGTTTATTTTTATAATTAATTTACTAGCTACATTTTTACAGTCCCGTATAGAAACTAAGGAATCCTTATAATTTCGTCATGTCTGTCCGTCCGTCCGTATGTCACGCAGCTATCATATTTTTATTCGTCAGAGAGCGCTAGTGGCATATGTAAGGTATGTGTCAAACGTGTGCATTTTTACAAGCTTTTATTTAACTTGCAATGTTTGTATGTTAGTTTGTTTGTTTATAGGTCAAATCTTGCAAGTCAATTTTGAACGACTTCCACGTATCCGATCGATTTAAAATTTGGTACACGCATATGCATTCCCGATGACAATACATGAATTAATCGTTTTTAGAATTAAATTCAATCCCAAGGGGGTCAAACGAGAGAGTAGGGTTTTTTGACTATTCAACGCCTAGGCCAAACCGCTAAAGCTAGAAACTTTGAATTTATGGATAGTGGGATTCTTTTGTGACGTAAGCACCTACTATATGAAGGGATTTTTCGAAATTCAATCCCAATGGGAGTCAAAAGGGGATAAACTTTTGATCGACTAAAAGGAACAAAATAAAATATTAGTAAAAAAAAAACTTTTTAAAGACACGCTTTTATTTAAATGTACTAAAAAGGAAAAAATAAGTTTTAATAATTTAGTTCCATAATTATAAAAGCGTGGGTCGTGACTAATAAAATATCGTAGAGTTTACAACCCATGCTTTTATAATTATGAAACTAAATTATAAAAACTTATTTTTCTTTTTTAGTACATTTAATTTATCGTCAGATGGCGCTAGTGTCAAGGAAGGTATGTCAAACGCTTAGAGATGAACGGTTTGTGTTTAGTCATTCTTCATTTATCAATTATTAATAGTAATGAGCAAAATAATTTCAAGACCAAAACCAATTATTGGTCTTAGTCTTGATCTTACAAAAAAACAAGACAAAGGCTATCAAAGTCACGATGAAATTTTACAAGGTATATGCTTTTAATTAACCCAAAGACAGACGTAAAGCGCAGAGAAAAACAATTTTTATGGTACCTTCCCATACATAGAAAATTGGGATGACAATTTTTTTCCGTATATATATTTTTCTGAGTGGAATTTTATGACTGATTCAGAAGAACTACGCGAATCTGTTTATAAAAAAATTATACTCTATTTGTTTTTTTAACTGAAATATTTCATTATATTTTTTTAATGAAATTCGTATCACATTTAACATCAGTCCAGAATAATTATTAGTATAAAAGTACTTTCATTACATAAAAAATGTTCGCAGAGTGAATTTCAATGCAAAAACAAGTTTGCAGTATACGCATTGCAAACAAATTCAGTGTTTTTATTTGTTAAAGATTAATATTCCATTTAAAGAAGTATAGTGAAAAGGTGAAGAAATCGCATCCGAGATAATGTTGCCGTCTAGATCTAGACTTTCTAGACTCTTGTCTTGTCTAGATTTTCAAGACAAGACTTGCTTTATCTAGATCAAGACTCTTGCCAAAACTCTAGACAATTTTCAAGAGTCTAGATAAACTAAGTAGTAGTAGGTAAAGTAAACCACTCGGTTAATCAAGACTTGAAAATAATCTAGAGTCTTGATATTAGACAAGACAAGAGTTTTTTATTCTAGACTTAGACTTAGTGAAGCCTTGATAATATTTCAAGACAAGACTTAAGTGAAGTCTTGTCTTGATATTTCAAGTGTTGCCGTCTAGACAAGACAAGGCAAGACTTTCAAAGTTTTGTCTTGTCTTGTCTAGACGGCAACACTAATCCGAGATAAGATCAGATTCTAATTATTGTACTTGACTACCCTCAAAATGTAAAGAAAGGTGTTTTTTCGCATGGCGGCTGTGCATACGTGTGTATATCTGTCAATGGAATTATCTTTCGTTCACAATAACTTCTGCAAAAGTCATCGATTGAATGATTTTTGACATGAATAACGTCTAATGTGACAATGTCTCATGCGGGGGTGGCATTTTAGAAACATCAACTAACTGTAACGAAAACAGGGTCGAAGTGGTTGACATGTGAAACATGTATAACTTACTATGTCAAGGTGTCAGATATATTTTTTATTTTTTGTAGATTATAGACGCGTCGACATCTCAGGTCATTAGCGTCTTTCAACTACACTAAATAACAACTTTTTAAAACTAAATAACATCACAAAACATCCATCAGCTCAGGTAGGATACGTACCCACGACACTCTAGTCTAGAGGCTGCGATACCAAGTACGCTATCCACTAGGCTATACTGTCCTCGTGTCAGATATATTTATTTAATATTTATTTATTGTAGATTATAGACGCGTCGACATCTCAGGTCATTAGCGTCTTTCAACTACACTAAATAACAACTTTATTAAAACTCAATAACATCACAAAACATCCATGAGCTCAGGTAGGATACGAGCCCACGACACTCTAGTCTAGAGGCTGCGATACCAAGTACGCTATCCACCAGGCTATACTGCCCTCGTGTCAGATATAGTAAGCCAGTGTGGTTATATGGTAAAGTACGAGTCTACCGGCAGTTACAAATGCCAAGCCCCGAGATGAGACGGCAGTATCTTTAATCATTGCAACGCCGATATTTATTCAACGGATAAATAGTTAAATCCGTAAACCGTTTTACAATATTTCACTATGTAAGTTAGAGCTATAATATTGCTTTGTTCATAATAATATTATTTTGACGTATAGCCCCAGGATATTCAGACTATGTTATTACATTTTGTGCAACTCGAAATATTAATAACAGCGGATTAAACATTAATCTAAAATCTTTCATTATTATTTCGACCGTTCCTGCCCTCTATAATGTACCTTTGTTTATAGAAACTTGTTAGTTAGCCAACGGTTCATAGCGAAGAGCATTCTACAATAAATACCCACTGCATTCTTCAACAGCAGCGGAGGATTCAGGAAGGGGGGGTGTTTAGGCGGTTCAACCCCCCCCCCCCCGACATTTTTGGCAACGCATAGAATGCATAGAAAAGGACATCCGATTCGTATCTTAGCGGCGTTGGGCGTTGGCCTTTATGTTAGTTATTATGTTATTGTTATAATGTTATGTTATTAGGGGGCAGTATAGCCTAGTGGTTAGCATGCTTGGCGCCGCAACCTCCAGACTGGACTGCCGTGGGTTCGAATCCCACCTGCGCTCATGGATGTTTTGTGATGTTATTTAGTTTTAAGCTAGCTGTTATTTAGTGTAGTTGAAAGACGCTAATGACCTTAGATGTCGACGCGTCTATAATCTACAATAAATAAAATAAATAAATGTTATGTTATTAGACCAAAAAAGTGAAACGGATTGTTTGCATGAATATGTAATAACAAAATCTATTACGTTATACGAGCTTTATTTTGTTTAAAAACAGTATCAATATAATGTACTTGTACATAAATATTTTGAAAACCCCCCCGAAATATTTTTCTGAATCCGCCCCTGCTTCAACTAAATTTCTTTCCCCTCGCCCAAAACGGTTATGTCTCACCTGACGCTATTTTTAAAGCTGAAGGGTTCGCGGGTAAACGCCAAATCACACTACAAATCTCACACTGTAAAAAATGGATGTAAAAATACTTCGAAAGTTAAGGTAGAATTCGCTCGATTGTCTAAGTGATTTTACATTATTATTTATTTTTACACAGAAAACTTCATAAAAACTTGGACTTTTACTGTGAAGTTAAACAAATTTATAATTTTTACATAAAGTAAATTAAAATTACATAATTTGTGTAATATTCCAATAAAGTGTGTAAAAATTACAAAATAAAATGTATAGTTACATATATAAAATAAATGAATACAAAACAAATTAATGTAAAATTAGTAACCACGCATGCGCAATGTGTTTTTATGGAATCTACACGATGTGGCGATACCTGTTTGCGACGCCATTGTCTCTTTGTGTGCCTATTACCAGATTAATCGCTGGCTACAAATAGACCATCGATAATCTATGTAATCGGCCTTCTCATTTCTTACAGTGCACAGGCCAATTTTTTGAAAAAAATTTTGGCTTCGTGTAAAGATAATGTAGTTTTTATAAAGTTAAGTTTTTCCAGAAAAATGTTTTTCAATGTCTACAATAAACATCGGTATCACGTTAAATATAGCGCTCTGCAATTTTAGAATGTATTTAACTCAGTTAAAATTACATATCAATGCATTTTTTTCAAATTTGAATATAATAATTTTTTAATTAGAGAAACCAATCCAGTTAATTTATTTTAACAATTTATTTTACGTTGTTATTGACCTTTATTTAACTTCGTTACTTTTACACTGTGGTACATTCTTTGTTCTTCGATTTATTTTACTAGACCAACTATCGGCCATTAGCGCCCCACAGGTCAGATCCGACCTTCGAAGCTCTCCATTCTGGCCCTGCGAGCCACAAGAGATAGCCGTCTGTATTCGAGTAAAAAGATAGAAATAGGGCCTAACAAACTGTTTGTGGTTAGCGAAATTTTTGGATACCTATTGTAATGCGTAGATTCTAGAACATAGATTGCAGCAATAGACTATACAGAAGTAGGCGGTCCTAATTTGAGCGCGAAATTTAAAGTGGAGTCGATTGGCGTTCAAAAATGTATATGGTTTAACGGAATAATTATTACTATATTCTCTTAAAACACATTTCTTACCAAAACAATGGTTGTTTCATAAAAATAATTAATAAATCTCGTCATTATCGGCTACAAAACTTTATTATTTCGTGTGAAATAATTTTTTATTTGAAATTAAAAATTTATGAAAAATGAATGTCCTAACTTGATTCAGCCAGTGACGTTTATTCTAACCTAACTTAACCTCGTTGACGTTTGTTGAGGTATAATTTAAGCAATTATAATTAGAAATTGAGTTTGTTCTTTCCATTTCGAGTTGAAAAAGTGTTCTGAAGTCGTCTGAGCTACGCTAGATCAAGGGAGGGTAAGCTAAAAGGATAAAAAAAATGTTTTCATCAATTAGATATTAGATATCTACGTATTATTTTAGCTTTTTCCTCAGTCGGAAATTTAAACTTTTCGCAGTCATAATTTTCATTATAACTGCATTCAAGTACAAAATGCCACCCCATAACAAATTGATTTAATTATTAGCGACGACGTGTTTAAAAAACGAGGTTACGTCAGTAGAATGAATGAAATTTGGCAGTTGTGTCGTCAATGGGTGAACGTACGTTTAACGCATACTCTATGTTAGAAGGAGACAGTTGCGACTCCGCCACGCCTTCCTTTCCTAATCTATTGTATGTAAAATATGTTCACGTTGTTCAACTATATAAATTTCATTATACGCAAAGATCATACACACGTGCACATATTATGATTATGGTCCTTTCTACGCTCAAAGGTCAGTTGTTAGGTATATTTTAATCCCCATGAATAAAACAAGAACACGATCCACAGAATGATTTAATTAACTGACGACAGCCAGCTATGATCGGTGATGTATATAAAAGATATATGTATTTTTCAACTGTTTGACCAAATAAATGTCAAATGTTTGTATTAACTTGATAAAACGGACGACGACGGTTTGAAGCGGAAGTATAAATATTTGTTTAAAAACATAAAA
Source organism: Mongoloraphidia duomilia (assembly GCA_039654895.1). Taxonomy (NCBI): domain Eukaryota; kingdom Metazoa; phylum Arthropoda; class Insecta; order Raphidioptera; family Raphidiidae; genus Mongoloraphidia; species Mongoloraphidia duomilia. Next base: position 9,239,077 of record CM077520.1, on the reverse strand, counting down.
AATTTCCGGTAGACATTGTAACATAGCTGTGTATAGTAGAGTGGGTCAAAAATATCAATTATTTTTTTTTTACAAGTGACACGGAAAAATAGGTTGCTAGACACCTTAAAAAAAATCTCACCAAATATGAGCTCTTAATTTTAATAGGAAGATCCTCCGCATCACAGTTTTTTATTTTTTTCTCAGTCCAATAGAAAAAAATTCATACCTCATCATTAATTGATTGTACAGAAAAATGTTTTAAGAGAATTTTGTAGGATATTTAATGCTCTACAAAAAAGGTATCTTATATTTTTTCCGCAAACCTCACCATTTGAAAGATATTGAAGATTTAAGTTTGATTATTTTAAGACAAATTTCATTTTTAGGCGCGATCTTAGCGAAGCTAGAAGCGCCTATATACACTCGCTTTGTCTGTGAATCTGTGAATCTGTGAATCTGTGAGTCTGTAACGGATTTTTTGTATCAGTCGTACAGCCCAAACGGGTTAACCGATTTTAAAAAACTTTTTTTTGTTCGATTCCTCTCAGGGTCTATTTGATCCTAACGTCGCCCGATTTTTGAATTTTGGCCCCAGAGGGGAGCAAATTAGAAAAAACGGTGTTTTTTGCTTATAGTTTGCTCAATTTAAGTCAGATCGATTCGAAACCTGTCTTAAACGAAAGAGCAGAAAATTTTAGATAGATTTCATGTATAATATTGTGTCAAAACAGTTTTTTTATACAGATTTTTATGATTATTGAACTAAATAAATGCGACTTTATCTAATAAATCGCGAACTTGTTTCGGTTGTCCTTGTCTGTTGCACAGTGTGATATGGATATTGGAAGATAGCGTATGCTCTATCTTATATTGCATTATTTAAATATAGTTATTCAATTTTTTGACTGCTGATGTTTGAATTTAAGTTTAAAAACCCTGGCCTACTGAGTTAAAATGACGTGTAACTAATTATTGACGTCGATCGGATCGGACCAAAATTTCTCGACGTTCATCATACCTTCCCGAACAATTTGATTTTCTCTGTCTCTATGTCCCTTTGTACGCTTATAACTCGAGAACCACTGATCCGATTTACATGATTTTTTTCAAGTAAATAACCTCTTATGCGACTGCGAGTTTTAAAATATTCTGGCATCACGCAAAAGCAACCGAACTGATTCTCAAATAAAAACTATGTTCTGGCATCACGCAAAAATAAGTAGGTTGTAGATGCTTTGTTTTTTAAACGGTGGTTTTATTTAGCTTGATCCCGTATATTTGTTACAAATCTTGCGATCGATTGAGTTGAAATTTTGCACACATGTGTAGCTCCGGTGACAATACAATATTATGGTAACTAGCTGACCGGCCCGGCTTTCGTCCGGGTGTAAATCATACTTTTGAATTTTCACCCACTTCCTATGATCCGATTGAGTTGAAATTTTGCACACATGTGTAGCTCCGGTGACAATACAATATTATGGTAACTAGCTGACCGGCCCGGCTTTCGTCCGGGTGTAAATCGTACTTTTGAATTTTTACCCACTTCCCATGATTCGATTGAGTTGAAATTTTGCATACATGTGTAGCTCCGGTGACAATACAATATTATGGTAACCAGCCCGAGTTCGTCCAGGTGCAAATCGTACTTTTGAATTTTCACAGGCAAAAGGTCTTTCTCCGGTAACGTTTCGGATAAATGTAATAAAATCAGACTAAGGAAATAAAGCACACTAAAAATTATTAGATCCTTTTGAAAATTAATATTTGAGAGTTTTATAGGACACAAAAAAATAAAATGGCGTCAGATTTCAAAATGGCGGCCATATGTACTTTTTTGTAAACATTATCCGATTCTTTTGAAAATTAATATTTGAGAGTTTTATAGCACACAAAAAAATTAAATGATGTCAGATTTCAAAATGGCGGCCATATGTACTTTTTTGTAAGAATTATCAGATCCTTTTGAAAATTGATATTTGAGAGTTTCATAGAACACAAAAAAATAAAATGACGTCAGATTTCAAAATGGCGGCCATATATACTTTTTTGTAAAAATTATCCGATCCTTTTGAAAATTGATATTTGCGAGTTTTATAGGACACAAAAAAATAAAATGATGTCAGATTTCAAAATGGCGGAAATATGTAGAACTCCTTTCTAAAAATTATACGATCCTTTTGAAAATTGATATTTGAGAGCTTCATAGGACACAAAAAAATAAAATGACGTCAGATTTCAAAATGGCGGCCGTATGTACTTTTTTGTAAAAATTATCCGATCATTTTGAAAATTGATATTTGAGAGTTTCATAGAACACAAAAAAATAAAATGACGTCAGATTTCAAAATGGCGGCCATATATACTTTTTTGTAAAAATTATCCGATCCTTTTGAAAATCGGTATTTGAAAGTTTCATAGGACACAAAAAAATAAAATGGCGTCAGATTTCAAAATGGCGGCCATAATATGTACTTTTTTGTAAAAATTATCCGATCTCTTTGAAAATTGATATATGCGAGTTTTATAGGACACAAAAAAATAAAATGACGTCATATTTCAAAATGGCGGAAATATGTAGTACTCCTTTGTAAAAATTATCCGATCCTTTTGAAAATTGATATTTGAGAGTTTCATAAGACACAAAAAAATAAAATGACGTCAGATTTAAAAATGTCGGCCGTATGGACATTTTTGTAAAAATTATCCGATCCTTTTGAAAATTGATATTTGAGAGTTTCATAGGTCACAAAAAAATAAAATGATGTCAGATTTCAAAATGGCGGCCATATATACTTTTTTGTAAAAATTATCCGATCCTTTTGAAAATTAGTATTTGAAAGTTTCATAGGACACAAAAAAATAAAATGATGTCAGATTTCAAAATGGCGGCCGTAAGTACTTTTTTGTAAAAATTATCCGATCCTTTTGAAAATTGATATTTGAAAGTTTCATAGGTCACAAAAAATAAAATGACGTCAGATTTCAAAATGGCGGCCATATATACTTTTTTGTAAAAATTATCCGATCCTTTTGAAAATCGGTATTTGAAAGTTTCATAGGACACAAAAAAATAAAATGATGTCAGATTTAAAAATGGCGGCCGTATGTACTTTTTTGTAAAAATTATCCGATCCTTTTGAAAATTGATATTTGAGAGTTTCATAGAACACAAAAAAATAAAATGACGTCAGATTTCAAAATGGCGGCCATATGTACTTTTTTGCAAAAATGATCTGATCTTTTTGAAAATTAATATTTGCGAGTTTTATAGGACACAAAAGAATAAAATGATGTCATATTTTAAAATGGCGGTCATAGGTATATATTTCTTTGTAAAAATTATCCGATCCTTTTGAAAATTGATATTTGAGAATTTAATAAGACACAAAAAAATAAAATGGCGTCAGATTTTAAAATGGCGATCAAATAATAACTTTTTAATTGTATTATTTATATCTTTGATAAATTCGGTTTTATATACAATGCGTAAAAAGCATAGCTTCTGTCGGGTGTCTTACGACACATCATGACTTTTTTATTTAGCCGGTTCCGAGTAACGCTTAATAGTCAACCGTTGCTATGGAAAATTGTTTAAAAAATTCACTGTACTATTTTTTCTATGTAATCCAATACATATTTATATTAGGTCTTATGGCTCATAGCCTACTACAAAATTATAAATATTCTCAGTGTTAATTTCCCTATGTTCAATAAAACCGTTTACACACAGTACCTACTTGAATATCGCGCCTTGTAATTCTTGAATTACTTGTATGCTCCAAAATTTTTGTTTATGAATTTTATAACTCGACAATAAATGACTATTATAAATCTTCAATATCTTTCAAATGGTGAGGTTTGCGAAAAAAATATAAGATACCTTTTTTGTAGAGCATTAAATTTCCTACAAAATTCTCTTAAAACATTTTTCTGTACAATCAATTAATGATGAGGTATGAATTTTTTTCTATTGGACTGAGAAAAAAATAAAAAACTGTGATGCGGAGGATCTTCCTATTAAAATTAAGAGCTCATATTTGGTGAGAATTTTTTTAAGGTGTCTAGCAACCTATTTTTCCGTGTTACTTGTAAAAAAAAATTGATATTTTTGACCCACCCTAGTGTATAGCTAATCCTACGAAATAATATTTGCTAGAAGCTGTTAAAATGGATTTGTTTAACAAAAGAATAGAATTAAGTTTACAGTTTACAGTACTGATTCTGAAAATCAGTGGTAAGCAAACTGGAGGAGGCACGCCCCAACGGGAGACGCAAAAATTCACAAAGGGAATGCAGATTTTTTCACATTTCAAAAAAAGTACTCGTACGCTGTAAAAAATGGATGTAAAAATACTTTGAAAGTGCTCGATTTTCTAAGTGATTTTACAATTTATTATTTATTTTTACACAGAAAACTTCATAAAAACTTGGACTTTTACTGTAAAGTTAAACAAATTTGTGATTTTTACATAAAGTAAATTAAAATTACATAATTTGTGTAATATTCCAATAAAGTGTGTAAAAATTACAAAATAAAAAGTATAGTTACATATATAAAATGGACGAATACAAAACAAATTAATGTAAAATTAGTAACCACGCATGCGCAATGTGTTTTTATGGAATCTACGCGATGTGCAGGCGATACCTGTTTGCGACGCCATTGTCTCTTTGTGTGCCTATTATACCAGATTAATCGCTGGCTACAAATGGACCATCGATAATCTATGTAATCGGTCTTCTCATTTCTTACAGTGTACTTAATTATTTTTTGCGTTATAAAATCAGCTCAGTGTCTGTCTGTTTGTTTTCCACGACCTTTTTTTAAATATAAATACTGACTGTACAATAAACCTGAAAAGAACTGTCACGCATTGGATCGGGAAAGACTTTTTCTTTTTTCCCTCAAAATATAAATTCTAACGGTTCTCTACAAAATTTCAATATTATACGAACGTTTTAGGGTTCCGTATCCACTAGGAACCCTTATATAATTTCGTCATATCCATACGTTTGACACAACTCCTATATAGCTCATAAAATTTACAGTTGATTTTGATGAAATTTCGTAGCGAGATGTCTTTTATATTCGCAATACTAAAAGATTAAGAAATTGTAAAAACATTTTTTTAAGCACCGCCCCATAGGTACATGGGAAGTCAAGATTAATTTTTTATCATCGAGCCAGATCAGAGCTGGGCGTGTAATCGCGCAAAATTAACTAATTACAGTTACCAATTACTTTTTTTAGTAATTGTAACTGTAATCAATTACTTTTGAAAACGAATGCAACTGTAATCGTACTCAATTACATTTTGTTGTAAAAACTGTAATAGTACTCAATTACTTTTTTTGTGTAATCGGCACAGCTCTGAGTCAGATATATGATTGGATAGGACTTTTAAAATGCTATTATAGCTTTCCTAATATGAAATTTAATTTTGAAGACCCAGCCCCCATTAACCAGCTATAAGCAATCAACGCCGTTTGCAATGTGTCCCCTCCTCTAATTTTCCAACTGTTTGTTCAAAAAATACTTTAATAAGTACTTTAATTGAAATTACGGTCACTTTAAAATAACAAGTTTCGGAGAAATACAAAAAACAAATTGGTGTTAAATTAAAAATCCTGTAATTTTCCAACGGTTTATTAGAAGAATCTCAAAAAAACATGAACGGGACTCTAGTTTATGCATATCCGACACGCACTTGACCGATTTATTTTTATAATATCGACAGTAATAGCATATTGTATTACAAGGTAAGAAACTTGGCGTTAGCAACCAGTGTGAAGTTTGCTGCCCGAGGTACGAGGACATGCAACCACACGTGTTGCAAACGCCAAATTTCATACCGAGTAATTGCAAATTATTTTTCACAACAACTCTATTGACAATTCGATTTGAGGTACCTACAATTTAGGCGTGCAGAAAAGTCGCAAAAATATTGGATCTGTCATATTTATGTGGGGTTATGTCTGTCATTTTGATGTTTATGAATATTATATGCGGATTCGATATCACTCTATCTCCTTGTTAATTTGACGTTTTCGAAAATTATATGCGGATCCAATCGCTCTGTCTCTCTCTTAACAATGTTAAAAAACAGAGAGAACCGACTTGAAAACTTTCATCCCTAGAGAAGAAAACCCTCAGTTTCAACCCGCTAAACAGGTACCTAAATTCGAATTTTCAATAGCGGCGTTTTGAAAAATTAATAAAAGTTGTTAAGACTACAGAACATATTAATTTTATGTGATTTATTCTTGTTTTAAAAATTACTGAATGCATTTTAAATTACAAATCAGAGTAAATTAAATATCGCGCCATTAGAGAAATAAAATGAAAAAACAAACATTGGAAACAAATTAGGCTAAAGTGATGCTGCGATTTACTGCAGACGACAAAAAGGTGGTAATAAGACAACGATACAATAGACAGACAAAAAGTGTGACATAATGACGCAGGGGAGAAAAAGAAACACTTACAGCAATACTAACTAAAATAAAACCGTTGGAAAAAAACTTGACTAAAGAAAACAGTTGAAGTGTTGAGGGAAAACCCTTACGGAAGAATTTAAACAAGAAAAATAATCGGTATTATATACCTACAGTAATGTATAAAGCTAATAATATTTATCTTCTTTTTACAATTACCTTCCCTATCTACATTCAATTAAAATTCGGCGCAATTATTAACTTCCCATTACATTGGGAAGTTATTGTAATGGGTTCGAAAATCGAAATCAAGATGTATAACAAATTTTCATGTTTCAAGGTCACTACACTATTTTTGAAAAGATGTCTGTGTGTGTGTGTATGTGTGCACGTCATTTCTTTCTAAGACGAAATCTTGAGAATGAAAAATGATATTGATTACGTTAGGGTGCCAATCGACGCGTATTAACGTAAATATGATCTGAAAGAATTTTTTTCAAAATCGATCCAGTCGTTCTTTTTTCTTAACCAAATAGATTCCAAAAAATTAGATTTTACACAATATCTCGCGAATAAAAAATTATATCGACTTCGAGGCGTGTTAACGTCATTTTGATCCGAAGGAAATTTTATCAAAATCGGCCCAATCGTTTTTTTGTTTAAAGAAAAAGACTGCGAAAAGTAGATTTTACACGAAATCTCGCGAATAAAAAATGATATCGACTTTGTTAGGGTGCAAATAGAAGCATATTAACATCAACAAAACCCGAAAAAAATTTTATCAAAATCGATCAAGCCGTTTTTTTTGTTGAAATAAAATGACTGCAAAAAAGTAGATTTTATACGAAATCTCGCCCAAAAAAATGTTATCAACTTCGTTGAGTTGTCTATCAAAGCATGTTAACGTCACTATGATCCGACATAAATTTTATAAAAATCAGTCCAGCCGTTTTTTTTTATTTATTGATAAAATTAAATAATAATTAAGTTTTTAATGATTAAAGTGATTACTTTTTTGTGTAATTTCTAATTTAATTATTAATATTAAATATTCATCAAACTGGGAAGTTCGTCGTGTGGACCTCAAGTATCTTTAGTCCTAATAAACGACCCGCCTCACGGCTTGTTTCTCTATTAGAGTCATAGCTGCTTATTAACGCCGACGTCTATGGGCGCCGTCGTATCATTTTAAGGGTTGAATTTAGGGGTTGATAAAAAAAATTACGCTGTAATGTAACGCTGACAGAGATAAAACGGCTCTAACGATATGGATAAAATTTACTGAAATGGGGTTTTAGGGGAACGACAAAAACCGATTTAGCTAGGTCTCATCCCAGGAAAAAATCGTTTTCTTATAGATTTTATAACTTTAAAAATCAATTTTTTGACGTTTCAAAATAGTGTAATATTGTAACCAGGCTTTGGATACTTATGATAGTTTTTTTATTTTGTCAAAGAGCAAGTTCACATATTAAATCTTTGAAATGTTCAATCCATGTACCGATCAGTAAATATAGAGAATTTTGTCGGCAGGGTTCTAGACTTTGCACCGAGTTTTTGTAATTTCAGCTCGTCAGTAACTTTGTGACACACTGTATTTATGAAATTTAATTGAATTTAATGTAAAACACAAACACTAATTGAACTGAAAGACAGAACTAAAAACATTCAGCTCAATACAATTAGTACAAAACAAAAGGCAATTATTTAATTCATATAAATAATAGAAGAAGATGTTTAATTAAATACACCTAAGTACATATACAGGGTGTCCCAGACATGACTCCCAGATCTGTATCTCGATTATTTTTGAAGATAACCCCATTTAAAGCCAATATATATTGCATAAATATATATGAAACTCTCTACTAGATGGCGGTAATATATCGACATAACTCTCTGTGTACTGTGTAGGCCAGAACGGCAACATTAAATTTTTTTTTTCTTAAATAGAATCAATGATCATAGATATTTTTTTAGGTATTCTGATCAAACTTTTTATTCTGTTTTAATGTAAAATTTAATTGCGTTTATCTCGAAAATTTTATAATGTAACATTGATTTATTTATTTTTTATTTATTGTAAATTATAGACGCGTCGACAACTTAGGTCATTAACGTCTTGATTACATTAAATAACAACACACTTAAAACTAAATGACATCACAAAACATTCATGAGCGGAGGCGGGATTCGAACCCACGACAGTCTGATCCAGAGACCGCGACGCTAACCACTGGACCACATCCTCTGTAACACTGATATTGTATTATATGGTTGAAGAGAGAATAAAAAGCTTATCCAAAAAAAATATCTACGGTCCAATTTAAGAAAAAAAAAAGGGGAGGTCTTGACAGATGGACACCCAGCCAGCCAGCCAGACGGACAAACGAGTGATCCTATAAGGGTTCCGTTTTTTCTTATTGAGTTACAGAACCCTAAAAAAAAACTTTTTAACAAAAAAAAAACCTCCTTCAAAAAGGCACTAAAAAGAGTAAAATAATGAAAATTTTGAGGTCTGTGCCAATTAAAATATGAAGTTGGTTAAAAAAAAGAAAAGAAGGGGCAGTATAGCCTAGATGTTAGCGTGCTTGGCGCCGCAACCTCTAGACTGGACTGCCGTGGGTTCGAATCCCACCTGCGCTCATGGATGTTTTGTGATTTTATTTAGTTTTAAGTTAGTTGTTATTTAGTGTAGTTGAAAGACGCTAATGACCTTAGATGTCGACGCGTCTATAATCTACAATAAATAAAATAAAATAAATTAAAAAAAAGAAGATATTAATCACTATACTTTTTAACCGACTTCATATTTTAATTGGCACAGACCTCAAATTTTCATTATTTTACTCTTTTTAGTGCCTTTTTGAAGTAGGTTTTTTTTTTATTAAAAAGTTTTTTTATTTTTTACTTTTTAGTGTCAAAAAGTAACATTTACCTTAAAGAATCACACGCCGCTACTTACTTTTATTAAAATTAGCCGAACTACTGAACCGATTTTGATGAAATTTCTATGGGACCACTCTGAAAGTATATCCTTTCAAATAAAAAAAAAATTTCAAAATAGGTTCATAAACGACGAAGTTATCCGCGAACACACATAAAACATAACCACATAAAAAATATATACGGTCGAATTGAGAAACCTTTTTTTTTTGAAGTCGGTTAAAAACGAACTGTCGCGCATCTGGCCTATACAGAGATATCATCGATGCTTTACCGCCACGCAGCTTATAGAGAA